>CAJUYG010000086.1:237518-293127 GCA_910591675.1 Galerucella calmariensis | reverse complement strand
TCACTTAGATACATTCCTTGTGGACCTCCAAAACCACGGAAAGCTGTATTTGAAGGTAAGTTGGTTTTGCATGATACACCCGAGATTTTCCATGCTGGTATTCTGTAAGCGTTGTCAACGTGCGTTATCGCTCTCTCCATTACCTTCAAATAAATCATTAGTTTAAGGGAATACAACATAAAGGGTTAGCTATTTATATTTCAGCAAAAAGAGAACAAAATTTAAACAGTTTTGAGGTACGATGGATAACTTTGATCTTGTAAGTTATTTTGCGCAAAATCTATTAGATGTTGAATGTGTGCGAAGCTCCTAATATAAACTTCCGGCAAAACTGTCAAACGTCAAATTCTAGTTATGCCAATTTTCGAAATATAAATAACCACCTATGGTATTTGTAAATTATTATTCAGTACTTACTGATGTAGAAAGATCTCGTGAATATCCAGCATTAGAATAAAGCTTTGCTTCACATGCTAACATTTTTCCATCATTATCAAACCCCACTTTGTATTTATAATAAAACGGATGTCTAGCACCGGTCATTATAATATCCTCATCTCTATCCAGCATACATCTTATGGGTCTATTGAATTTTTTGGCTGCCACTGCAATTGGTATCGCCAGCATGGCAGCTTTAGATTCTTTTCCTCCAAATCCGCCTCCTAAACGTTTTACTTTCGTTATTATTTTGTGCTGGGGTATACCAATAATATGACTAATCAATCGCTGAAAATGGAAACGGAACATATCTATAGGAAGTATGAAAACATTGGTGAATGGAAACTTATACAAATTCAAAGTTTAAAGACATGGAAAAAATTAAATAAGAAAGTAAAAGGAGAACAGAAAGTAAGAAAAGGCTAAATAATGGAGCGTAGTTAATATCAACGAACATTAACAAGACAAGAAGGGTCAGCTTACACAAGCGCGCCGACGATTTCGACAAATTCCTGGAGCCGTGCACGTGCTCGTGCTTATACGAGGTTGATGCAAACCGCTAGAGATTAAAACGAATAAACGTTCACTTACCAGGGTGATTTAAAAACATCTAGCAATAATTGTTATTGTAACCTATTCCGCTTAGTGGGAATTAAAATAAAAAAGGGAATATCATCAGGATGTTTAATTGGTGAATCTAAACATAATTATAAAAAGAACTGGTAGCAAAAATAAAAGTTACATCAAAAAGTAATAATGTAGTAAGCTACAGATGAGACTAGTAGGTATAAAAATTAACAATAAAATGTTTGCAAATGCCAACTTAAATAGGTATTCTAATATAAAATGTATACAGGTATGTATGTATGTATGTGTGATTTTTGGGGTGACATTCACTGAGACCTAAAAGGTCTATTGTGCCCCCTTACTTCTACTCAGTTTCTGAGGAGAGTCTCAGAAACTAGTAGTTCCTTTAGTCCTATTTCCCGGAGGAATTTTAGGATGTCTGCAGGCTTCAACTTAGGCAAATGTTCCTCTTCTATCCAGTAATCTCCCAGGTGCTGTGCTCTAGGATTCTGGAGTGCTGTGCAGTTGGAAAGTATGTGGATGGAGGTTTCTTCTTCCATTCCACAAAATCTGCATTCTTCTTCCTCCACTATTTTGAGCTTTTTCAGGTGCCCATTCAGGCGACAATGTCCCGTTAGGATCCCTGTCAAAACTCTTAGCGCAGTTTTACTTTGACTTATGCATTCTTTTGATCTCAACAGGTTGTAGTCACCCAGAAGAGTCTTTGATTGTATAAGCCCTACTAGATCTTTCCAATGGTCAGATCTTCTCTTTTTCTCGGCTTTACTTATTTCTTCCAATATTACATTGGAGCTGATTCCGCAAAAGGGTATACAGGGTATACAGGTCATTACAGGTTGTTTCAAATCCGAGGCCATCAAAGAGTACCAACTTACCTAACAGAAAAATACGGGTACTGGGAAAAATAATTATCGCTATTCGAAAATTGTGAGAATCGATACACGAACCATCCAAAACCAAAGGCGTTTAACCAAATGAGTTAAAATCTATGAATTTTGAAAGTCTTTCATATTGAATATGCCGGTTTTCAAAGATGTTTTAAGATATTTAATTTAATGTTAGGTTTCATTGATTGTTTCGAAGAATATCTATTTTTTATATCCTGGTTCGCAAATTTAATTGTAAAATAAATCAGCAGCCTAATATATAGGTTTAAAAAATATATATGAGGAAACTCTTTACAAGGATGTGTAAACAGTAAATTTTCTAAGGGTCGCTCCAACGTTCTCGTGACAACTAATTTTATTAAAATTTTCAACAAAGATTATTTCTAGTTGTTTAACATATTCTACAATATTACTAGGAGGTACATTCAGACCTCCATAGTTTTTAGAAGTCGAATATGCTTTATGCTCTAAAAATACAGCCGCTTCTTTTGGTAATGTCTTTTCGTCATTATACTTTGTGCAAGCACTACAAGAGTGTTACGGCAAACATTTCCTTAATAGATAGCCAGAAATGTAAACGATAGCATTGCCATCCGTACTTGAAAGATATCTATAGTCGCATGTGAAAACTGTTAAAGAGCTATTATTTGTCAATATAGGTACATCGATATTTTTATATTCTTCTAGCATATCAGGAGTTACATTGAGCAAAACTGTATTAATATATTTAATACAATTGGCACCTTCAACCTCATTAAAATATTTTAGAGAAAATAATTTCTTGAATGCCCTACAAAATTGAATTGGGTTGGATTTCTCGAGTCTCCGCAACAATTTCTTACCAGACCAAAAAATTTTTCAATGCAATCCTGATTAAGGTTCCTTGTTAAAAGAAATGAATAATTCCTGCATTTAAGGTTTCCCATAAAGACAGAGCAGAGGTAATAGTAATTTTCCAGCCATTTATAAAGTGCATAGTATTGCTTATACATTTTTTCATGTATGTTATCTTTCCATCATTCTGTTTGAAGAACCAAACACAAAACACTAAGTACGTAAATGTTTATTTTATTTCTAAAGGAAAATTCGCTCACTCAAAAAGACAACTGGTATATTTCTTCACATATCCCTACGACAGACAACCTGTTTATGCATATCGCGCGTAGGAGACTTACGGTGCTCTATACACAGTAGCATCCGATATTCGAGCGAGATAGGCATAACGAGAGGAGGAGCTTAGAGTGATCTTTCTTGTCTTGTTAAGGTTCGTTGTTAATATCGACAGAAGCTTAGACATATATGGTTGCGAATAAACTACATTTTTTACAATTATTCATTGTTTCATTTAAGAGAAAAATCATATCGATAAAGTAAGGGGGTGCAGATACACTAAGGACGTCTCTGATATGATATTCACTTACCGATACTTCACTAGGATTCTGCGTCGATGAAAATATTTCCATTTCATTGTCCTCACCTTTAGGAATAACTATACAACTCTGCGTCTCGAAATAAAAGTGCTCTTGACCGCCCATTCTACATTCTCCTTCGAGCACATGAGGAGCTTCTTTAAATACTTTATCAACATCGCCTTTAACGATCAAAGGCGAAGATTGAAAAAACGATTTATGCTTAATAGCATCTTCAATACTGACTATCACAGGTTCTAAATCTTCATACGATATTTTTACTTTTTTAGCTGCTTTTTGAGCTATCGCTTGTGTATCAGCTACTACTAAACCAATTATCTGACCAACAGCTGTAACTTTTTGACCATAAAATACTTCTTCGTCGTGAAAAATAGACCCCCATTGTAAACCTTTATTAATATCTTTGCTGCTAACGAAGCCATGTACACCTTCCATCGCCAACGCTTCTGATTCGTCTATATTTATAATGTTGGCGTGCGGTTTCGTACTTAAAACGAAAGCGCAAAAAAGCTCTCCTTCAAATCTAGGTATATCATCATTGTATACTGCCTCGCCAGTTGCCTGTTTGTAAGCGGACATGTGCACTATGGGTCTCTGAAGAGCGTCTGTTTTTTCTTGGGTTTCTGGTACGACTCGGAAATAGTGTGAACTTTTGTATTCGTGACAAGAAAAACCTGAAGCTCCGCTTAATTCTCTTCGATCAAGTTCAATATTTGGTAAATACTTTTGAAGCTCTACTGATATACTAAGAAATACTTTGAAGAATAAACTCATGGGTAATGATCTTCTATAAGAGATCATTCCACCTGGTGCACCTGGATCTAGTGGTAGATCTTCCAATAATGTATTAAAAGCTACCTCTACTGTGGATTTATCCCAGGGTAATCCTTTTAATTTAGCCTCTGTTTTCGGTGCCGAGACTGTTTTAAACGACATACCTCCTATACCAAAACTGATATCTTCTATTAGATTAGATTTTGGTTTGAAATGCACATTTACAGCTTCGTTTACAATGGCTATGTCGTCTTCTCTCCGCCTTGCTTGTTTGTACGCTACAAAATACTGCCATTCGGTTGTGTAAGGTATTAATATTGATAAAAGTATTTCATCTGGTTTGACAATACTTTTTCTATATCCTACAAAAAAATTGTTGTCCAAAGTGACTTTCCTTATACCGTTTTTATTGCTGAGAAGTTCTAAAGTTGATCTCGCGGCCATTAATACTGGAATCATATCTGAAATAGGACTGCCGGTCATTACGTTACTGCCCAAAGCGCCTACACTACGGATCTGTTTTCCTGCAAACCAGTTCATCATTTCAACTGCTGCTCTAAATATTCTAGTTTTATACTCTGGTAGCTTTTTAATTTGTTGCTTAAGATAACTTTCTATATCTATTAAAGTCGCTGAAGCTCCTATTTTCACACCTCCTGGTGTTTGTTGTATTCTTATTAATTCTGGTATTTGTACCGGTTGAATTAATATCGGATAGACCATTTGTTTAAATTTCATTTCGACCCCAACTTCTGTGTTTCCTACTACTAGCTTAGCATTAGGATATTTTTGTTTCAAATCTAAAAGTTGTTTTAAATTAGTCGGTCTGTACCAAGTTATATTTCTTCCTTTAAATATCACATATTCCCTATCGTATTTATCACATAGTTTAAGTTCGGGAGGAAATATTGGCTCCTGTGAAGGATGGTAAGGTGTAAATTCACTGGTTTTGAATAATACTTCGTCTTCGTTCTTTTTACTACCATTTTGTAGCTTACAACATTTGTCGCCCATTCCGCATGTTCCATTTCCATTAATATTGTTTAGTTTGTTTCCATTTTGCATTAATTCCCATTCTTCGGTGAATGTTTTAAAACCTACAAGAGAAATTTTACATTGACAAAAAAATTATTGACAAAAAGCTTTCAACTGACCTTCAATAATTGGTCTGTAGCCCGTGCATCTGCAAAGATTTCCTTGAAAAGCCACTTCCATTTGGTTCATAGATGGTTTTGGTGAATTCCTTAACAGCGTATACATCGACATGACTATACCAGGCGTACAAAAACCACACTGCGAACCATGTGATTTGGCAATTCTTTCTTGTACCGGATGTAATTTGGTTTTAGTAGATCCTATTCCTTCAACTGTAGTTACCGCAAGTCCATGCATTGAGCAAACTGGAGCTAGACAAGCATTAACTGGGAGATGTCTTAAAACTAGTTAAGGAAAATTTAAAATAATTAAAATATACATGAAATTACTTTATTTTATTTAAACTAATTAAAGGATACATAATTTTATTGTTGATTCGGTCCATTTTAGACACCATGATAGTACAGGCTCCACATCCTCCTTCTCCACAACCAAGCTTGGTACCACACAATCTTACTGTTTATAAGTTCAGGAAATGTAAAGTTAATAAAGTTTTAAATTTTAAATTAAGTGAAATTTGAATGAAAAGGATACACTTAGTCCTTAAGTAATACAGCAAGGTCCATTCTGGATCCACTCGATCGTCCTGGATCTGAAGCAATAACATTTCGTTTGGTAAGAATCGAAACATATTTTTGTAGGAAATTTTACGCTTTACAATAAAGAGCTCTTATAATTTTTCGATATTTTAGTCCTTCCGAAGTTATTGAAGATTTAAGTTAAATTAGTTTGACATTTTTTCAATTTTTCGAAGCTACTATCAATTTTTTTTAAAAATGTTATGAGATATTTTTTGTAGAGCGTTTTATTGGCCATAATTTACTTCTATAGAATTTTTTTATATCTTTCATGGGTCATAAGATATTCCTATTTAACTGAAAATGTTATCTTCAGTTTATTGCTTATAATTCATTATAATATGGAATAATGATGTTTTCATTTTGAAATATATTTTTTAATTATATTTTTAATAATTGTAATTGTTAAATTGAAAGAATAAAAATTTTTTTTCCTGTTTGAGTCTAAGAAGTAGTGGTTTTTTCAATTTTCTCTAAATTATAAATCGTATACCACGTAGATACTCGTGTTTTAAATTTATTTTTCAATGGAAAGATTATCTACTTATTTATAATAATGAAATAAAGATAAAACCCATTTCAACATTGATATGGACCAATGTATGTCATTCTCCTTATTGTTAAATAAGTCAAGAATATTTCCGATACAAATAATCAATTGGGAAATAAACAAACAAAAAATAATAATCAAAATAACAATAAATCTATATTTTTGAAAAGCTATCATATTTTGAAAAATATCCAATGAAAGATAAGTATTCTACAAAGTTCATATATGAGACCAGACTGTTTTGGATGGGTAACTTGTTTTCTACATACTATAATAGTGCAGTCAATGAATATTGAAGATTTTTATTGATATTTGGAATAGTTCTAGTCAAAAACAAAAACAAATATCACTTCAATAATCGACCAAATAATTATATCTTTAAAGTAAACCATACGTAAATTTACTTAATAATTATTATTGGATACAAATATTTTTCACTTCTATGGGATTTTGTGATTAAAACAGTTAGAATTAACAATAGTTTCATTTACTATTGTGGTATTAAAGTTTTAACTTGTTTGTTAGTCAAATAATACGTCAATAAGTTTATCAGATCACACTGAAAGTCATAATGTAGTTGGAATGACCTCTAATAAAAAGTTTCCAACGACCTCAGGGTGGTGCAGATTTAGAACAGAAATATCTCTGGTCTCGATCAACCAAAACTACCTCAGACCAGCTGAGGAAATATAGTAAAACTGTCAAAACCTTAGTAGGTCTGATAACAGGGCACTATATAGCTTCTACTTGTTTTGTAATATTTTTGTTTCAAGTCTTCCTAAACAGCATCCATCCCTTTCTTCCTAGGTCGCCCCCTTCTTTTCTAACCTTCTTCACCTCCAAGAAGCTTTTTAGTTAGTTAAGTTTTGTTATAGCCGTAAAAATAAATCGGAAGTAAGTTTAAACAACTCAAGTCATTCACTATAAAAGCAATGTGACATTTATATAACCTGTACACAATTTTGAAAAAGAAGACGGCAGAATTGTGGTCCTATGTCAAATCTTATGTAGCTAACTTCTCTTTTAGGTTATGTTCGTCACAGCATAAATGGCCAATTACTCAAATCATTCAAAAGTTGAATTTCCAAACTGACATAAAATCCCAGTGATAATAAAAATTATAGAATAGATGTAAGATTTTTACAGATATACCTAAAAACTAATTAACTATAAAACCTGGAAATTTAAATATTTTCTTAAAAGAACTAGATTTCGTTGATCTAGCAAATTCTCAACTTTTCCGATCTGTCTTCTTTACTAAAATATTGTTATTTATTGTTCGATAATTCATTTTAATTAAGTAGGTTTTGAAAAATATTATTTTTTGAACTTTTTCATGGAACATTTATAAAATTTTAATTTTTACTATAATAATTATATCTTTACTAAAATTCTGCGGTTAATTGAACAAGCTTAATGTTATCTTCCAAATAAATTAAGCCGAATAAAAATTAAAAAATGTTCAAAAACTTACCCTCTTTCCATTAACGAAAAAAACCAAACAGCTGGAATCATTTCCCTCCGAATGTATCACCATATTTTTAATACAAAAATAAAGAAAGAATAATAATAATTTAATGTGACGTCCTGCTACAAAAGAAAACCAACTTTATGTGTCGCAACAATTGTTTCAATCATCTACATGACCCTCCGTAAACCCTCTTAAATATCCAGTCAACAGAAATTATCTTAAAATAAATTAATTGGGACGCACAATTTATAGTTGTAGAGTTTCTGTATTATTTACTAATAATATTGTTATATTATTATGAAGATTAGAGCAACGTTTCTTATTATCAAATACAATATTTGTTGACAGTGTTATAAACGGCCTTGCAGCAAACGCACGTAGTATCATCAAAATATGGCTTAAGCAATATTTTACTACTTAAGGTAATAATATGCATAATACATCAATTTAAAATGTATTATTACTTTACTCGTTAAATAAAAAGACTAATCCTTAATTACACTGCAACATACATTGTTTATTTGAGAATGATTTTGTTAAGCATTTCTATTTTTGAAAAAATTGCTTGTCTTGTTTTGATGTCAAGATAATAGTATTATATTATAACGTCTCAGGAATTTGAAAATTACTTTTCAAAAAGTACTTACAATTGTTACAGAAAACTATGGCGTGCCGTTTTGGTATTTAATAAAATCGTTTTTTAAATAAAAACAAAAATATCTCTTCTTTCAAAAATGTTTATTCCCTAATTATTCTGTTAATGAATTAAAATTATGTTTTTCATTATAATAATACAGGAATTTCCATTATGAAAAACATAATATAAATTGCCGATTTAAAATTATGATATACATAATAAAAATTCATGAATTAAAATTATGAAAAACATAATAGAAATTCAATTTCCATTATATATTGAGGTTGCCTATACTAATCTGATGCAAGTACCTGAAAACAGATAGTGAATGCATTACTGCAGAATAGGCAACCTCAGTAAATAATGTAAATTGAATTTCTATTATGTTTTTAATAATTTCAATTCTTGAATTTCTATTATGTTTTAAATAATTTTAAATCGGTAATTTCTATTATGTTTTTCATAATGGAATACGTGTATTATTATTATTAGAATCATAATTGAAATTAAAGTATTAAATTTATGAAAAGCATAATGGAAATTCAAGAATTAAAGTTATGAAAAACATTGTACAAATTCAAGAATGAAAATTATTGAATAAATTATACAAAACGGATTTGTATTATGTTATTCATAATTTTTTTTCTTTAATTTTCATTATGTTTTCAATAATTTTAATTGTTGAATTTCCATTATGTTTTTCATAATAATAATACACGAATTTCCATTATGAAAAACATAATAGAAATTACCGATTTAAATTTTTGAAAAACATAATATAAATTCAAGAATTAAAATTTTGAAAAACAATAGAAATTCAATTTCCATTATGTATTGAGGTTGCCTATCTTGCAGTAATGCATTTACTATCCAATTTCAGGTACTTGCATTAGATTATTATAGGCAACCTCAATACATAACGGAAATTATTTCTATTATGTTTTTCATAATTTTAATTCATGAATTTTCATTATGTATTTCATAATTTTAAATCGGCAATTTCTTTTATGTTTTTCATAATATACATTCCTGTATTATTATTATAAAAAACATAATATTAATTGTTCAACAGAATAATTACGGAATAAAAATGTTTGAAAGAAGAGATATATATTTTTCTCTTTAAAAGGATGTTATTAAATACCAAAACGGCAAGCCATAGAAAACTGTAATTAAATGAATTACTTGTGCTGTGCATATTACTATCTTTGTAACTTTGTAATGTAATTCAATGTCCTCCGTGGCATATAGCCAGTAGTTGCTGCTTCTTAGTGAACGGTCTTTGTTCTTTGATTTTCAGAGATCATTTTTCTGTATCTCCAAGGGCAATCGTAGATTCCTATGTGATCTTCTGAAGTTGAGTGTTCCATGAAAACCTTTAACCAAAATGTACCTACCACTAGGTACTTTGTTTCTTTGGCAAATGGAATCAATGCTCCCAATAGATCTGTTGGTCTTTTTGTTTCCTGAGTATTGACAGTCAATCCCTATTGTATTCCAGACCTGTTCCAGACCATGAAAAACTATTTTGAACTATTCCGTGACGAGGTCGCCTTGCTCTTATGGACATCCGTCCGTCCTTACCTTGATGGTGGCTTGTTCCAGAGTGAATAATATTCGACCATCTTCTATATAGTTGATTTATCCATTTATTAATTGTATATTTTTTGCATTCGCCAATAAATTGGTGGTTACATTGTTTAATGTGGCCATTACCACGATACACTTACTCACGGTATGCTGACTACTCCAAATTGCGTCCAAGCCGCGCAGTTACGTCACGCGGGAACCAGAAATTTACACCCACCTCACACCAGTCTTTCGATTCATTGTGTTTTCATGGAATACAAGGTGTTGTTAGCTTTCATTTCAATTTTACTTGAGTCGATTCTTTGCTTGGAATTTTATTACCCACTAATTTACTGTTATTAGTGTTATTTTATACTGTTTTATAATATAAGGCTATTTTTGTTTTGTAACGATTAAGGGAAATTACTAGGGAAATCTACTCCTATACTATAAATTATTAATTAAATGCCAATTTTCAGTTTCATAATGCTACTCATTATAGCACTGGTTTTCATTATGAAACTGAAAAATTGACCAATAGAAATCTAGATTTTTAAATAGCCAAGTAGGCAGACCCAATATTTTCTGTAGAATGTCGAAAAAAGACCAAAATAAATATCGAGCACCAGACCAAAAATACTTAATGACCAAGGTGAATACATATTTAAACTTATAATTTTTTGTTTACAATAATTTATTACTAATTTTGTATAACAGTAATATACCTATATAAGTTTTGTATTAGTTCAATGTGGTCCCGTAGGGTGGTTCGAGACCCGGTTTGTGCATTTTTTTATATTTTTTTTCCAAATCAAATTTCTTTTTCGTAGAAAAAATAGTGTATGCAAGTTTCATGTGATGGTTATTAATACACTCGCATCCAGTGACACCTTTGTTAAGGAGTCTTGTATAATAAATAAAATATAATGGTAGAAATAGGAAATATAAAATATTTATAATATAATGGTGTTTTAATTTTGCCCACCCATAAATATTTCTGTTTAAAATCTTTTTAAAATATAAAAAATATATATTACCCACATATTTCTACACGTTTTGTACATTGTTAACTCCCAGCATCATTGTACTTACCAAAAAAAGATAACTATGTTACTGATAATAAAGTAATATTTCATATTATATCTGAAAAATCATGTCGCATTTAAATAATCATTCATAAAGTGGAAATATGCATGAAAATTAAACACAGAGTATTTCCCATATATTTAGCATTGTACATCACCGATTGAGATTCCCACATGACGTCACACGCTGTCGGCTACATGCGCAAGAACATACCGTGAGTAAGTGTATCGTGGCCATCACTAATTCTTTTGCTTCTAGATAAGCCTTTATGTATCATCCAGCGCTAGATCCGTAGATTTAAAAGGTAGTGTGGAGCAATAAAATTTATAATAATTTAAAAACATTTATTGTGAACATTAGAACACTCACAAGCAGACAATAAATAAAAGATCAACTATAAAGTAATTGAGCATTTTAGGTACTGTATAAAATGTATCTATAAATTACTGTGGTTGTTTAAATAAACTTGAGTATAAAACACCAAAATTTGGATGCGCTTAAAAGGTAAACTAAATAATTTATGTATCTTTCTATGCTAGGGAGGTATTGGCAGAATATATGGATTATATCTTTATAAACTCCAGGTATAGGTATAGTTCTTTTCACAATCTAAGAAACTGACTTGACTTGACTTAGACTTGAGATGCAATAAAACCATAAAACTTGAATTTACTGCGCAGAGCCGCACTATACCTAATAAAAAAGAAAAAGTACATACAATAAAATAAAGTATTTTAATAAAAATGACCCAATGAAGTCTTATTGAGTTTTCAGGTAATAATTTATTATTCGCCAACAAAATAAATACGACCCTGTCACGACTAATACTTTTTTGGCTTTATTGTATGTCATTATTCCTTCTCAGGTCAGGTCAATTTCTTAGATCGTGAAAAGAACTATAAAAGGCTTCGCCACGAAAGATAATTTAAGTATCTTTTTATTTTATAATACAATAAATTAATGAAAAGTTTTAAAAAATCAGTCAATACTTTTTTTTAAATACTGTTGCTTTAAGATTTACCTATAGTAGTTGCAGTTTAAACAATTGACACTTCTTATGTCTCTAATTTTTATGTTTAAAAACCATTTTTTTAAATAAATATGTTGCTAAAACGTTTCTAGTCATTCAGTCAATTTTCTTTGGATTCTGATGATGAAATGGAACTGTCTTCGGAACTTTGACGAAAACGTGATGCTAAATTACTGGCTAATCGGCTAAATCCAAACCTGAAACAAAATTTGCGAAAAGAATATTTATTCATCTAAAAATTAAGCAGGTTTAATGCAAGTAACAGGAAAAGCATGAAGTAAAGTACGTTATTGGGAGGTGTCCGTTAATTATATTATATTAACAATTTTAATATAAGTTCGATTTTTGCCTTACAAATTAAATTTATCCAAAATTTCCTAAATTGGTTTAGTAATATAAACCTTTAAAGTAATTTTTAGGATACACGGTGTCAAAATTGTAAGTAAGTTAATATAAAATTAATAAAAACGATCGTAAGTTTTATTTATCCTTTCTGTACGAATTTTCAACAATGAACATTTTCACACATAGACAAGAATAAAAAACTGCCGCGTACTGTAACATTTATTTTAAATAACTATAAAATACAATTATGTACAGATGTATGTGAATTATATTTCAACATTGTTGTCTGCTTTATATTCCTTAGTTTGTTTTTGGAAAATTCGTGTTCACAATTGATCAAAACCTCTGATATTTTTGTGTTGACATTGTTATTTTCAAAAAAGAATATTTCTAGATCACTTAAATTACCACATGCTTCACAAAGGCTGGAAATTTCATGGGTTTGCTGTTAGCCACTTATTTCTTCAATATCCGAATTTTCATCACTGCTCACTACGAAATCCTCAATACATTTAGAGATGGAAAAATCGGAGTCACCATCACAAACAGATTTAAACGTTTTTTTGCCAAAAACTTCCAACCGTTCATTTAAAGTGTCACACTTTAATTCTTTTGCAGCTTCTGGTGCCTTTTTCCCCTTCTTCTTCCTATTTCGTACTTTGGAAAACAATCTGATCCACAGCTAGGCCTTCAGCTTCAGCAACAACTAGACTTCAACTAAATAGACTGACCAAATTATTTGAGAAGCAATAAAATTTGTAACTAATATCCAGTAAAAAGTACATATTATTTTCATAAACATCTTACACGGCATAAAAAGAATCTTAAGCTCGAAACAAGAAACCAGTTGAAACATTTTTATACTTAAACTTTTGCAAAAATATACAAGGGAATCCGTACACGTAGGTAGATTACAAATTAACTTTCGTTGAAATTCGGAAAGATGTCCGTATATGGAGGTAATTTTTGAAAAAATAATACCTTTTGGTAACAAATTTGTAAGTCCGCGTCCGTAATATATAGGGTCCGCTATTAAAAGGGTCGTTTATACACAAATGGTCTTTGCAGCATTCCGTTACAAAAATATATACTTACGGAATTTGTGATTGAACAGTAGCAGGTCTTCGGACTCTTCTGCATCTACCGCGCTTATCTCTATTGAACCCTGCAGCACATTTTCGTATATGTAATATATCACCCGTAGGCAATGTTTCGTTCTGCTCTAATTCTTCTCCAGGTACTACACTCATGCGTATTGGAGTTTCGATAATTTGAACTTTAATTTTCCCTGGAGAGCTTGCATCTTCCAATTTCGGGCTTTTTTGTGTTGTAGAAGCATTTTTTGACACTAATTGTTCAACGTTTTCATTATCCAATACCAATGTTTCAACTGATACAGGTGTTTCAGCAATTAAATCTACAGGTTTATCAGAAGCAGCTGGCTGTACTGTAGAAGCAGGTGTTTCTTTTGAATCGTCTGGTTTTTCAGTTGGTAGAAACGTTTCTATTGAAACATTATTTATTAATTCTGGTTTTGTAACTACCGATGGGGTTGAGTTAGAAATTTCAAACGGATATGGCGAACCAGATGTTGTGGATGTATTTGTCGGTTCTGTAGATGAGGAGGTAGAAGAAGATATTGAGGGCTGAGTTGGTTTTGGACCACTACTCGGCTTATTTGTGAAATCTGAGTAATCGTAGGTGTAATCATAATCCTGCAAAAGAGAATTAATTAAAATACACAGTCAACTAAAGTAAAATGCTAGTCCACGTTCATGGAAATATATATATCTCTATATGATTGCATTAATACCTAATAAAATTTTCTGTTAGGGTTCTGTATCTGTAGAATAGGGAGGGTGAGTGTAGGCTCACAGCACTTAGGCCACATGTGACCCATTGTACATTCTCCCGAGGAGCTGTCCTTCCAGGAAGGCGGGCAGGTCACTAGGAGATATCTCCTTTATATCGGCAGGTGTAGGCCAAGACTCACCGATCTCACACTCTCTTATCGACGATAACTCCGGACACTCGCATAAGACATGCCCGACAGTTTCATCTTCCTGTTCACACATCCTGCATAGAGGTGTGTCCACTAGCCCCATAGTATGGAGGTGTTTCCTTAGTTGACAGTGGCCAGTTAAACGTAGGTTTTTCCTGGTCATCGCCAAATATTTCTTAGGCGCCTGCTTTCCAAGGTCGCCCAGGGTGATCCTGCATCCTTTCATTCCATCCCATCTCTTAAGGAATTGAGCATGGGTGCGTAACGTTTGGCTAGTTCCGCAATTGTCTGTACTTATTTTAAGTTGATGAACGTATTTTTTGATGTACTTATTATTTTTCTTCGTACTTTGAAAAAATACAAAATATTTTGAATTTGATGAAATGACTTCAGATTCAATTCTTTTAAAAAACCAGCGCAGCTTAAGTTGTATTTGGGATAGTTCCGTTGTTCAATATTTTGACCCGTGTTTCTATTCAGTAGTTTTTCATTCATAACACAGCCTGGTGTGAAAAAAGAAATCGGTGCTCAATAGATTTTAGTCAAAAGTTATTTGCGGCCTAAAGTTATTATGCAAAGAATTTTCTTCTAAAATTAAAAACTGTATAGATATTTTCAAATCTATGCGGAAAATTTTGAAGTAGGTACTTTACTACTATATTGTATAGTCATGTAAAAATGCACGGCTGCCACGTTATACGGGGTGTCACTGAAAAAATGGCTCTGGGGCATAGGTACCTATCGCTAGAGATTTATTGAAAATAAAAAAAACCATGGTACTCAGAGTATGATGCTTACTTTTTATTAAACTAGTTTCAGTCTTTTCAAATAAGAGGTGGGGTATAGTGGGAATCTTGTTGTGAACGAATCCTTGTAAGCAGAGTCGCCACCAGGGGGACATGCACTTTACCACAAGCCCTTAAATTATAAGTGCCCAAACGTGGAAAAATGAAGTTTTAAAAATTAACTGAAAACTGAACTCAACCAAAATAAATAATAATAACTTCCAATATTACTCTATAATGTTAAAAAATCACTTGACATATTAAATTTCATAAAAAAAATTAATTTAATTTAATATAAAATTGTACCTAATATATTTTTAACGACAATAAACTTACCCCTGAACTTAAATCATCCCCCAAAACGGCAATAATCTGAAAATCCTTCAGATGCACCTGAATATTATAATCTCCAGTTTGTTGTTGATCGTATATAGTGTGAGGTCCGTAATCTCCTTTTTTCGATCTCTTCGGAGCGCATTCACAAACCACCAACAACGCTGAGAAGAATATTATTAAGTACTTCGCCATTTTCGAAACTCGAGAGCTCACTTGTGCTTTCTTCTTCTTCTTCTTACTTTCTTCTTCGAGGTTTTGATATCAACTGAAACATTATTTCGCGAGGACTAGTTTTCATTTGATGATATTTACAAGAGTTTACCAGTAGCGGATCAGTTGAGATTTTTAAGAAATATTGGCGATTCTTACATTCACAAGAATTTATTATTATTTTAATGGTATAAATTCTGGAAGACAGTAGCGCTACAATGATTTGTAAAACTAATTACGGTTAAGGGAAGGCTGTGCACAAAGAAAGTGGGAAAGTTAGTCTATTTCTGTTACTACAATCTTAATCAACTCCTGGTACATGAATCGCTGTATCATCTGTAGAGGTTAAATGCATTGTATTAAAAGGGGTGTTGTATATCTGCAACCAAAATTAGGTTTCTTGTGCCCCTTTTCTTTATTTATCAATTCCTTTTTTTATCATTATAATTTTGTTTTGACAATGTTTTTTTTACTTTTGAATTTTGAGGCTTTTCGGCACCACACGACTTTGCCTTCATGTACACTGTTAAAAATGTTTGTAAAAATACAATTGTTGTTCAAAACAAAGCATTAATAAAAAAATATAATATAATCAAAGTAAAATTCCAACTTTTTCCATGCCTTGTGCCACATGTATATATATAGAGAGAGCTGAATACGTTTTTACATAAAATCTTAAATAAGTATTTTCATTTAGTTTTATTTTTGATACACTTTATATTTTCTTCTAAATTATATAACCATCCAACCAGATAACGTTATTTAAGAAAATTTTTCCGAATTTTAAATGATTTGAACACAGCTGATGTAAATTGAGTTCACATTCTTTGGAATTGAAGAGTTATAAAATTCGAAATATTTCTCCGAGTAAAAATAAGAAAGAAGGTAATTTGGTTCTTCGAACCTAGCGGTAATCGAATACAGAGACGAACTAGCTGTCATGTAGAAGTGTTACTACATTAAGATTCTCTAGCATATTTTGTCTTGGTAACTGTTTATAATAGTTAATGTATAAGTGTATAAGCAATCAATCAAAGAGCAGATTCTTCATTGATTTATCAATATTCATCTGAAGAGTCAATAAAACTAATATTTTATATAAAAGCACTTCACTATGGGTGGGGATCAAAGTGAGGCCAATTTTTAATAATTCTATATACGTATTTTCCAGGACATAGAGTTCTGCTTCCTTGTTGATGTCCTATAAGATGATAATTCTCAATTGTTTTGTTAGTTTCTTGGGCACAAGATAGCAAGTCTTCTAATGCTTTTAATTGAATGTTGTGTGGATTTTCAACTGAAACAAAAAGTTGAGAAATATATATATATTTTTTTGGAACTTTAGTTCTTTACGCCAGGTTATGTTTGAGCGACCAGGGGTCGCGACGCAAAAGATCTGACCGTTACGCGTTACGTTACGCTGCGTTATGTTGCATTGCTTCGTTATGAGCCTTGCTTTTGCGTGCTTGTGCCTCCTTAGTCTCTCTCTCGTTTACGAAGCAGCGATTCATAATAATAAATATGCTCATACCCGGATTCGAACCCGGGCCGCCCGCGTGCAATGCGAGTATTCTAACCACTGAACCACCGATGCTATATTGAAATTCTATGCAAAGCTGGTATTCGCAGTGCTATTGATCTACTTGAATTTGTTCGGATACATTTTTACTATTATTTCCATAATTTTTTTTGCGCGATTAAGGGGTCTAGCTACTTTCCGAACAGGGTGTTGACATTTTGAAAACTTGAATGTTTTAATTCGATAACTTATGGTAATAAAATGGATTGATAAATTGATTTGACATTTGGCAGGTAGTTTTTAAATGTAAAAGGGCATATTTTGAAAGAAATTGTAGTTTGTGCAACTAGTGTGGATATGATGGCCATATCGCACGAGGACGAAGATGAAGCACGACGCCGTAGGCGGAGTGCTCAATCGTTCAAGTGCGATATGGACAATCCACACGAGTCGAGCAGCATATTTTTTCTACGACCCACTTAGGAAAAAATCTAGAAAATAAAAATTTCTATAAACTGTAATATAACTTCAAATTAAAAATTTAACAATTCAATTTTATGTTTCCACTAATTTTGTGGTAAACGAATGTCCAATTTGTATAATGCTACGGTTTCCTTTTTTAAATATACGATGCTGTTATAAGTAGATGTTGCCAGTCGGACTCCCTCATGGAGGGTACCGTACCATTATCTATAATAATGAATATTCTGCTAAATATTTCAAACGTCTACCTGTTGTCGTTATTAATATCAAGCAGAATGATTATTTAAAAATAAAATTAACAATAAAAAAAATTCCTCGCGGGGAATCGAACCCGGGTCTACCGCGTGAGAGTCTGGTGAGCTTACTACTCAACCACCAAAGAATATGCAAATTGTTTATCTATAACGTCAGATGTATTACATAACTTTTGCTTAAAAGGAACTAAAGTTCCTACCGTGTGTCCCGCGACACGTTCTACCTTTTTTCATAATCAGAACTGAATTTATTTAATTTTAAAATAATCGATAAGGACTTACTTTCAAAATTTCCTAAGAGGCAAATGCCCAAACTTCGACGATTATATAGAATACAATGAGCACCACGAATACCCCATCCTCTACCTTCATAGATACTACCATCTCCTCCAATCTAAAAATAAAGGGAAGTTGAATAACAATTTCAAGACACTTAAAAGCCCCCAAATGTTTATTTTTTACACAGTCGCCTGAAACCTTATACATTTTGCCCCCCTTCCGGTTTCGGAATAATTTTGAAAATTACAATTTCTTACCAAAAAGTTATAACCAATATCTGCCCATTTATTATTATTTATATGATTAGTCTGTATGCTTTTAACCAATTTCATACAATCTAGAATTGAATAGCAAGAATCTGTTGCTGAATGATGAATTACTATGTAAGATGGAGGATTTTCTTCCAACGATATGGTATTATTAGGAGTAGTTGCATTCCATCCATTCCTTGAAATTATATCGGGACAATCAGCTAAAAAAAATGTGGCAATTTAACAATAAATATCACGAACCTTCATGGCTAAGGCTTAATCTACAAGTACAACAACTTAAGCTCTTTTCAACCAGTTTCAATCATTGAATATAACCCTTCATATTTAATTTTTGATGTGTCCATCTCCTGAGCAAGTGGAGGTTATAACGATTTTAGCTTGCACTCGGGTCAGTACTTCACCTCCCACACACCCATGCCTTGAGCTCTACATCCAAGATTCCTTCCCATGTGACTGAACAGGCTACAAAAGCTTTTAGTTTCCCCAAGCTAATGTCGTAAAATTATTGATAGATTGTGAGCTTATGATATGGAATTACACAATATAGGATGATTCATAGTGATAGCTCAACATTGTAAAAACAAATTTTAACCAAATTTATCGAAATAAAACAGCTTACCTTTTACATAATAGAAGATGACCAATAGTGTAGACCAAAATGGCGTTAAATGATTCATTTTTCTCTAGCAAATATTGCATTCCACTATTAAAATTAGAAAATGTATTCTTTACCAGTGAAGTGGGTCTTCTAAAAGCAACTGTAGATTGGAAAATCCGAGGTCATTAATATAATATTAATTGATAATATTTATTTACATTTAACTAATTTAAAACTGAGATAAAAGTTGCAGCGGTGGCTATATGAAATAATATGGTTATTTAGTTGTATTATTTCTTAGGTATTTAAGAAAAATATCAAATCTCCTAAAGAAAACCATGTCTAAGTTTTATCTTGTTCTCTTTACATTAAGATGATCATTTTTAATGCAGTTTGAAGAATTATTGATTTCGGGATAAATTACAACTTCTGATTTAAAAATTTTGTTTTTGATTATAATTAAAAAGCTACATGTAGGATTTGTGTAATAAAAAAAGATCTGTGCTAAGCAAAATCCTGCCATATATTTTATTTAACTGATGGCGCACCTTTTCTACGTTTATCGACCATCTTATTGATTATTAATTGGCTTAAAAATAGAACGGCCATCGAACGGACCTAATTTTTTTTCTAAGCATGTACAGATACGCAAAAACTTAAATGCAAATTATAGCGGATCTCGTTTAAATACATCGACGAATACAAAACAGCTTTAATTGAGAATAAACACAAACGAAAAAACCGTTGCCTGACCATCATCAAGGTTATTCAGTTCTCATCGAACAGCATCATCTGCCAAATGGAGTTATTCCGGTCTAATCAACATTCACGATATATAAAAAAAATCTTCTACAAACGCCCGTTGTTCCGTTAGCTCATCATCGGACCTCCGCAATCTCATTTATGACAGTAGCGTAGAAAACGGAGTTTTTGCTGAAATTAGGAATCGCAAATCTATCATATATCTATAATATTTCAACTTACTTCTTTATTTTTCTCATTAACGTCGTTATTTTAATAATGCTTACACTTTGAGTATGAAACGGGTAAATTGAAGTTGTTTTCAAAATATTATTTTCTAAGAGCTTCCAGCATCTTTCTCGCCATCGTTAATGATTCGTTAGAAACATGAATTTTTTTGGTAATTCTCAGTTGAAATAGTTTTAACTACTATATCTGGCAAGTGATGCTTTTTTCCAAGTAGTTGTCAACCATTTTGTACAAATTATTGTGTAGAAAATATTTCTCATTCTATTTGTTAGGTTATCTCTTCTTCTTTGTCATCCTGTTATGTAATTTGTGTAAATAATTTCGAAAATTGCATGAGAATGCCTAGGCAAACTCAATTAAATAGGCGAGAACAATAACCTTACTGTGGAATAGAAGGAAATAAAAATCTGATGAACCGCAGTAAATAGGGGCTCATTAAAATCAATTATATATATAATCATAAACCCGTTTGTACCCGCTGTGGGTGTCGGGTGTGTCGCTTATTCGTGGACAAACTTCCGCCATTCCTTTTTATTTCTAGCTTTTTTCGCCGCCTCTGTCCATGTAATTCCTTTTTCTTTTAAAATTTCGGCTATTGTGTTATCCCATGTTTTCTTTGGGCGACCTCTTTTTCTCTTGCTTACTTCTCTAGCTTACCAAATCATTTTTGCTGGTCTACTGTTCTCCATTCTACAAAGGTGCCCAAACCATCTAAGCTGCTGTTTTTCGATTGTTTTCAGTATTGGTTCTATGTTTAGGTTTTCCCTTATTATTTCATTCCGCATTCGATCTTTTCTGGTGCCTCCTTTGACCCTGCGTAAATACTTTATCTCTGTTGCTTGTATTCTGCTTTTGAGTGAGTTTGTAAGTACCCAGCTTTCACTACCATGCACAAGGATTGGTCGAAAGACTGACTTTTACACATTCAATTTGGTTTTAGTTGTAATTTCTTTTCTGCCCAGGAAATTTCGATTTAATGAGTAATATACTTTGACTGCTGAACTTATTCTTTCGTTCACTTCTGCTTCCTGTTTTCCATTGTTTTGTATATCTACTCCCAGATATTTGAAACCCTTCACTTGCTTTATCGGCATTTCATCAATTTCTATATCAAGATGTTCTTCTTCTTGTCCCACCACCATTATTTTTGTCTTTTCCATATTCATATTCATGTTTTGTAGTTTCAATATATGCTTCCATGTTATTAAATTATGTTTCAGCTCTTTTTCGTTTCTAGCGAACAATACTAAATCGTCGGCAAAAACGCATTCAGATATTCCAACTACTTCCATATTTCTATAACCTATTTAAATTGGTTTAACTTTTGTTTTTACTTCCTTCAAAATATCATCCATTATCATTATGAATTAAGCCGGGCTAAGTACTCCTCCCTGTCTTAATCCTTCTTTTGTTATGAAATCATCTGACTTCATTATCTTTCCTTACCCGGTTTCGGGTTGTTTCGTAAATGCATTTAATGTTATTTCTTAGTTTTGATCCAACTCCTCTTTGTTGTAGACTTTTCCATATTTGATTTCTGGGGACGCTGTCAAAGGCTTTTTGAATATCTATAAAGCCGAGATACACTTTTTGATTTGTTCTCAGTTTTTTGTCAATTACTTGTTTCAATGTAAATACGTGGTCTTGGCTACTCCTTCCTTTCCTATAGCCGCGTTGGGATTCTTCTAACTGTTTTTCTATTATTTTCCGTCGAGTCTCTAAGATACTTTCGTAAACTTTCAATGCTGCGCTCAGCAATGTTATACCTCTATAATTGTTACAATTAGTTTTGTCTCCTTTTTTGAAAATTGGCAATATAATACCTACTTCCCAATCTTTCGGAATTTTTCTTCGTTCCATATTCTTTGAAACAATTGAGTAAGCATTTGTATCCCTCTTTCTCCTAGACTTTGTAACATTTCTGCGGTAATACTGTCGTAACCCGCTGCTTTACTTCTTTTTAACTTTTGTATTGCTTGTTTCACTTCTCCTTTTTGTATCAAATCAATTAACTATCATTAATTATTATTATTAAATTCATGATTAAAATGTAAATCAATTGAAGGTATTAAACCTGGACACACAATATATTTTCAACAGGCAATGAATTCTGATGTTGCAGAAAGTCGAACAGCTTTATCTTTTTTTATTTATTTTGTCATATGCTTCCCCCCGAAGAAACCTTACCAGTTCCGACCTAGTAGAATACGGTAAAACGACTCTGGGCCAAAACAAGGCGGAATTTATCATAAAGAGATACTCAACAGTTGATGGTTACTTTTCGTTGAGTGTGTTGCATCAAACAGTCGATAATTATGTTGGTCAAATCTACAATTTCATTAATGGTAATATGCCTAACTGCGTACTGCATCGTTGCGTCCCCAGTGCCAAACAAAAAAGACAAACGTACTGATACCAATGCTAGCGTACTATACGATCAACGACAAGAAGGTAAATCTTTTTTTTGACATATTTTAGTGGAAAGGGTTTCGATTACAAAATAATTCAATTAAAAAAAATCACTTTTTAAAACTGTTTATGCTTGTATGTCTAAAGAATTGGGACCGTCTCATTGAATTTGAAGTGTAATACAATGTACAGAGTGGATGTTTTTCTTAAACGTTCAAAATTTGTTATCAATTCAATTTTTAATATTACTAATTGTTTCTGCTTTTCCACTAAAGTTTTTTATGGAAAAAATTCAAGGTTAAACAAAAAAGACACTATTTCAGCTATCAACTTTGTTTGCCTTTGAATTAATTTGACACATTTTTAATCGGCCACTTTCTAAAATCAAATAAAGCGATTTTCAAATTTTAAAATGTATGTTTTCTACGTTCATGCAAAAAACAAATATTTATTGAATTCTATTCAGTGGAAAGACCAGTTCTTTATTGCTCTAGTGCATTTGCCATTTCACTACAGCGTTCTGTCATCATGACAAACATAAACATTCAAATTCGATTAGTCATGTTTTCGCATGAACGTAGAAAAAATATTGTATGCAACTCGTGCAAAAAGTGTTTATTGTACTCAACGTGTTGTTTCAGGAGATTGGAATGTAAGAGCCCACCTAGACAACTTCTTGATAATGATCGTCCCGACACAAACAATTGCAGAAGCTGCAAACCCCACTCTATTAGACTTACTGCTGTCAAAATCTTTACCGAAAGGTAGCCATTTGAAAAGAATAAAGCATGTGAAAAAGCAGCATGCTCCAGATACAACATTGGAAACACAACATTTCATAGAATCGAAGACAGCTCCTTATCACGTAGATTTAACGAAACCTAGTACAGATGTTAAGCCCACTCTAACTGAAGAAGTGGTAGTAGCTAATTCGCCCGGTATCAAAGTATTAAAATCGGAATCGGAAATAAATCCTAGTCAGACAAGGTAAACATTGATTTGATGGATTCAACTGGGGTGGATAATTTATTTAAATGGGGTAGAAGTTGATAAATATACCTATTATTTATTATACAATGATTTGTTAATTATTATAACCATTATAGGTTGTAAATTTTTTTTATTCGCCGAGAAAATTATTAAATGATTTCCATTTTAACTTCATTTGTTTTTATCTACCTTTAAAAAACTAGCGAGGTAAAAAATAATGCTGCCATAATTTCAAATATCAAAAAGCACAAGGTCATAAGAAATAGTGGGCAATGGTTTGTCCCTCTTCCACAATAGAGAAATAAAACTTCTGCTACCAGAGCTGTTATCAAGTGAGGATATTGTTGAAATGAAATTTGAACAGAGGAGTTAATATACTCCAAAGTAGTCAGATTATTCTTGATTTTTGACATAAAAAATATGGTATAAATACTCGATATCTTTGTTCATAGGGTAGTAAATTCTGTGATGTTTGTAGCATCTGGTGATTTCTTAGAATAATTTTAATCTATCTAATTAACTTTACAGATCTGCTAGACACTATGTTCTTACCATACCTGACGAAGAATACATTTCAAGTAAAAATGTAGAGCCTAAATCAACACTTAGAAAACACAAAAAGACGATCAAAGAAAAAACAAAAGGGGAATTGAGATTATTGGGAGCAGAAAATGAACAATGCGGACCTGGTTTAGTTAGAGATTCATATGGAATTTGCACTTTTTTAAAATACTAAGATTACTTTAAACAATTATTTATTTATTTTTAATTAAAAACTTGATATTATTTTTGTTCAATCATTGTGATAATTCAAGAAAAATGTCACCATCAAAATCGTCAGATTTTGTGTGGCATTTACGGAAAATAAATACCATCCTGTTCGAGTCAATACAAGGGGTAAACCGGTTGCAAAAATTTGTACACCGTTATGCACCCAATTTGAGTGATACCCATATAACCCTAATAAAATAATGCACCAGTATTCCCAGTAATGCACCATAATACCCAATAATGCACCGTAATACCCAGTAATGCACAATGCACTATTATTCATCAATAATGCATATGATAAATAACGACAATATACAGCTGTACATGATAGTACTTTTCATATTTAGCTATGCAAGGGATTACATTTTGTACTCTTGTCACCTTAAATTACAGGATATAAATAATGTTTGTAGGTATATTGGACGTAATATTTTTAATGCAGCTATCTAATCGTATATCCCCTTTAAGTTATATTGCGAATTATGACGGTATCGTATCGAATTACAGTCGTACAAAGAGCCGACAACTTTAAGTTCGCCCAATATCTATTACGGCAAGTATACCACTATTTTTTTGGGAAAACATCATATTCGGACTCTGGTATAGAGTCTGGCATAATATTTGAAAGGAAATTGATTACATGGATGATGAAAAGAAAATTTAATAAATTCGTTCAAAAGGAACTGACCAATTCCCCTTTGGTTAGCTATAGAATTGAATTTTTGTGTATTCTTGCGTAATGTACTTGTTTATTATAATATCCTTATTATAAAAATAAATCCGTAATTTTGTATTAGCCAATATTACATAATATTTAGTGTTAAAGCTTTGCTATTAAAAAGAAAAATATTATCTTCTGTAAGTTCCTTGTGGCATTATTTATTATTTTTTCTCTTATTCAATATTCGAACTAGTTTCAAATCTAACAATACGTTGAGATCTATACTAACCAAAACAAAACCAAAAAATGAAGAACCATCTTCAAAAAATTGCATATATCAGATATCTTGTGAATGCGACAAATTCTATTTAGGTGAAACATCTAGACCATTGAAAGTCGGAATAAGTGAACATAAAAAATATATCAAAGATAGGGAGTTCTTTAAGTCAGGTATTTGTAAACATGCTTGGGAAGAGGGGCATAAAATTCAATGGGATTCGACAAAAATAATATTGAAAGAGCCCAATAATAAAAGACGAAAAATCAAAGAAAGTGCTTTAATACAAGTAAATACAGATAAATGTGTAGCTAGTATTTCAGCCGAATGTAGTCAAATTTGGTTACCAATGTTAGAAAGAGAAATTTCCTATAATCAATTACCTGCGTTATCAGGATAACATCATAAGTTTTTATCCAGGTTTTCTTATGTTTTATCATTGGAATAGTTGTTAATCGATACACACTTCAATACACAAAATCACCAAACTGAGTCAAACATATTTTGAAAACAAAAATAATCTTATACAAAAAAGTAACAACAAGCGCGTTTTATTAACATTTCCAAAATAAGCGAAAAAAAGGCGCTATCCCAATAAAAACCGTTCCTGGAACGTGAACTTCACTGGATTCCATTTCTAGTAGACTATCATATCTTTAGAATGTCATAAAATAAAATATTCCATTTCACATTTTACCATAGATGTGATCTACTATAAATGGACCTTAATAAAATTTGACAACAAAGTTTTGTATTCTTAAACTTCAAAATATTATTGATTGTCTAGTTGTCATATTTTTTTCGTTGTGTCAGATAGGGACCAAAAATTATTTTATCATTAGTTAATCTTGACAAAGGTAGCTGGAACGCTACCGAAACGTCGAAATGAAAAATAAAAAACATTATTGTGGTTTGATTCCCAAAAAAATAAGAGAAAAAGTAATAAGGAATGCCACAAGGAACCTACAGAAGATAACAAAAATAATAATTAATACACCACAATTCACTATATTTATAAATGTATATTATACTGCTCGCTTTTTGTACCTTTTTACTTTTTCTTTTTCTTTATAATACCTACAAAGTATAAATGAACAAGATTGAAAGTATTTTTAGTAGTAACTCATAGGACGGCCGGTATATTAATCATAGATATGATAAACTATTCTTATTCAACAGGTGACTAACAAGTACATTAATTTAACTAATTGGTAAATTTAGTAGATGCCATTATTCAGTAGCGGTTCAACTTTCGGTCCGGAGTGCGCGGTTGAAATTTATTTAATTTTTTGAGTTCGTTTATCGTGAAGTGTAGTGAAGTTTAGTGAAATACAAGTGTTGTGAAGTGCAAAAGTGAAGTGGAAGGCGTGGATTAGAGCTATATACATTCTTCTAATGGGGTAATTTTTTATTTTTTTTATACTTTTTATACTTTCAATTTTAAAAGACTATTTCTTTATTTGGGTTTTCTAAATTATCAGTACTGATATTTTAGTCATTTATAATCCATTTTTGTATTCTTTTAATGTTTTTTTTATAACAAAATACTCAAAAGCCGGCCGGTGAATATTCCTATGACAAATAATTATTCTTATATAAGAGGTGAATCATATTGCTACCTCTTATTGAACCTGCTTTCGGGAAATATAAAATGAAAATGTTCTTTGTATCTGGTGTTTATTATATTTTTTGTTTCAAGGCATCTGGAGTGTACATGAATGGTGGAGCTATATGGGATCCAGGGATTAGAGCTTAACACATTCTTCTAGAGGGGTAGGTTTTTATTTTATTCATTGGTAGTTATTATAGCATTAAATAAGTAGAACATTCTTTTCATTTTTCATCCCATATTAATAATATTTTACAGTAAACTACTGATTTTTAATTTAAAAGAATGGTACAATTGTGTATTTGGTTTTAGTTTGCTTATATGCATTTCAAAATTAATTTGATTATCAAAACTGAAATATTTTGTCAATTTAAAATCCATTTTTGATAAATATTCCTATACATGACAAATAAGGGCACTAATATAAGAAGTGAGTCATCGTGAGATCCTATAGTCGATTTTAATATAGTCTTTAAAAAAATATTTCGTTGATTTTTTGTCAACGGATTTCTGTAAAACCCTCAACTGTTTTTTGCAAATTACTCATCATTTTTATGGTAACATTTCAATAATTATTCTTTTTTTTGTTTTAGGTAACATAAAATATATGTCTATCCCAACAAAGTGAGTACCTATATTGAATTTCTATAATGCATCATCTATATTTGTATAATGTATACCCCTATTGTTTCGAACCAACATTTTTTTTTACAAGTTTCAGTGTGAAAAGTGAAAAGTGAAAACCCAGGTAAGTAAATAATGTAATAATTTAAAATATTATTTGTATATTATACTACTTTTCTTTGCAGGTTCTTCTTTCAAAAGACATAGATATGTTGTTGCTCACATTCACTCAATAATATTCTGCTATAGGTGAGCTGTGTCATTCCAGATACTTTACAAACTACTATCCAGCCTTTTACAAGTTGGTGCCTTTTTTCCAAAAGAAATGGGTAAGCTATGTGGCTACGGTTTCCTGATCCTGATTTTTGATGAATTTTTTAATTTTGTTTGATTTTATGTTCCAGAAATTGTTGCCTAGTTTTTACAGGTCCCATAGGTTCCATCGAATTTTCGTTGAATCTTTTAATTTTGTTTGATTTTCTGTTGCAGAAATTGTTGCCCAGTAGGTCTGTCAAAATATCGTGAATGCCAACATTGTTATATGCAAAATGGCTACTTGTAAGTTTTACCCTAACACTATTTTTTTATCAAGTTTTTGGTGAATTTTTTAAATTTTGTTTGATTTTATGTTCCAGAAATTGTTGCCTAGTTTTTACAGGTCCCATAGGTTCCATCGAATTTTCGTTGAATGTTTTAATTTTGTTTGATTTTCTGTTGCAGAAATTGTTGATTTTATGTTCCAGATTAATTAATATTTATTTTCGACTTTTTCAGCTTGAAGCAACAGAACTTTTTTTTTCAGCCTTAACAAATTTTAATTTGCATTGTATTATTGTATGTTGTTAGATATTTGCATGTTTTTCTCAACTGGGTTTAAAATTTAGATGATCAAGCTTGGTTGTTGTAGGGGCAGGTAAAGTAGTGGTGATTTTAGATAATTATTATTTCGAATTTTATATGTAAACCTAAATATATTTTATGCTGTAATTTGTGTAAAAATATTTGTTTCACTCATGTTCTCATTTATCTGTACTTGTATGTATTTAATCCTGTATGTGAATTTTTATAACTGCACTTTGCCAGTAAAGACAAACTTCTAGCAGGGTGCAGCCGGTGGGAGACTTTAGTTTGTGATGTCTTCCCCCGGTGGGGAATATTTTCCATCGGTTGTGAATATATTTCAACCGGTTGATTATATTTTCTACTGGCTGTGACATCGTCCAGTCATGAAAGAAAACCATCTACAAGGAGCAGCTTCCAGTCACGATTACCTATATATATACAGGGTGTCCCACGACGAGTAAAAACTATCTGTATATGGCAAAATACTTCGAGACTTCGAGACCCGGTTTGTGCATTTTTTATATTTTTTTTCAAATAAAATTTCTTTTTCGTAGAAAAAATAGAGTATGCAAGTTTCATGTAATGGTTATTAATACACTCGCATTAGCCATACGAAACTCGCCTTTGGCTCGTTTCGTATCCCAGTGACACCTTAAGGAGTCTTGTATAATAAATGAAATATAATGGTAAAAATATGAAATATAAAATATTAAATAATATAATGGTGTGTTTTAATTTTGCCCACCCATATATATTTCTGTTTCAAATCATTTTAAAATGTAAAAAATATATATTACCTACATATTTCTACACGTTTTGTACATTGTTAACTCCCAGCATCATTGTACTTAACAAAAAAAGATAACTAAGTTACTGATAATAAAGTAATATTTCATATTATATCTGAAAAACCATGTCGCATTTAAATAATCATTCATAAAGTGGAAATATGAATGAAAATTAAACACAAACAGAGTATTTCCCATATATTTAGCATTGTACATCACCGATTGAGATTCCCACATGACGTCACACGCTGTCGGCTACATGCAGTCACGTAGCTATAGCTTTTTCATGGGGGGGGGTTTGTTTTAGTTTTTTTTTCGTTTTATTTAATACTTACTTATTTACTTATTTGGTACTTAAGTACATTTTCAAAAAGGTACAAAGTACTTAAAAATAACACTTCTCATAACTTTAGGAACATTAAGTACTTAAAAATAATGGTTTTTATAAATAGTACCTTGAAATAGGTAAAGCTAGGAAAGTCTTATTTTGGTAATAACATCTTTTTAATACATTTAAATTGTTCTATATTAACATGATCATGCATTTTTAATGTAAAAGGTCCTGAACCGACCAAATCTAACGGTCCATAAAGGATGTATTTTTTATCCACTACGTCTGCGTCATCCACACTTAACCAAACAAACTTATCAAGATCGTATTTTAAGAATTTAATTTTAAATTTGTTATTTTCCAACAAATCAGTTACCCTACATAGGTAGAAAGTTTGATGATAGTACACTGCATGGTATTTTTCAGCATAAACCTTAACTCTTTTACTTTCTGCCGAAGGGTTTATGGAATCATCCGTTTCCATAAATATGACTTCTTCTGATAAAGAGCTTGACTCGGAGCTGGATGTTGAGTTCATCTTCTTTCTTGAAGTTTTCACCAAGGTTTTTACCTGCTGCGAACCTGTCCCTTGAGTGCTTTTTCGTTTCAAACGATTTGAACTCCTACTTGAACAAGATTTGGGAAGATTAAATCGCCTCAATCTGTCACTATTAACTTTGCCACTACCTTCGTCTAAAACTCAACAGAGAGAAGATTTTTTGACAACTTTTCATCTACCTCTAGTTTCGCTCCAATCTTTTCTTTCATCGTGTTCGATCAGTACATCGACGTCCAGGTCAACGTGAACTTCTTTTTCAACTTCTACTGTTCCTTGATCATCGTTCTCAGATTCTGTATTTTTCTTGGTATTTTTGGTAATTGTTTTGAGGATTGGGGCATCTAAAATTACTTACTACTTACTTATTTCGCGGCTAACAGTGTTGAAAATTTTAGGTTATAGTGGTTATTTTCTGTCACGTGGTATTGGCGCATGCGTTATTATCCAGTAATGCACCTGTAATTCCTTACAATACACCTCGAATGTAATGCACTTGTAAATACCCTGTAATGCACCTGTAATACCCGAATTTTGTACACCTAATGCACGACCGGTTTACCCCTTGAGTCAATACCACTGCACACCCTCGTCTAAGGGTTTGTTGAGGAAAAAATAAAATAACGAGTTTGATTATCAAAACAAATCTTTTTATTATCCACTTTTCGATAAATCTAAACAATCAATTAACAGTCATAATTAATAAAATAAGTTTTAAATAATGTTACGCTAACAAATCTTTAAAAAAATATTAGCTAGAAACGTTTGTATATATATCCGACAATTGCCTGTTAACCTCTCATGCAAAACAAAATTTTACAAAATATATTACAAGAAAAAAATAATAATTTAGTAGAAGATACAACTAATATTTATGACTTGCGTTACTTAAGTACTACGCTTTTTTAATAAATGTTCAAACACGCCTAAAAATAAAAAAATATGCCTTGATGTATCACCTATTAGCACCTACAGACCGTCACGATATAACACCATGTGACTAAAGTTTCAAGACATTTTATTTTTTTTAACAATTTCCTAAAGGCGCACGCATATTCCGCATAATAACAAATATGTCGGCGGCATGAATTATATACTAAAGTGGCCCCAGGACGGAGCCTTGCGGCACTTTTTATTTTTATACTTTGATTTCATAGGGACAAATTGAAGCTTATTTGAACATTAATTAAGAATCTATGTGTAATCCTAATTATACTCGTAAAAAGTTAGGACATAAATATCATATATAAGTAACAATTGTAAAAAAAAATATATGTATAAAAATATCGATCATCACATTTTTCATAAGTACTAGTATCGAATAAAAATCAGTTACAAAAAATATAATATAATAGAAATGACTGAAAACTGCAAGATTTTTGCTATAAAATATATCAACAAAAATTTTAGAAAATTAGATTTAAAATTTATGAAAAATGGATGAACCCCTTGTATAATTAGTCCTGTTAAGACACTTCATTCGAGAAATAGGCACATTTTTTTTGTTTAATCATATTATTCAAGAATTAAAAATATCACTAACAAAATATCGGAACTAAAGTTGCCAGATTAAAAATTCAATAAAGGTCATGGAAAATAAAATTCAGATCAAAAATAATTGTTTACAGTACAAAGAAGGAACTCTGAGTTAACAAGTCGCACATATACGAGGACCAGTTTGCTTGGAAAAAAAAACAGGCTAAGAAAAAATTGGCACAAAGTAATAGCTGGATTACTAAACAACAGAAAAAGATTTTGGATTAAAGCAAATAATAGGAAAGAATGAAAACAGTTCGTGAAAGGGGATCAACTAAATCTTGTTGATTTTGTACAAGGAATATTTTACGAGCAGTGGGGAATTTTAACACGTAGACTAAAATTATGATATGTAAAAGAAGTAAATTGAATATAATTTCGTTCAACTAGGAGCGCTTAAATGACAGGCGATGTAAGGGTCCCCACGGGTTATGTGTTGGTGGAAGTTGAGTAAAATATTATCATTTAAACTTCCAGAGTTTCTTCTGCGTACTGTATATTCAAATTAGAGGAATAAAAACGAGCTACCATATTTTTAGCCCAAAAAGTTATTGCTAAATTTTAGAATCAGTAAAATATTTTATTTCAATTGAAATTAAGAAGAAATAGAGAATAAGGAAGGTAGTTGTTTTTATTTGTATCTACAGGGTGTCCTACAACATATTGGAATGAGAATATATAGGGTATCTGCTTAAAAACGTTTCAAAGAATAAACTTTTTATATGTTATTAGGCTTTGTTTTTAACCGATAGACAGCAATATTTGTGGGACAGCCTGTACATTAGGTATATAGGAAATTAAAAAAAAAACTAACTTTTAGGTTCAAAATAACACACTGCAGCTTTTTTCAACGATTTTGTTTAGGCGGAGCGTGTTATTTGAGATAAGTTTTTTGAAATTATGGCACGGAAATATATAAAATAGTTGGATGAATATCTTATCATTCAGTATTCTATTGAGATTCTAATAAATTAAATTAAACAGCAAACTGTATTGATTTTTCAAACAATTGTACAGATAAACTAAATTTCTCAACGATTTTATGAAGAATTATGTACCACCAAACCATTATTTTGTGAAAAATCATCATTCTAATTAAAAATTGAGAAGCTTGTAACCTAACCGTAGCAAATCAACTAAGGCTGTCCATTTTTCGTCAAATATTACTGAAGTTCGTTCCAGATGAACAGACTACAATAAAGAAGGTCAATTTTTAGATTTAAAACGACCCAACTTTTAATAACTTGGCATTAAACGGTTTTAAAGGTCACTGTGTTTATTGCTATTTAAATTGAAGCAGAAGCATTCAAAAATGTTTTCCGATATAATAAAATTAGCTGAAAAATCAATCCGTTTTCTATGAATCGATAATATTCTATGCAACTAAGATATCCTCCAATATTACAACTGGATTTTTACAGAAAAATACTGCTTTTTGTTTAAATTGTTGTAGACGTAGTACTGAAGTTAGTTACGTGGAAAAACATTAGTATTTAGCAGTACCGATCCATCCACTGGACCTCTTTCATGTAAATGGCAGTACAAATTTTAAAATTACTAGATCGTTTTGTTAATTAACCTTTTCCGGCGTACGTTGGATTTTTAAACGTCGATGTAGCTTGTTTGTAAATTGGATTTTCACCCTGAAAAATTAAAAGAAAACGAAGTAATGAAATTTTTTTCTTTTGGCTATTTTTCTAGTACTCACCGTATCCCATTTAGCCATCATTTTTTCTTTTTCAAATCTGGCAAATTCCCTTCTGTCGTGTATTGTTGTCAATAGTTTCCATAAGAGTAGAATAGCCATACCGATAAGGACGATAGCTGCTATCACTCCAAGGACGATACCCGGAACATATACCTAGACATAAATATGTAATAAATAATATAGTATATTATATTATAAGGATTAAAAGTGCATATTTTTTTTACGAGCAATATTTGCAGTTGCGAGGCAGCAGCCGAGCAAATGCAGAATTGCGAGTAAAAATAGGCACTTTTAGTCCGTATGATATAATTTTTTCTCCAACCAAGTCAAAATTAAAATAAATTTAATTTTATTCAAAAATCGTTAATAATTTGGTAATAAATTTGAACACCTATTAATTATAACAGCGATAGCAAGTCGGTAGTCATGGATATTGGTATTGTTGGTAAATATTGATTGTCAAGTAGACGTCAGTCATAAAATACTTCAACCTAGAATTGTAACTGGGATTTGAGAGAATGTTTTAAGTTACGATGCGGCCAAACTGCAGAGGGCACTGATCATCAATAATCGTAATGTCAAGATGTCAAAATGGAAGGAAAAATAAACAAACCACGTAAATAACTTTGTTGTGTTCCATTTTGCTGAGACAAAACGAGTGCTTAACATCGGTTTCCAAAACGTGAACCTGAAGTATTTGACTCCTGGCTGAGAAATATTAATAATGTGAAGTTACACTGCATGCCTGCAAAACAAATATACCAAAATTCCCGGGTTTGTGTTAGACACTTTAGTGATGACTGTAAAGTACCAGGAAAAAGAGACTGAAAAGAAAACCTGTTCTCACTTTATTCATTCCAGGTAATTACCTAAATTTAATATTAGGTGCAAGTCTATAGGTTAATTAATAATTAGGATTCTCCTTTTATGGTGTAAAAAAGTAACCTAATACTATTTCAAGAGGAGATGATATGAAATTTCCAAAATTCATGAATACTAACAAGGATTCAACATTTGTTGATCCAATAATGAAAGCAGCTATATCAAATTTTGTTCTAAAAAAACGCTTTCAAAGGGCAAGACACTATAGAAATGAGTATAGGTACTTCATATGTGACCCTCCTTGTTGAATTGTTTAGAACTAGATGCCAGACCACATGGATGAAAAAATAACACAAAATACTTATATCTTAGGAATAAAAATAGCAGAATATTGGGAAATAATCTAGTTAGGTAGTATGTTGTGTGTTATATATAGGTATGTGTGTTAAAAATGTTATCACTAAATAAATATTTAATTCCCCAAAGTCTTTTTATTTAAAGTATTCGTCTTTCACCATATACTTTTTCCTAGACACACAAATTATATATTGCAAACTTTACCTTCTGCAAAAATGTTGCATTATGTTGCTTTAACTCTTACTCTGCTGCACAAGTTTTTTAGAAATAAATTGACCTTTTACCAAAAGAATACAAAGTGCAGCTTTTATGAAAACATATAAATTATAAATGATAGTAATTCACCAAATCTTGCATCAACAAGAGTTTGCCAAATATTCTCTTATGTTCAGCTCTGATGCAAGATTTGGCGAAATATTATCAGTTATAATATATATATTTTTATAAGCAGCTGAGTTTTGTGTTCTTTAGGTAAACAGTCGATTTATTTTTTAAAAAGATAAAATTCTCCATCAACTTGATATTTAAAATTCCCGCTGAATTTTATAGTTCCTGTGGCCAAACTTCAGATGGCAGTTAAAACAGTAGTCACTGCTGACAACATAGGAGTTACAATTCTAGGTTGAAGTATTTTATGACGTCAGTAGACGTACTAATCATATAATTTTTGTACGCTGCTTTCAAAATTAATCCCGAACACAATGAAAATATACCTGCGGATATATTGGAAAGTGCCGAAGCAGTATATCTAAATCTTTAGCCACCCGAATCTCGCCAAGTTTATGAACTTGCATATCAGCGATTCATGGATTGGTGTAAAGAAAAAAATGTGCAAAACTATGCGGAGAGTGTTCTTATGGTGTATTTCTCAAATTTAACGAAGACCGTCAAGCCATCCACTCTTTGGTCACAGTTGCGATCAACACTGAATATCAAAAATGGTGTGGATATTAGTAAATATTCAAAATTACGAGCATTGTTAAAAAGGCAAAGTGATGGATATATACCTAAAAAGTGTAGGGTTTTTACAAAGGAGGAAGTGGATCGGTTCGTGGATATGGCACCTGATAACGTATATTTGATGATAAAGGTTGTTCTAGTATTAGGAATTGGAGGTGCTATGCGTTGTGACGAGCTAGTTCATTTGAAAATTGATAACATTGAAGATATGGCTCGGTCCTGGTCGTAAAAATTTTGCAGACAAAAACAAGAAACCTCGTTTGTTTACCATTATAGGCGATAATTATTTGCGTTTATTTCGAAAATATGTTGTACTACTGCCATCAAATATACAGGAACGTCGTTTATTTTTGAAGTATGTTAATGGGAAGTGTCAAAGAATGGTTGTTAGTATTCACAAAATTAGTGCCGTGCCGCAAGAAATTGCAAAATTTTTGAAGTTAGAAAATTGTAAGGAGTATACTGGACATTCGCTAAGAAGAACATCTGCTACACTTCTTATTGATGGTGGCGGTGACCTCACTTGTCTTAAAAGACATGGAGGTTGGAAATCGAGTACGGTAGCAGAAGGATATATTGAAGAATCACGTTTCAACAAAGAATACTGCCAGAAAGATATTGCAACCTGACAAAGAAGGTACAGATATTTCCTCTAATGTTTCATCAACAGTTACGGAGAATATTTTGAGTTGTTCCTCCAACATTAATGAAAATCTTTTGAATTGTTCGAAAATTGTTAGTGATAATTTCAGTAGTGCTTTGAATTTCGGCAATAATTGTTCCAATTGTACATTCAATATCACTATAAATAACAAATAGTAAATACCTATATATAGTTGCCCAATTATTTTGTTTTACTAAGTTTGTAAGAGACAATGTTTTTTTCTTCAAATTTCAATTAGAGAGCTCAAATGCAATTACTTTCAGTCCTAGGATTAAAAGTAGCGTTTTTAATCCTAGGATTAAAAGTGTTGCTAGGCAACGAGCAAATTTTTGTACGGTAAGGGAATTGATGGCTTTTGCACCTGAAAATAGTACAAAAATGTCAACATTTTTTGATGATTGGAGAAAAAATGTATTTAGGTGAACAAAGGGGAGGTTTCCCAGCCTCACTTACTTAGCATGAACAGAAATTGGAATACATGAAGTAATTAGTTACTGGTAAAGATGCAATTAACTCACCTTTTCAGGACAGTCTCTGTTTTTTTGTGCTCTGACTTGAATTTTATTTTCGCTGTCGAAATAATAAACATACTTGAATCTACATTCGTCGTCATCGTAATAAGCACACAGAACTTCGTTGTTTTTGGCGTCAACTGGAAAAATAAAATCAGCATTTGAAGTGAATTTAGGTGAATATTTTTTAGGAAATCTTACCGGTAATCTCATCGGCTGACGATGGGGTGAACTTTGTACAATTACCAGAACAATCTTTGGGGTTTTTATGAGGTCCAGTTTGGTATTGTTGACATTGGACGCAATCTTTGAATTCTGAACATCTATCTGAACAAGTCTGTAACAAAAATGTATTAAGCATTGATCAAAATAATTTTTTTAAAACTTACCGGACACCTATCGCAGAATTTACCGGAGTAAGGACCTTCTTCACTGCTGTCGCAAACACAAACTCCACACTCGCATCGTCCATGTCCTGAACAAACTTTACCATCAACAACTCCTGGGGCATAACAGGTGGCGTTCGATTTTATACATGCGCAATTCGGTCCTGTCCATTCATCTTTACAATGACAAACACCGCAATCGCAAATACCATGATCTGGACCACTGCACAGTTTACCTTCATGTCGTTCGCACGAAAAGTTGTCACATTCACAGTATTTACCATAAATCCTCTAAAAATTCGTTTAAATATTTGATAAAGTGTTTCTTATCTGAATGTAATGACAATACAACAAAAATATGGTTCATTACATTAGAACAATTATACATACAAAGATATGTAATACTTACTTCGTTATCAATAAGTCTGGATTCGCAAAGACATTTCTTGCAGGCACACTGCCCTCTACCGGAACATTCAACAGCATTCGGTATGTCTGGTTGAATGCAATCAGTTGCTGTGATATTCGACTGTATTTGATCGGGAAGACATTCGCAATGTGTTCCAAAAGCTCCGGGATAGCATTCACATATGCCGCATTTATATGTACCCATATTTGAACAAGCTGGAGCATATTCTGTGTAATACTAAAAAAAGGAAGATAATAATCATCCTAGTAGGAAGTTTAATGGTTTACTTACTTTGTCACCAGGTCGTTCGCAATTACATTCGCATAACATTTCTAAATCGATTATCAGACTTTCGTTTATACCGACTGGGTAAATTTTTATCGTTTGAAAACGGTCCGCGGGATTTTTGGGACATTCTAAAACTTCCAGGTCAATTTTGAAGCTGACAACGTCTCCTACCTAAAAAATATTAAGGATGAGCTAACTGCAGTTTTTTCATGTATAATACCACGAGAGTGAAAATTTTGTGGGCACAATTTTTCGATTGTCATGAAAGTCTGTTGCTTGGCAATTTTTGCGAATGACATTTTTAACAAAACCACGAGCCGTCAGCCGAGTCAGCCGAGAGAGTAAAACCAACAAACTTGAATACGACAAGAGAAAAATTTTACCTTACAAAAATTTTAATTGACTGGTATTCGACATGACTATTTCACGAGAGAAAAACTAAAAAATCATATGTTTAAACGTTTTATTTATTGCAAACTTCAATTATACAAAGTCAAAAAATAATAACATTATGAAAAAAAAATTACTTATTTATGTAAATAGTACAAGTTGTAGCATTATTTTGGGGATTGTTTTGCATCATAACCTGTGATGAATTTAAGTTAGAAACTGAGGATTCCTTTTCTTTATTTTTATTTTCTCGAAGGTTCTCTATAAGTTGGAAATGGTATTCTTCATTTAATTGTAAATATGGTTTCAAAGAATGGGCAGAAGAATGTCCTGTAAGCTTAATTACTTCTTGTTCACCAACTCCTTCTTTTGCTAATGCAGATATTGCAGAAGCTCTATGTGAATGATTGGTTATTTTTATTTTTTTTGTGTGTATACCAACTGATTCTCCCGATATTTTTGTCCACTTTGATATTGTATTAATTCCCAATGGTGAATTTTTGTACCATATTCCTTTCTCCCAATTTGGATGTACTGTTAAAAATAATCTTGTAGTTGTTAGATAAGGATTGGAAATTCTTTTTTCAATAATTTTTGAAAATAAACGAACGGGACACAAATTGTTGTTAGCATTATTTCTTACCAGCCACTTACTGCCAGATAAAGCTTTTGATCCTCCTTGTGTCGTTTTGGAAAAGATTGGATTATATTCTACCCTGCCAGTAAAATTACCTTTATTATCATATTCTTTTTTAAAGTAATTAATATCACAATTAGCAGCTTCATTTCCACGCCATGCTAATTCGAACGAACTTTTTTTGTAACCCATCAGGATTATCTTCAGAATAGCTTTCTACCATTTCCATTAATTCTTCTTTGGTAAATGCGTTAGAACTTCTTTTTCTGGTTTCAGGTTCAGCCTGAAGCTTTTTACGTTTTGTACCCCTGGCCAATCTAGCAAATTTATAGGTAATATCTTATGGAACAATTTTGATGTTAAATTCTAGAAAATATTTTTCCTGAACCATTTGAGCAGTCGTATTCCAAAGTGTTTTCACACTAGCTTCAGTATAATCAGTTCCATCTCTTTTTTTCATGTACAAACCATAATCTTCAAGAATTTTTGCTATAACTTGTTCAGAAGTATCCTTTTCTAACGTATAATTACGTGCGTCCAGAAACATTCTAAACTGTTCCCACGCAGACTTTTTTGTCTTCATTGTATTTCGTGGTATACTTTGCTTAATTGTACTCTCTATTTCATTTATTGAATTATTTCCAAATCTTGTATTATTCATGTTAATAATACTTATTTAAATTTTGGAAACAGTTTTAATAATTTTTAGACAGTTAAATAAATAAATAAACAACTTAGTTTCCCTTGAAACCACTAACAAAGATTTTATATTGAATTTTATCACAGAGTGATAGAATTTTATACACATAGATTTGATATATTAAACGTCAAAAAATTGCCGCGATAAGACAAAAAATTGCCATTTCAAAACCTTCAAATTTTGTCAGTTATCAATTTACTCTAGTGAAATAGTCAAGGTAATTTTCTTTCGTGTGAATTCACTACAATATATTTGGACGCTTGGTAAATTATTTTAGTGAGCCATAACATTTTCAAGACCGATTATTTTGCAAACGAGATCAGAGGTACTTGAGGATCGTGAAATGCTCATTTTTAATGTCCACTATAGCGTCCATTATCGTCCATCCATTATCGCGGGGAATAGCCTTATTCTACTTATTTACATGAAACTCGATTATGAAAACGACTAGTTTTAAAACATTATTATGTAGTTACAAATTACAGAAAACTGTTCATTTTCATTTTATCATTATGAGAACACATGAAGTAATTCAACAGATGGCACCACAAGACGTAGGGAGCGTTTGTGGTATGAAAGTGCGCTATCTATAGGTGAAGTTAATCTAGGATTGCATACGAGTCACTTGCTAGTAGATATGAACCTTAAAGTATTCCCATTTAGGCTTACCTTTATTTTATCACATTTATTGGTATTAACTAAGGCTCCGGTAGCATTCAAACACCTGGTGAAGAATTTAATGCTGACAGCCTTGGAAGCGTTATACTTCATAACAACAGTAGAAGAAATTTGTTCGTATTGCTCTTTAATTAATGTAACGATGTTGGAGCTATCGCCTTCCAATTTACCGACCGAAGCACCCTCTATAGTTTTAGCAAGTTGTTCGTATATTTCTAAGGTGGACTTTGTAACGGCGAAAATAACGTTTATAGAATTTTTTTTGACGCTTAGATTAATTTGCTCGATCGAAGGGTAGTCTTGGTGCGATGATTCTGTGTAAAATCCATCGGCTGATAGATGACATATGCCGTCGTTCGGTTTTACTATGCCACCAAGCTAAAATAAATTTTGTAGTAATATAGTGGTTCAATACACAACAAAAAGTAACTCACCTTCCCATCTCCAGCATAATGAAAGCTGGCATCAGTGGAAAATACTAACAGACTTCTAGCTTGGTCTCTCCAACCGATTTGATTTCGGCAGACTATAGCTTGCATTATAGCGTCGAAGCCGCCTTCAGGCGCGTCCAAATTTCCGGAAACATTAGCTTGTTTTACCATACGCTAAGTAGAAGATCAAATAAGCATATGTTCGGTTAAGTTGTTAGAAAGTTATTTTAAACTGTTTTACATTTTAAATTTCTTTTTCGATATTTCTACAAAGCATAGTATTTAGTTGTACAATTGTAAGTACCAAAGTTTTAGCCAACGCCTTAAATACTTGGTACAGATCTACAAGTTACACACCTAGTTCCAAAACCAACCAAGCCAAAAGATATAGATGTATGGCTTGTAATCTAATCTGATCTAATTGTGCTATTAAGTTCAAATTTAAAATAGTTAACCCTTTCAAGAATAGGGATTATGAGTTGATTTCAAAAATCATTAATAATAATGAGACTTCAGTTGACAACCAGTATAGTTGGAGCAATTTAGTGATATAACCAAGGGGGAGAATACTTTTTTTCCAATTTTAAATAATGTTAGTTTCTGATCTGGGATTTTGCAGGTGTGTATAGCTAATTACGAAATTCTGATGACTTTTGAAGAATCTCAAAAGCCACAACGAAAAAAATGTAAAACAGTTTAAATTATTCGTACTTCTGCCTTAATATAAATTTGTTAGTTGAAATTTGGGAATGTTAATAAAACATTTTAAACGAAAAACTTTAAAAGAGGATATGATTTATTTTAGTAAAATCACTAGTTTAAGTAAGCAATAAAGAAAAAAACTATACGTGAAAGTATCCAATAAAAAGAATATCATCAGAGACACTCTAGAGGAAGTAATAGTTATCATTATTAAAAAAAATATTTCAAAAGCTTGTAGTTATCAACTGTCAAATGTAAAACAATTACAGAAGATAGGTATAAAAGCTATTAATTTAAGACTTCATCTCGAGAATGATAATGATGGTATATTAATATTGGTGGATACTTCCAAAATAGGATATTAGTATCACTACCTAAGTTATCTAACACCAAACTATTATTAGATGTTCATTCCTATTACAAAATGCTGATCTTGATTACCTAGAAAGTTAAAAACAGTAAAAAAACAAGAAACAAATCCAGCCATTCAAAGCATTATTTACAACCAAGTGCGAAACATTCAAAGCCATTTTAAAAAACGATTAACAGCAAATTTAAGCACCTTCAAAATAAGAAGTTTTGTATTGTCCATGAGTGTTATACGTAAATAAAATAAGTTATCTATTTTAATATTAACTACTTCATTAGGTAGTGTAGTGTAATTGAAGATTAAGAAAAATTGGTTGTAGAATGGGTGATGGGATTGGATTTTAAAAAGCATCAATGCTCTTGAATCTTCACTTTCACCAGTAAAGGTGATTTTTACCATTGTAATGTATTTATCCAAATGTATTCAACATCCTGTATAACCCCCGCACATAATTGCCTTCGTCAATCACTATTGACACTTTTTCCCGATCAAAACTCTATTTTTTATTTCTTCTTCGATATCTACTCGTATAAAAACTTGGTATATAGACTCCGTTTCACAGAAGAACAAGCCAAGTGAAGTTGCATAGTGTCATTGTCAAAACCAGGGCTATATTGTGAAATTGACATCCGACTTCGAATCAGTAGCGTGAAGTTTTCACATTTTCTAGATTAACACAAAATTAGAATAAATATATATAGTTTAAATAAAACATATTTGGAAATTCTTTGAAGTTTTTCGACATATTTTCACATACAGACACAGACATCTGATTACCAGGAGTAATATATCACATTATTATTATTTTCTATTTGATTTACGGATGATTTTTTAAAGGAATTTGAATGTCATGTTCAGCTTCGGACTCCATAAAAGTTTTTAAATGTGTCGGCCTTGACAGTGGATAATATTTCCTTCAGCAGCAACACACAGATATGCTAGTTTCAAAAATATTTAAAAATCGATAGTATTCGACAGTAAATGATTGCTTCAAAGACAAAATATAAAATGGATGTCTGTATGAAAAATCGTTTGCTACACCAATGGCTTACGAGGCGACATACATAAATAAAACCTATTTTGGTTTCTGCGCAATACAGTTGGCAAACTTCACGTTGATTCTTGTGAAACGGAATCTACATTTATTTACAAACTCAATTGACCATTTTAACGAGAGACATCCTGTGGTTGTCCACCTATTGCTTTTAGAAGAACTAATAAAAGCCGTTAAAAAATAATAAATCGTTCTTGTCCCTGGACAAGTTCCTTAAAAAAAGGACGAAATGTACCGTTGTCGTAAACTTAGGCACAGCTGTTCAAGCTCTAAGTTACAGTTTCCTTTAAAAGTTACATTCAACTCCTATTAGTTGCTATATAAACCTATAGGTGGACAACGATCGCCGCAACCACGAGATGTATTTAGTTAAAACGGTCTATTCTTTTCGTTATATTTGTTTAATTAATATTTTTAAAATTGTTAAAATTATTTCCAAGAAAATATCAAGTATTCTACGGTTAGCCTTTGTTTTCAACCAGCACCGAAAATTTTATTTTATTTTCCAAGAAAAAGATATTTAAATATTATGTAGAGAGAGAAAAAGATAGAGTGGGATGGATATTTATATATTTTTTATTTTTTCAGTAAGGTAATGGGCGGTTTAGTAATATCAAAATGTTTGCCTGAGGGTTACTTATTTTTCGTTTCGCGACTTACTGAAAATAGTTGCGTATTGGTGGATAGACTCATTGCGTGTTTGTATCCATAAGGAGCTGCACAATCTTCACATGGGTGTATCAAACTATAAATAAATACTGAAGATAAAATCACAATTAACTACAAATTCGAAGAACACTATCCTGGAATCAGCTGCTTGTTTGTCCAATGCCACTAGGTATAACATCAAGAAGATACAGTTTGATTGCTTAATATTATTGTAAATTGTTAAATATACTTCTGACTACTTTTCCACGCACTCAAAAGGGTACATAGAGTTAGATTTAATCATGGACTGCACCAATTATTTAGCTTACACCACTTTTTAAAAGTTTTTGTTTGTAAATACAGTCGTCTCTCGATAAGTTGAAACTCAAGGGACCAGAGAAAAATTGTTTAATAGTAGTGAGTAATTTTCTGTTGAGTGAGCGACTCAACATTTAAAAAAGGAAGACTGGAATGTGAACTGCAAACTGACTCTGAATCTTCAGATGCACATGTATGTAAACAAATGATTTATTATGGTATTTGCATCGCAGATATTTAGGAAACACGGACTTTATACTATTTTTTATTATTACTTCAACAAATTATCGAGAGTACCAATTATAATAAAGTAACCAAAAACTGAAATTTAAAAAGAATTGTGTTGAGATAATTGATACGTTCCATACTTAAAATTCACTCTGTAGATACTCCAGCTAGCACGACCCAAAAATTGTTTTTTGTTCACTATGTTTTTTTCTACATAGTTTCTTATGTACATCGAAATAAGTTAAATATTACAACATGCATATCATAAAACCCAATGTTTGGAGATGTCAAATCATTTTTAAAGTACGACCAGAAATTTAAGATTATAAATCACCAATTGCTTGAGTTATCAGCAGGCGTTCGCTGAGTTCTACCTGTTCTAGCCATTAAGTTTTGTCTTATATGTATGATATGTATGTATAATGATATTGGGTTGAGATATTTCTAAGAAAAATCTCTTCAATATTTTTTCCCATGAGAGTATAAAATTTGTCGACTAATGGTACTACGACCCCTAGATGAAGTACTTATATAGTATAGACTATAGAAGATAATTCGGGAATGATTCAATGTCCTGGAAAACTTATTTAAACAAATTAAATTGCTTTATTTCATCTTGTTAAAATTGATTTACGACAATCTTAGATTTCTGGTTTTACTTTACCTGTATATTGAACTCCAAATTCGATTGAACCTTTCATGCTTCACATATTTTGGTACTACTACTATTCACACAAATTAAGATCATCCAAATGGTTGCCGCATGCTTCTAAAGACGCGTTCAGATCAGAAATCGAGTAAACTCAGTTTTTTAAATATTCTTTTTCAAAAAACAGAAAAGTTTGTAATCTATTATAATGTTTTTTCTTTGACAAATCCTCTCAGAAGTTTATATCTCCAATATGTTGGTGAGATAACGAGTGAGGCTGTTTCTTCCTTTTTCATGCACAGATAGGTTCCTCGCCCCACTTTTAGAGCACCGGGTATTTAATATTTATCTATTTGACAGGTTTTCCGATGCCTCTTTCCTTTATATAACTTGACTCCTTCAGAGCAATGTAGAATTATCAATTCTAAATGGTACTCGGCTAAAAATATCATGGTAAGAGAAGAATTTTTATCAGCCAAAAAAAATGTCAATAAGACTACTTTTTGGTGATTTTGACGGTCGACAAGTGGTCCTTTGGAATTATACAAACTATACTTTATTTAAAACGTCGATATAACCAAAAATCTGAACACATTTTTAGACAGAACATATATCGTAAAATTATGTTTAAGTGAAAGAAAGAAGAAACATTTTACAAGATACCATGAATCTAAAATACCACACTAACTAGTCATACGTAACAGTATCATACAAGCAATGCTAGTTATACAATATAAACAGATGAAGGAAGTACACTAGTTTTAATATTTCGATGAAACAAAAATAATTTTTAGTTTCAACTACCTACTCAAATTGTAAATAATTCAATTCAATTCAATTTTACTATCACCAGAAAAGTAAAAGTATAATAATTACAAATTGTCATTGATTAGAAGTTAGTAAAAATAAAACATTTTTTGGAAAATAAATATTTTTAAAAAGCTGCTATAATTATTAAGCTTTGATAAATACTCAAAGGGCAAACTTGACGTATTTTTAAAGAGATACATTGTTGCTCCATCTTCAGGACAACGTAGAAACGTCTCTTTGTATTCAAGAATATAAATACTGGCTGTTTCACCTCGAGCTTACATTATCTATAATTGCGGTTATACCTAAAGTGAACGACCCTTGTTATTTTAATTTTAATACTTGTTATATTATTATCTTTTCGGATTCTACATTAACTGCAGGCAAAGAAGAGCTAGAGATTTAGGTTGTTATAATTAAAAAAAATTGTTTTAACCCCAACACATTTTCCAGCTAATATTTGTTCTATTAATTTTTTTTTCAAAAATATTGGTAGCAGCCCATATTGCACTACTTCAAATCACGAAAAACTGAGAAACAAACATACACACTATTTTACAAATTTACAAAATACGTCTTGTTTTAAATTTTAAAAATATCTCCTAACATGTACCATAGCACCTAAAGCAATCACATTGTCCCACAATATAACTAAATATACCATACAAATAAAAAAATCAGGCAAAAATAATGATTTAGCTGGAAGAAAACATATTATATGAAAGAATATATCGATTTCACAAGGACAAAAAAGGATTGGGAAAAGGATGTCCGTAACTCCAATTTGTAAATCACAGAAAACATTGCTATTATTAAAATATCATTTTACTTATGTTCAGTTAAACATTGGCAAGCTTCCATATTATTTTTATTGATACAATTTAAAAAATTAATAATTTTTCTCAAAGCAGCGGTTTGAAATATATTTATTTGAGCGGTGGTGTTTTTAAAGTTTAAAATAGATAACAATATTACAGAAAGAAAAATTAAAAATAGATTTGGGAACATGTTATTACACTATATAGACTATTGGTGTGGATTCATTTTAGTTTGATACGTGAAAAGAATGACTTTGATTGACTATAAAACAAAGAGTGGCTTCTCTGTTCGGGTGGTCTTCGTTACAACAAACAGTTTATAGAACTGATAAAGATAAAGCAAATATTTGATCTGTACATCCTCTTTATTTCATAAAATATTCCCGAGCTACTTTATTTGTTGAAAAAGGAAGGTTTTATCGCTAGATTTCTGAAAAATGTTCTTTTATATTGTAAAATTGTTTTCTTCAAGTTTTAAAAGGGACATCTGGTATATACAAAGATATTTATAAATATTATCTTAGGTATCACGTGGAGGGAATTTCAATTTTTCGATAGATATACAAATTGGAGTTACATTTAACTAAGAAACGATTCTCAGGAAACTTACTGAAAACAATTGCGTATTTTTGTCAAGAGTCATATGGTGTCGAAATCCATAAGGAGCTACACAATTATCACAAGGGCGCCGCAACCTGGAGTAGCCAACAGAACACTTTTTTATAATAAATTTTACATTCTTGTAAGCATACACAAACCTCAAGAAAATGTATTCAAAAAAAATAATGCTAAAATCGCGTGTAAAGACAAAAGTAAAACTTTTCTATTTAAAAAAAAGGGTTCTCAAATTAATTAAATCCAAGTACAAATCCGTTTTGTCAATTTAATTTATCATTTTGTACATAACAAACATTTTTGTTAAAATACCTTCAAGTGGAAATGAGAAGAAATTTCACGTTTTAATTGTTGTTGGAGATTGGATGAGGACTGAACGAGAGGTATGCAAATTATTTCATTAAATGCATCCACATCTCTCAATCTACGATAAGTAGATTATGAATGAATTAGAAAATTAGTTGTAGGTACATCAGAATCAGTGAATCGGAAAGTGATTGAGAAGAAAGTGGTGGAAATTAGGTAGCACTTATTTCAGAACAGGGTTGTCAAGGTTAAATTATAATGATTTGTTTATTGACTGGTCATTTACAATAAATTGACCCAGGTAGGTTAATGAGATCAACATAATATCGGATTTAAAGTGAATAAAATCGTGAGTCGAAAAGTTGTACTTTTGTCCAGTATTTTTTGGTACAACACATCACTATTAAAAAAAGAAAAACCATAGCATTCAATAAAATAAAAATTTTTCTCTCAGGTGGATCGAACACCAATATATTTGAATAATAATAACATTTCAGTATTAGTGGTGTACTTATTTTTGATGCAAAATTTAAAAAAAAAACAAATTAATAAATGCAAACATTTGAAGCTCCTTATAAAAGTTATTTTTTCCACTATTATACTAGCTGTGAAATTGACAATTATTGCTTCTTCTAACCAACTGAAAAGTTGAATTTCTCTATTAGTGGTTAGCAACATAATTTTGTATACCCAGGAGATTGTCTTTAACATATTTGCTACTTGAAATTACCTACAGTTGGCAGAAGCAAACGTGAGCCCTGGTGGGCGTGTTCATGTCGCTGTAGTTGTATTTTTGTAGTAGCAATTCGATATTTTGAATCGATAACCAAATATCGATACCAGAAATGTCAACTGTTAAGAGATATGTAAACAAAAAAAACTTGCTAAACATGTAACTCATATTAATAAAAAAATTTATATTGGACCAAAAATAAAACTACCGTTTGTCTAAATGTCTATAATCTCAAATTACATGACTCTGTAGTAATGTCATGAAAAAAAAGGGTCAAGTTTCTATGGAAAGCAACAAAATATGAACTGGTTATGTAGCCTATTCCTTCATCAATCTGCTTACACATCAGGATCTTTTGGAATAGAGCCGTCGAATGCCGTTTGTTAACTTTTTGTTTAATTTAAATCAATAGTGTGACCTATTTGGTATATTTAGAAATGTAATTTTTTCCAGTGTTCATTTTTCTTAACAGCCGAAAGTTGAAGTGCATGAGAGTGTTATATACTTCACCACCACCAATTAGCTAAATATTATATATTTAGTTGTTGTAAACAAGAATGTATGTATGTATGTATGTATGTCAAAATTACCAAAAGGACACTTTGGTTATCTAAATAAAGTCTTCGACCCCAGTCAATATGAAAAATCCCCAAAAACAATAGCCATTTTATATATCCCTTCTACAAAATATTCGAAAAACTATTGGATCCAAATTAGTGAAATTGTCTAAAAATCGGATAATCATCCTAGCATTGACAACACTGATAGAAAATGAATAAAATTATGTATGTTAATGAAATCACTCGGTCATATTATTTCGATTATATTTAACATTTACTAATGGATAATCGTTAACATTGGCTCTTGATTGGCTGCTTGCGATGACCTTATTTTAGTTCGCATATTTTCCGGGGCTCATATTTGGTTCTGACAACTGTATCAAGATAAAATTATTTGAATAAAAATACCATTCGTTTAAAATTCGCGCTCAACCAAAATTGACTGATGACATAACGAGTACGTTCACAATATATCGAAAACTGACAGTGTACTTGTCAGTTGTCAGTCAGACGACGGAGTAAACGCTTCTCGTGGTGCGTTTGTGAATTATTTTTAATTTTTGTTTTAAATTTGGCTAGTAGTGGAAAAATTGTATATACAGCATGGTGTTGAAGACATTTATAAACCTCGCGCCTTATTACAATAATCTTGGTGCTTGGTCAATGATAATAGACTTCACCACCTTGGTGTATAATATACTATAGTACGGGCAGTAGATACTGTGAAGCAAAACGATGCAGACAACCTCTTCCGATGAGATAGGGAGCACAGAACCGGATTTAACTTAATGTCCCTGTTCCTGTAATTCTCGCCATCGTTTTGCAACACTATATCTCTTGTTTGTGGTATACCAGAAATACCAAATGAAAGATGGCTTGTTTATTACAGAATTGGACGAGAAAAATTGTAAAAAAGTCCTTCGTGGACCCAAATTTGTGCACCATAAATAAATACACCGTTAACCTTATCCCCCAATAACTACATAACAGATATTTACTTACTTTTCTGGAAGCGTACTGACGTAAGGCATGACAACTTTATCGACGAAACTACCAAATCCCAGCCTGAAATTAGACGTGAGATTTTTCATGGTAGTAGCCAAACTATCACCCAAATAAGACAGTTTTTCTTTGTCGTCGTACATAGATTTACTCAGATCCATAAGGTAGTAGAGATCGACTGGATAATCTTCAGCCTGCGTATAATTCATTATAATGCTGTAAGATTGTCCTGCAACAGAATAAAAATTTACAGATTAGTGGGAAAGGTAAAAGCTGTATACTTACTTGCTCTTAATTTCAAATTCAGTCTTTGAGGTGCAACTTGTACTATGTGTCCACCAGCGCTGCCAGCGGCTCCGCCTCCAGCACTTCCGCTTTCTGAACCGTGTGCAGACCAATGTTCCGAAGCAGTGTAACTTCCTTCAGATCCTGATACTAGAGTACCACCAGCTCCTGCATGTCCTTTATGAGTTTTCGTCAACTCAAGGTTACTTATATAGCTAAGGATGTTATCGGGGTTCAGAACAAATTCTTCGGGACATTTCTTTTGTTGTTGATATTCTAGGGTGGGTTGGAAGCAACGCGGACCGTCGCCGAAGTTCTAAGGCAAAAGAAATTAATAATTTGTTAGAATGTTAGAGTTTTTACTTACTGGGTCGTAGCACCACGCACAGCCTGGCGTTTGTATACATTCGTGACATTTTCCTTTCGATGTACAGGGATTTGGGGAGCTGAACCTTTGTGTTAATTGGGCTATCGCTAATGTGCTTATTATGCTTAAAATTAGACAGTTTCTTATAAAGCTTTTCGATGATGGCACCTCCATTATACTGGAAAAAAATGATAAAAAGTTAAAAAACATTGTTTACGTTCAAACAAAAATAGCTAGACTGAGAATGCTTAAATTAATTTTGATGATTTTAGGAGACCCTTTCCCAGGGGAACAGCATATTGTTGCGCGATCTGTGGAGGATGTGTAAAGTAGAAAAAAAGGCATTATGTGAAAGTAATTTCTGAGTCGCCATCTACATTATGGTTATGAAATTAGGTAGTTTCAAATGATAAAGAAAGTAGATGAAATTGAAAAAAAAATATTTTTAGATGGAAACTGGTTTATTATAGTAATTGAGAGGTTTACTATCAAAAAGCGACTCCACCTTGGGAAGGTTATCAGACTGTAAACGAGAACGTGTGTATTTATGACACTGTAAATTATAAATAATTTCAGATGTTGTCATTTTCATTTAAAATATAGGCCTTAAAATCAACAGTAAAAATATATTATACAATTGAAAAAACTTTGCTTCGACTAAACATTATAAGCCATATGGAGCAGTTACGTGGAGTAGTAGAGCTAGCCTATTGACGACGAGAGAAAACCTCTACAAAATTCAAAGACTAGCCTGTATATGCATTACAGGAGCAATGAGAACATGCCCAACGGCAGCCATGGAAGTGATTCTCAACCTCACCCCTCTACATATGGTGGTGGAAAGTGTTGCAGAAAGAACAAGATACAGACTAAGTAGAGAGGGAATCATTTAAAAAAATCTCCTCCTCACTTCTTAGAAATCAGACAGCCTGGGACATGCCACAAGACGGTATGATGAAAAAGTATAACTTTTCATAGAAATTCGTTACCGAAATGAGCAGCAAGAAGGAATGGGATCCAAATACCATTACCAGACTTGGGAAGAATGCCATTTAATGGTACACAGACGGCTCAAAAGCAATAGAAGGAACTGGGATAGGAGTGTTCGGGCCAGGAACCAAACACTCTGAAAGCTTGGGAAAACCCCAAGTATCTTTCAAGCGGAAATCCACGCCATAAGAAAGTGTGGCCAGTTCAATATTGATAAAGGGTACAGAAGACAAAGGATTATCGTAATGTCGGATAGTCAAGCAGCCTTTAAAGCACTGAGCTCTTGTGTAATCAGTTCCAAAATGGCGTGGGAATGCCTTACTTTGGATTTCAGGAAACACTGGAATAGGAGGAAATGAAATAGCAGATGAACTAGCAAAGAGGGGGACTGAAATACTTTTCTGGGAGCCTGAACCCTTTTGCGGAATCAGCCCCAATGTAATATTGGAAGAAATAGGTAAAGCCGAGAAAAAGAGAAGATCTGACCATTGGAAAGATCTAGTAGGCCTTATACAATCAAAGACTCTTCTGGGTGACTAGAACCTGTTGAGATCAAATGAATGCATAAGTCAAAGTAAAATTGCGCTAAGAGTTTTAACAGGGATCCTAACGGGACATTGTCGCCTGAATGAGCACCTGAAAAAGCTCAAAATAGTGGAGGAAGAAGAATGCAGATTTTGTGGCATGGAAGAAGAAACCTCCATCCACATACTTTTCAACTACACAGCACTTCAGAATCCTAGAGCACAGCACCTGGGAGATTACTGGATAGAAGAGGAACATTTACCCAAGTTGAAGCCTGCAGATATCCCAAAATTCCTCCGGGAAATAGGACTAAAGGAGCTACTAGTTTCTGAGACACTCCTCTAAGTAGAAGTAAGCACAATAGATATTTTAGGTCCCAGTGAATGTCACCCCAAAATACATACAAACATTATAAGCGAAAAATTGCAACGTTTTCAAAAATTATTTTCATCATCAGTACTATTGATGACCAAACCGAATTTCATAACGTTATGTCAAGCCATTACTGAGATGTTAAGCCGTTCCGGTGCTGTAAAGTCACTTCAATTTTTAAATACTTATTTAATATTTTTATTTTTAGTTATGGAAATGGGAATATCAAGAAAAAGATAAAGAGGAAGACCCAGGAAGAAATGGATAGACCAGATTGAAGAAATTGGAAAGAACAAAGGAAAAACATTAGGAGAGAAGAAGGCATTAGCTAGGGACAGAAAAAAAAATGGAAAAAATGGGTACAGGAAGAACTCCAATCAGACGCGTGAAAAGGCATAAGGATAAGAGGAAGAAATAGAGTTATTTTTTGGGAAATCAAATCAGAATTTTTATTATGTTTTTATTTTATTTCAAAGCTACCAAAACGTTCAAATAAAAATAATCAGCCCTGTTTTATAGGGTTGTATAATTGCAAATATACCATTTATCATTCCAGAGCTAGTATACAGACTATAGTACTCTTATAATATTTTTAAAATCATTTTTATCATTTCAAATATTTAATAAATTTCATTGTGTAAGAATTCTCAAAAAATAAACATTATTTATACAAGACTGTGAGTCACACGCACTCACACTTTAGTTTCTTCCTAAGAACACTGACTAACCCAACACCAAATAATTAAAAATAATGCATTCTTTACTATTGAACGTGAGACAAAACCATTGGAGAAGATTAGATACGCGATATTTATAAAAACACAAAGATGGTTTATTCAATGTGTACACTGAAATCTTTCAATGTAAATACGCGACGATTCTAATTAATTAATTCACAGAATTTAATATTATATCCGTCTCATAATATTAACAAAATAAATCACCCACTTATTTATAAAAACTCAGTGATGGTGACTAATTTTAAGCAAATACAATTTAAGAAAAAAAAACTATGAGTGTATAACATTTGTCACCCAATTATCATTCCTGTGCCCGGATCTTTGAACGTTCTACACTCCAACCGGTATCTCGTGAAATTAGCTGACGATACGCCGTAACAAAGGATTCAGCAAAGCCAATCGTGCGGTTGACGTTATGCAGTGGGCGGCTCGATATTTTCACACTGTTGCATTGTTACATTTAAAGTTGATTTTGTTAAGATCTTACGTTTTGTATTTGTGTATTCTGTTTTAATTATTTTAGTTTTACTCATTTCATGCCTAACCAAAAATCATTCCCTCATCCTTTTAGTAATTAGATTGTTGTGTCAATTATTTGAAACTCATTTCTCCAAATATCATACTAAAAAATACCCAACATTACTGTGATCATCCACATATTGACAACATTGTATACATTTTAATATCTAATGTTCGGGTAAATTCCATCTCAGTCTGGCCGAATACGTTCTCTCTCTCTGCGTACTGAAAGCTCCGCCTTGTCACGAGTTGGAGCAAAGAATACACAACCTAACTGAGCTGGTGTATTCTTTGGTTGGAGTGTAGTTTGTGGCAATGGGAACTATCAGAGAACAAATTTTTTCCTGTGACTAATTGATAGCTTCCATAACTTTAGAAATTAGAGGCAACAAGCACTTTTGTCTTCTTACTAAATGCAGATGATCTGGAAAGGTTTTCTAAACTAAAAATGGAACCAAAAAAAATTGTAGGATTTTACGGGCAGTTTCTTTATCCACCCTATAGAATAATTCCAAGATTTGCGGATCTCTTTTATCCGAAAACCTTCTTCCGGCTTCTGTATCTGTACAGTAGGGAGGGTGAGTGTAGGCTCACAACACTTAGGCCCATTGTACATCCTCCCGAGGAGTTGTCCTCCTAGGTCATCGTCCATCTTGTTCTTCCCAGGAAGGTGGACAGGTCACTAGGAGACATCTCCTTTATATCGGCAGGTGTAGGCCAAGACTCACCGAACACACATTGTCTTATTGACGATAACTCCGGACACTCGCATAAGACATGCCTGACAGTTTCATCTTCCTGTTCACACTTCCTGCATAGAGGTGTGTCCACTAGCCCCATAGTATGGAGGTGTTTCCTTAGTTGTCAGTGGCCAGTCAGAAATCCTACTGTTAAACGTAGGTTTTTTCTGGTCATCGTCAAATATTTCTTCGGCGCCAGCTTCCCAGGGTCGCCCAGGGTGATCCTGGCAAGACTGCATCCTTTGATTCCATCCCATCTCTTAAGGGATTGAGCATGGGTGTAACGTTTGGCTAGTTCCGCAATTTTCGAAGTCGAAGGCTAATAGGGCTTGTCTACTATCAGTGCAGATTGTTATGTTTTTGCCAGAAATTCCTTTTCTGGTTAGTTCTTTTAGGGCAATTGAGATACCAGCCAGTTTTGTTTGAACCACGCTGGTATTGTTTCCCATCCCCCACTTAATCCTTAGACTTAGTGCTCTCGAGTATTCTAGCATTCGGCACAAAAAAACTTTATCAATACAGATACAAAGGAAGTAGTAATTGAAAAAATTAACATAATAAGCTTCTAGTTAATGTTTATCTTCAATATACCTACAGCATCTTCAATAATAGAGATTGAAATAGCGGGGATAGATAAACTGACGCTGTTAATTCGTGACTTTTATATAAAGATCTTAATCCCTCTCTGTAGAATGCAACTTTAAACACGTACCGAAGTACTAAATTTATCCTTCGCCTTATTATCTCGCTGGTATATATTTTTTATCTATTAAGGCACTAAAGTGCACCAAAACACTATTAATCGCAGTGACTGTTGCACATCTGTAAATTGTTAGTATTAAAATAGACACGCTTCCGTCGATAACATTATTTTCTACCGGGAAACATTTTTTTTTTCAATTAAAACGGAACGATGAAAACATAATGGTTTATTTTTTTGCTTATTAACGGTATTATTTTGATTATTTGTTACTTTTCAAGTCTTTATACAATAATATGTTGTAACGCGTTTTACCTCGTACACGTGGCTCCTGCCACACGAACACGTCACTATGGACACCCTTGACTAAAAATCTTTCGACGGAATACTCGGGCGCCAGATTTTTAACGTGGTTTGCTCCACGGCCCCTTGACCATTAGCGTCAAGAGTTCCAGATAGCCTCAGATGGAGGTTACGGAAAATTCCAGGGGTCTTGTTGAGTTATTTCAACTAATTCTTTATCAAATCTTTAATACGACTCAATTGAATATCGATTTTTATATTAAAATAAGTTACGGTAAATAGCGGAGAAATCAGGAACTTTGTTTATTACTACCTTGTGGTCTGTTATGAATAATTTTACAGGAGCGAGTAAAAAAAACGGGAGAAAGAACGCACGGTCAGAGCCGGTAAGGTTATCACAACCACGGAAAACTACTCTCGACACACGAGACGTAAACGTATTAGATCTGCAGGGTAATCAAATAAATTATGGCTAGGCCACTTCTAGATTTGATTATCCCTTGAATCTAAATTTAACCGGCAAAATATTTTTCCGACAAACAAACAAAAGGTGTAAAAGATTTGTACCTGAGAGCTAAAAATGTCTAAATCTGCCGGGTAATCAGATAAATTATGGCTAGGCCACTTCCAAATCTGATTATCCCTTGAATCT
>CAJUYG010000086.1:196673-237508 GCA_910591675.1 Galerucella calmariensis | reverse complement strand
TTGTTAGGAAAAAAATTATATCAGAAAGGTACCACGGAACTGGAAAATCAACGATTTAAATCTGCCAGGTAATCAAATAAATTATGGCCAGGCCACTTCCAAATCTGATTATCCCTTGAATCTAAAATAAAACCAGCAATCTCAAAAAAACTATAAAAGGTACCACTAATTTTGACACACAGTGTAGAAACAAAAGATCCTGAATATAATTAAGATGCACCAATTCATATAAATCTTAATTGTATATTAACGACTTGTGAAAAAAATAAAATGTGAACTTAATATAAACCCGGCGAATAATTAAAACCAATTAACTTCGCAATTGAAATCAAAAACACATTTTCTAAAACAACGTTACATTTATTTATCCTAATCTCAAACAAAACAACTTTTCTAACAACAACAAAAAATAACCGGTACGGAAATTTCCATGAAAATATCAAACTTTTCTATTTTACGGAGGTACGAAAATTTTCAAATAAACGGTGATAAAAATATGTTTACCTTCTTACGTCGGTTTCGGTATCGTAGTTCACTTTTGTCACAACTTTAAAAAAAAGAATTACTGTCTTTAATTGAAAATATATGCCGGTAACCGGATCGGAATAACACAAACTTGGGACACACACTTTACGTACAAAAAATTAGCAACGGTCAACGGTAAAGGTAAAGGTAAAAGGTAAAAGGTGAATCAGCGGTCGGTCTCTGTCTCCAAAATCAATTCTCCTGCTATTTATATCCTCATTGTCGCTAGTAAAATTTAGATACCACAAAAAATTTGTCATATACCAGACGTATTTTGAAATTAAATAAATGGTATATATACCAAATGTCCTTATCGATTGAAAAAAAATTTTAACTTTAGAAACTACTAAATTTCATGATAGAATTCATTTACGTACCTCCGGTCTTATACTAAAAAAAATATACAAAACAACAATATACCTAACAATAAATAAAAATCAATAAAAGAAAAGAGAGTTTGAATTTAAGTAACGAGTTATAATATATTTAAAGTGTTGAAAATTAACCCTGTATCTATAACAACAAAATAACTCGTTACAATGTCCTATTGAGTTGGAATCATATGGAAAACTTTTTCATCATTAATTTTAGGAAGAAAAGTTATTCTTCATAAAAAGTTCTGCATCATCTAAAACCCATAATACAGTCACCAAATATCAAATTTTTCTGTCGTATACGAGGTTTGTCAAAAAATATGAGTTTTACTCAAGAGTAAAGTACCTTTAAATTTGACAATATCGGTGAATATTGCTAAATATGATATTGTATATCATCAAATAAATACCAAAAATAAAAATTAGATTATTAGTGTTACTGTACTCCGAAATATTTGGCAATAAGGACTGAATGGTGGATATAATTTTTCATATTATACACAGGGTGTCTCATTATATTCTAAACTGGTTTACCCGCTACAAAAGTGGTGTGGTTTCGGAAAACAATAAAAATTATAGGACACCTTGTGTATTGTTCATGCTGAAACCACAGTATAGGAACGAACCATTAGGTTTGTTCCCGTAGCAAGTTCCTAACTGTTATGGACATATTGAGTCTGCGCAGTAAAGTTCAGGCTCTGGTGGAACGCTTATTTAATACTGCGCAGACTCAATAGGTCCATAACAGTTAGGAACTTGCTACGGGAACAAACCTAGTATGTTATCTCGTGTCGTGACGTTACACTGCCGAGCTCTCTGTGACCTACAACGTTCGGATGAGTATTTCATCCGGCGGCCAGTGATTTTCCAAAGGATTCAGAAGAGTGAGGAACTGTTTGTATTTTCATACGAAAAGTATAATACTTTATTATTTGATCTTCATATTACATTTATGAGCCTTAGTTTCATGCATTGATTTAATTTGTTGTTTTTGTTTGAGAGCTAAAGTTTGGCTCGAAGCATGCGATAGGCCTGACTTGATGTCAAAAATAGAAACTCTATACAATAGTAGTCATCGTTTATGTAGTGCTCATTTTGAACCAGACATGATTATGCAACCTCATAAAAGAAAACTTCTTTTAAATTCCAACAATATTTCTTTCATCAAATACTGCAATGCCTAAAGACTTTCAGACAAATGATTTATTGGAAAAGAATTTTGTTCGCTACTTTTGTGGTTATTTAATTAAAAAATGTTCGGAAATTCATACATGCAGCGTATGTGAGACGTATTCACAAGCGTATCAAAATTTAGACGATACTGTTATCTGTTACCTTAGAGCTTATGAAAATACGAATAAAGATACTTTTGGAAACTTGAATATGCCGCATGAAAATTTTTTACAATACATCTCATTATTAGAAACGAATGAATGAATGAAATGAATTTTGAGAAAGTTGCTACGGAAGATAATATTGTTGAATCACTTATAAATATTAGTCAAACAACAGAGTTTGTACATCCTTGTGTTAATTTTCCAATAAAATATTTAATAAAACTTCTTCAGGGTACGACTATATTACACATTATTTGTCAATAAAAATTTTAAAAATCATAAAATGAAAATTGTAATATGGAAAAACCAATAAATATTTTGTATAAGACTATTGTTTTATTCACTCATCAGTGTACTGTTCTACAATATTTAAGAAAAAACATTTAACACGTTCAAGTCATTTTAAAACTTATGCCACCTACGCCTATGGTAAAATGAATCGTAAAGCTATCCGTTCAAGGTCATCAAAAGCTGGCAATTTATGAGTTATACTACTGGTTCGTTTCTATACTGTGCTGAAACAACAAACTGTGGAATAACAAATTACCAAAGTATGTCTCGCACATGATCGATAAATGTCACTAAAACTGACGTTTAATGTCAATCATAGAAAAAATGTTGTTCGCCCTGTTGGTTTCGTACACAAGTGATCCTTGTCATCCGTGCCGTTATGCTCGTATAACTTAAAACCAGACGTAAGAAGCATCATCACATCAACTATATTTTTTACAGTCTATATAAATATATCAACGTAAACATAAACAACCATCTTATCTGTTTGTGTTTGATAGAGATAAAGTTAACAGTACTTCTCACATCTTACCTTTCCATCCGGAATTCTTTGGATAATGCCACTGATAGAACATCAGCAGTACTAAAAAAAACTAGCTCTACAGGGTTCGTACGCAATGTTTAAAATATTCGAAACGCTCTTAGTTAAAGCTGGGAATTGATAATAAGAGAATAAGCCATATTAAATTATAAATAAAAAACCATTTTTAATTCCTAACTTTAAAGCCCTATTGCTCATTAACGGAGGACCTAAGGAAAAAATGTTTATGAAGTACTATAGTCTCTCTAATATCTCCCAAGTTTTTAGTACGAAGTATTGGTTCCCCCTGTATATACTTGTATTAAATTATATTCAACCAACTCGTATAAGGTTTAAAACCATTTTTTTATGTAGGAAATCACTATTGCTTTTTTCTTCAACTACATCAACAATAATTACTGTTTAGAGCCACTGCGAGTACAGAAGAATGAAAACCAGCTGGCCGTATAAGGTTAGAATAATGCACCGTATTCATTTAGATGAAATTAAAAAAGAACTGGTAACTAACAAGTTGATGGGACAAGTTTACCTTTCATTACGCCGTTCTTACGAGGTTACGTAAGGTTAATCATCACCTTGTCAATGACACCTGTATTGGTTAATATGTCGTTTTTAATTATTTGGCGACATTGAGGAAATTTTTTGGGTGGGGCGAGTTGTCTTACGTATTTATACATCATCATCCGGTAGGTTGGCGTTTTTAAATCACTTGTCGACTGTCGTAAAAATCTCGACAAATATTTTATATGGAAATGTGTAAATTGAAATAATTAAATTTAATATAAACACTATTATTATTTTCGGATTTTATATTATGTAAAAGTTCCTCGAACAGATATAAATGCAAAACATTGACTGTACTAATATTATTAATTTATGGATTATTAAAATGATGCCTATGGAACAAATTTGGTTGCAGTAATAAAACTAAATCAAAAAGTTTTAACAACAATTCTTAATGAGGGTTCAGGGTCAACTTATTTTTATGTTAGTATTCTGTTAGCAATGACAATTTTGTCTATATTTTAGTTTTAATGTGCCAACAATTGAAATTAAAGTTGATGTCACTGTTAATAATGTACCTACTACTTATCTCCCCTGGGGGAAAAGTATGAGTTTAATAATTGAACTATAATTTTATAATGAATATAGATTCTTCTATGCTATAAACAAATGGTTAGCCAAATAAAGAGTCATTGATAGTATCATCTCCATAAACTAAATTTGCTGCAAGTGGATAAATGGAACAAGTTTATTGAATTTAATAAGCATGGGTTGATATTTAATAGTGAAACATTTAACAAAATAATAAGTGTATTATTCAACTGCTATTTACTCAATTAAGTTGATAATGTTAGCATACAGAAACAAAACATTGGAACTAGACAATATCCAATTCTCTTTTCACTTCAAATTATCTTGCAATGGTTGAAATATTCAAAAAATTTAAAATCAGCTCTCTTGGAGTTTTAAAAATGTCTTAAATATGTTTAGAATTTTAGAAGTTTATTGTTCCCATTAAACAATGTGATTTTTTCATGTTTGTCTTTTTATAAAACATTCCAGTGTTCATTCATTATGTTGCAACAACATGTGACAATATGTAAATAGACAGGGAATTGCTTGTTTAAAATATTAAAGTTTCATATGGTATCTTATCTTCCTGTGGTTTGGGTCATTTAATGTTAATCTTGTGGATAAATTATCATGGTTGGTCTTCTAATTTTCAAATAATTGAAAATTAAAGAAAATTTGAGTAAATAGGTACTCTTACTATATTTAAAACATATGATAAAACATTAAAAAAGATAAGAATAAGTATCAAAAAAAGGTAAATTTACCGAAATTTACTATTCACTGTACAAGATCTACAGCAGTGCATCAATCAACAGTCAAAATTAAGGATCACAATTAAAATCCTTCCTACAGTAAGATAGTGGACATAATTCAAAATAATTTAAGAAGAAATTTAGAAGAACATATCATGAATACAACAAGACAATGCAATGTTGCACAAACATCAAATGAGGGAAAGGCATTTATAACAATTATTGTGTTTTTCATGTTGAAACTACTCCATGTTACTTATGGATATATTATTTAAAAACTGTTTTATTACTGTAATATAAAGAACTTATTTAATGGGTATCACAAGAGAGTGACAATAAAGAGAAAATATTGCCTTTTGGTTTGTTTCGAAAAACTGATAATACATACAATACAAAAACTGCATATAAGTTATAAAAAATAATATTACCAAAATATAACAACTGAATAGATCTTTCAATAAATTTTTGTTACTTACTAGCACGTTACTTTCTTCGTTTTAATGCACTGATTTAATAATATTGTAATAGGTATATATGGTATTTAGCAAATTTAAAAAATAGCTCCATTCAAATTTTCTTATCAAACTAGAGGAAATTACGAATAAAACTGATTTAATTGCATAATTTAAAGTGCCATAAATCTGAGCAGAGGATGTAGATAGGTAAGTAATAAAAATATTTTTAGAAACTGAGTCACACAGCTTTGAGAACTTACAAACTGATTAATTATCACCAAAACTCAAAGGAACAAGAAAAACTTATTATTTTGTCGAATAACACGAATTTTACGAAAGTTGTAAGCCAGATAGATGTGGGTATTATTTCTTTCTTTCTGTAACCAATCCCAGGTATGTAATTGTACACCCACACACACATGGTGTATCTAAAGCCTGTTACTTAAAACAAAGATTTTGAAATATGCTTCAAACTTCAAACTAAATGTATTAAGATGGAACATTACCGAAATAATAAATGAAAAAAAATGCAGCTTTATGCAATCAGTTTTAAAGTATAATTTTTATTTCTGTGTATTGAGGTGAAGGATAAAAATATAAGTAGGTGTGTTTGTCCTCATTTCAATTTCACTCTATTTTTTAAATAGATTAATAAATAAGCGTAATGTTCACTTTATGAGCTTTAAACAGGCTACTCAACATTCCTAAAAATAACTGCAAACAAGGGAACTATGAAAAGTACCTACTTGAATTAGTACTGTAGATATAATTGCCAATTTTACACTTCCTTATAACGAAGACAGACCGAATTCTTACACAAAATGTTTTTAACACAATATCAAACACATTTCACTTAAAACAATGATTAATATTACAAGAATAACAGCTCAGTCTGCAAACAACTTACCAGAAGCAGGAGGCTGCCATTTTTGGAAAACAAATTTTATAAATACAAGTGACATATCGTTCAGATTGGTGACATGTGGCTAAAGTTTTTATATCACAGAGCCATCTATCAGTTTCTACCTGAACAACGATTGCACTGTTTTATAGATTTCAGCTAGTAAATCTAGTTCAAGTTGGATCGACTAGGGGGCAGTAAAAGCTAAAGGCAAACAAATATTGAATATTTTAAATATATTCAGTGTTTCCAAAAAATGATGGAAAACTATACACTACCAAAGAAAAGAATAGGAAGAGCATAGGAATGAAGAGTATGCAATGGTTGCCAAAAAGGAAAAAGGACACAAGGCGATCCATGTCCTCAAGACATTAATAATAATGGGTCAAAATGCCTTTGCATTAACCACAATCTGCAAGAATCAAATGGATTGATGATGATGTGGCCGTGGGTGTCAAAAGCCATGCAATAAATAAATCTTTATTTTATGAAAACTTAACCCTAAATCACATATTTTACAAATTCAGTTGTCACACATAATGTACTTTTATAAAAATGTTCAATTAATTATGTTGAGAAAGCAGGGTTTATAATTTCACCAGTTTTGTTGGATTATTCTTCCATAACCTCCTTGTTCTACATAATAATCAGTTATAATTCAAATTAATATGTAATTATCTCAAGAAAGCTGGTGTTTCAATTCCACCAATCTTCTGTTGGATTATTTTGCCATAACCTCCTCGTCCTGCATCATAATCAGTTCTATATTCATCACGAACCTATAAAAACAGTATTAATATTTATTCATTTTAATTTCTAATTAAAATTATCACTTTCTAAACATTCTTAATATTACCTGGCCTCCTGTTTTGCCTCTACCATATTGTCTTCCTTCAATGAAACCAGCGTCCCAATCAGTCCTAACAATTCTATCATCCAATCTGGTTCCATTTATATACCTGAAATTAATGGTATAAGCATTTAATTTGCAAGAATTGAAATACTCAAAATGTTTTCATTTTCACAAATAAGAAATTCACCTTAAACAGTTTTCTGCATCCTCTCTATTATAGTATTCCACAAAGCAAAATCCACAAGGTGTTTTCTTATATTTATCCAATCCCATTACAACTCTTCTTATATCCCCACATTTTGAAAAGAGCTCGTAAATTTGTTCCTCTGTAGTATAAAAAGATAAATTTCCAACGTACAAAGTAGTAGTCAGTCTTAGCAATCTATCTTGATCTGCTCTAGTACCCTAGAAAAAAGCAATAAAGTAAAAAAGTTTTCTCACTTTCTAAAAGTAGATATGGATACCTTGAAATGCTGATCTCTATAGGAGCTGAGGTCTATGGAAGGTGACGTTACCGTTGCCATTATTGCAATTAATGTTTTAAAAGTTAAGAGTAGAGTCGATTAGTTAAATCGTCAATCCACGAATATTAAAAATATCTTACAAACATCTACAACTTTTTACCACAAACAAAATATTAGAAATAAATACAGCTGTCAATTGATAGCGTTTTCGCTTGACGCTTGGTCGGAAATAGGAAATTTCTATCGTCTGTCAGAAATTCTTGGGCAATTTTTGGAGTGCAAATACTATGACAGTATACTGTTGCTACTTGTGACAAAGCTAAAAGAATTTATAACTATGTCATCCACAATTTTTACCATTAAAAATATTTATCTCAAAATAAAAGTGAATAATAGTCAAAACCACTTATTTGCTATTTGCTTTTTTCGCTTAGCCGGCTTAGAGTAAAGCGCGAATAAATGACTAAAAGTGACATTTCAAGTTAAAGATGGCACTACCCGTTTTAAAAACAAGTGATGTGGCCTAGGTAAATTTGTCAAAGTATGACAAAATGTTTAGTTTTAAGGTGATATATTTTATTATATTTTTATTGAATGCTTCTAAAACGAATTGTTTAATATCAAACAAACGGCTATGCGTAAACGAAGAGTGTTCAGGTTTGTATTGTTTATATTTAGTAACAAAAAAAATCGAACCAACTTTGAGTATACTCATTTTAATTTCAATTTTAGAGCCTGTTTCACTGGCAAAAACTCTCCTGAGATATAGCAGTCCAGAAGCTTCAGTGCTTTCATTTGAAAGCAATAAAAATATAAAAATATTTAGTAAAGAAGCTGGTTCTCGTCTTGATCTTTGGGGAGTTGAAATTAATGGGAAAAGGGGCTACGTCCCAAAAAAATATGTAAGGGAATATAAAGTACTTGCAAAACCCACTAAAATTGTTGACACAGAACTTTCAAAAGAACCTGAAGTGCCTGCTGGAAAATTACCAGAAGAGAAAGTTGATCCAGATAAAGTTAAACAACCATATGAAGTGATAGATGGCACAACTATTCAGTTAGACATAGATAATATACTTCCTAGCACTACTGAGATTCCTGTACTTTCTACAGTAACTTATAACTTTAATAACCTAGAGACTCCTAGGAGTACTGAAGCTGAAGAAGCCGGTAAGTAATGCTATTAACATTTGAATACATTCAGATAAACATTGTTTGATTGTATTCAATACAATTTACAAATTATAAAAACAGTCTTGCAAATCATTTCCTGTTAATGATATACGATATATTATAACCTCTCAGTCATCTGGAATTTTATTTATCAATTAAATGCATTGATTAATATGGAGTTTATTATGATAGATGTTAAAATCATTCTTCTCATATCAGTATTATTGACAATCTTTATTTGTTTGTTATCATCTTTTGTTGATTGAAAATTAAAATAAACAAATGATATATATTTCCTTTATATTTTAATAGTAAACAATTATAAGTGAATTTTTAATTGCAATTAGAAAGTTGTGAACATGCCTTTTCTGAAGTATAGTTTAGACTTCTAGTTGGTGCTTTTGATAGCCAACAAGCAGTACTTTTATTTTTTTACACAAATAAATTATACCTTAGAGGTCACCTCTATCTCTCTATACTTCACCAAATATAGCTTTAATGGACTAAAAATCAATAAATTGTGAAATATAAGGCTTTATATTTTTGCTTGATTCAAGATTCAAAATTGAATAAACAGAAGATATCAGAAGAAAACATCAATGTAGATAAACAAGAAAAAGCAGATGAAAATGTATTACCACCTGTTGAAGATGTTAATTTAAATACTAAAGAATCATCTGATAGTGATGAAGATAGTGAGGAGGATGATGATGATGATGAAGAAGATAACGAGAATAATGATGATGATGAAGAAGAAGGAAATGAATTTTCTGAACAACCAACAATAGGTATTCTCTAAATTTTCAGAAATCATGATTTGTACATTTTATTGAATTCATTCACTAATTTATTTTTTAAAGTATAATTTGTAATTGCAGCCATTAAGGATGAATTTAATATTGTTTTAGTTGATATCAATAAAGAAAAACCTGAAACAGATGATTTCACAATAACTTCTGATGAAAACCTCATGAAGAATGAAGAAATTAATGATATTTCAATAGATAAAACTGGTGAAACAGATACTTCTGAAAACATGGTAGAAAATAAAGAGGATAATGATATTCCAACAGAAAATACTAGTGAAACAGATAATTCTACAAAAACTTCCAATGAAAATTTGAAAGGAATTAATGATATATCAAAGCAAACAGAAAGTTCAAAAGAAAGCAACACTGCTGATCCTACAATTGATGAAAAAATCTCTGGGGATGTAAATAATTCAAATGAAAAAGATGTGAATCTTGAAAAGGGTGAGGAGGTCCTGAATATACCTGAATCTTTATTAGAAGAAACTGCAGAAATACAAATTAAAACTGAGGATAATGTAGGTGATATAAGCAAAATGGATAATGTTGAGGCAATTCAGGCTGTACAAAACAATTCAATTGCTGCAACAGAAGAAAAAGAAACTTCTAAAGAAGATAATTTTGACTCTTTAATTACAAAAGAAATTGAAGGAGTAAAAGTAGAGGAAAAGTCAGAAAATATTGAAACTACACTGCCTAGTATTGATAATGATGAAATATCTCCGCTTTTACATGTAGAAGATGTAACTGTCGATCCAGTAAAATTAGACAAACCGGAAGGAAATTCTTTTGCTCCTGTGGAATCAACATTAACGGCCCAAAAATCTGAGATTATTAATAATGTAAATCCAGATAATTTACCTCTACATACAGATACAAAATATCCTCCTGTGGATATGAATTTTCAAAAAATTAAAGAAAATCTCTTTGGAAATCACGCAAATATTCTGGAAGAAAAGCTAGTAGATTCTGAAGGTAGTTTAGAAGAAAATACCACTGAATCAAGCATTTCTGCTGAAAATGAAAATGTAGAATTAAAGACAGAAGCAGATCAAGAACATTCACTAAAAGGTAAATAATATTTATTAGCGATGCATGAAAGGTGAATATTAATAATAGGTCTTCATTATAGTGAATACATTTAATTTTAGATGTACCAGAAGCAGATTCCAAACACTCTGAGATCCCACCACCTAACAGTTGGTATGGTAATGCCAATACAAACATAGATACTTCAAAAATTAATGAAAATTCTGAAATCTCCCACAATGTACAACAACAATATGATATACCCAGTGACATACAAATAAATTCTTTAAGAAATAGTGAAGTTCTGCCCAACAACTTACTAGGAGAAACTGAAGATGAAGGTGTTTTAATTGAAGAAACTGTATTGAAAGTAGACAGTGGTGGATTTTTTGCCAGTTTGTTTTCCTTTTTTGAAAAAGACACAGCTACAAATGATCCCAAAGTGGATTCTCCCCATTCCTCTCCAATTGCTAATGCAGATACATTTTTGCATGAAAACGATCAACGTTCAATACACACAACAGCTGATGAAGGTTATTGTTCCGATAAACAAGAAGATTGTGATAGTATGTTAGGACAACTGGGATTCCTAATGAACTCAGATGTATTGCTCTACCTGGTAACCACTGGGGTTTCTTGTATAGTATTTTTATTTGTTTATATGTTGATAGATAAAAGTAGTAGAGAAGCGCCTTTAATAAAAAAAATAAACAACTTAGAAAAGGAGTTGTTGATTAGTCTTAAAGAAAAAGATATTCTACAAGACGGAGCTTCAGATTTGAGCAATATTTCAACTGAGGAAGTGGACCAGCTGAAACAAAGACTGAAAGAAACTGAAATTTTAAAACAAAATCTCGAGATGCAAGTTTCAAGTCTGGAACAAGAGGTAGAAATTAAACAGGAACTTGAAGAGCAAATTGAAAGCTTAGAGAGAGAATTGGAAACTTCTACCGAAGTGGGAATGGAACTTAATAGGATTATTTCAGATATGTTGAATACTAATAATGGAGGTTAGTTTTCATTTATTTTTACAAATTAATATTGAAATTTTTGTACATTTTTTAGGTGAGAAATTGAAGGAAAATGTAGAACAATTACAAAGACAACTATCAGAACAAAAACGGATAATAAATGACATAACCAAATCATTAAGTGATAAAGCAACGGAAAATGCTGAATTGCAAGAACAATTGGATGAAAGTAAACAGAAAAGTAGAGAACTCCAACAAAAATTGGATGAAATAGTGGACCAGATTTTAAAAATTGAAAAGGAAAGGGACCAACAACAAAAGTCATTCCAAGAAGAAATCTCAATTTATCAACAAAAATATAATGATGGAATATTGAAAGAGGATATGTTGAATACAGAGGTTCAGGTAAGGTAATTGTTCTCCCATTACTTTAGAAATAGAAATATTTATTCTCATTTATAAAGGTCATCATTACAATTCATATAATATATTGAAAAAAATAAACATTTAACACCGACAATTCACAGTTAAAAGTTACTACATTTTAAATAATGCACATACATATTTTCCAAAATTTATACTTAGGTGACATGTTTAACTTCTTCAAAATAGTCGTTAATATTGTATAGACACATATCCTTCAACATACTTTTTATTTTGGTTTTAAATATTTTTGTAGGCAAGTTTTGAATTTCTTCAGAGAGTGAGTTAAAAAATCAAATACCTACAGCCTGGTACTTGTTTATTCTTACTCTTGTTGGGACCTAATATAGATCCTTGTGGGACACCTCTTTTTATTGTTAGTGTGCTATTATATTTATGGTTGCAATACACTTTATGGTCTATTTTGTAAGTAACTAGCAACTCCTCTGATTCCATATCTTTCAAGTTTTTCAATCAAGCGAGTATGACTGACACAATCAAAAGCTTTTGAAAGATCTGTAAATATAGTGACACATTGTGACCTATTTTCAAAAGCTTCTTGAATATTATTTATCAGTGCTAATATAGCCTTTGTAGTATTTCTGCCTTGTCGAAACCCATATTGTTTAGCTGAAAATAAATTAAATTGATTAAGGAACGTTACCAATTGTTTTGCCATTACACTTTCCAGTTTTTTGGAGAAACTAGGTAAGATGTGAATTTGTCGATAATTTTCAGGCAGTAAATTATTTCCTTTTTTATAAAATGGAATAACTTTGGCTATTTTAAATACATCTGGAAATACACCTTCAACTAAGCAACTATTTATAACATCTGTAATAGGGACATTAAAATTTGGAGCACAACTTTTTAAAAAACTCGTGGTAATATGGTACACGTCTTGGGATTTTTTTGATTTTAGGTTTCTTAAAATGTCAGCCATATCATCAACAGTTAGGGGTACAAAAAATAGAGAATGCTGATTATTAGGAATATTAGCAACTTGACTATTATTTTTTAGCTTGTCTTCGTTTTAATGTGAAGAAAAGTGTAATTCATCTACTTTATTTTCTCTTTCCTTGCGTATTTTAAATTGATGTATATTTTAATTAACTTCAAATCTTGCGCAGATTCTAAAAACCCAACTAGCTGATGCCAAACGCAAAGCGGAATTGAAAATTAAAGAATACCAGTCTTTAAAAGACAGCCTAAATGGTATTAAATCGATTAAAAACGATAAAGAAGCTCTACAATCATTATTGAATGTCACAACGTTAAAAGCAGAACTAGAACAATTCAAATCTGAAAATGAAAGCTATTTGGCGCAATTGAAACAAGAAGAAGCTGCTAAACTTGCCTTTGAAAAGAGATGTCAAGCTGTGATAGAAGAAAACAATTCTCTTTTAAATAAATACCAAGAATCAGATAAACTTAAAGTAGAAGCCAATATGAAATTGGAAGTTTTAAATAATTATTTCAAGAAAAGGGAAGAGGAACTACAGAGGTAAGATATTTATTATATTATGATGAAATTGTTGGTGAATATGGCAGTTTATTTTAGTGAAATTTTGAAATATAAGTCAATTTGGAACGCGAAAGAAGGAGAGGCCACATCAACTACCGAACGAATTAAATTAATGACTGAAGAAATAGAAAATTATAAGTAAGCATGATAGGAAATACGAAAATATCGTATTGATGCAATTTTTTGGAATGTTTTAGATCGCAAAACGAAACGTTGAAACAAGAAATAGTATCTCAAGAGATCGATTTGAAGAGTCAAATTTCCATATTGGAGAAAAAAGTACATGAAAACTGGGTAACGTCCAGACAAATGGAAAGAAAATTAGAGGATGCCAAACAAGAAGCAGCTCAATTAAGAAATCGCTTAACTTTGAGAGAAAGGTCATTAATTGATGAAAGATTACAAAACAGTGAGTAAAATATTCAAAAATGCTGCTACATACATATTAAATCCATATTTTATTACAGGATTACAATCACCGATAGATCAAAACGGTGAACTGACTCTTTCACCACCTCCAATAGAATCCCCTACATCACCAATGCTTTTTGGCGGTAGGGACCATATTACAAAATCACCACCGCTTCCCGGACTTCCCCCGTTCCTTCCTCCACCTCCCGGGGCGCCATTCATGCCCCCTCCTTTACACGGAATGCCTTTCATGCCTCCCCCACCTGCAATGTTTCCTGGTGATCACAGACCGCCTCCGCTCGGGAGGATGTCTTCTCCTCCACCAATGAATTCAAGGTAACAAAAATTTTCTTTCTTTGTACGCTTGTTTTAAATAAACTATGCTTAGGTATTCACCGGATACTTCAGCGTTTTCGCCTTATGATAGAAATAGTCCAAGTCCACTGTATGATTCAGAATATGGAGCATCACCTCCTCCTATAAGTGGGTATAATCCTTACAATAGTAGAGACGATAGGAGAGAATATAAAAGACCGATGCATGTTTCGAACGGTAGAAATAACAAAGGTAAGTTTTTTTTCCGCAAATTTTTCCTGTCAAAATTTCTTGAAGAAAAAGTCAGGACTTCCTTACTGTAAGGAAATGATATTTTTCTACTACCGTGCGCTTTAACCCACTTTCCCGCACGCATTTTAGCTTTGAAAATTATGCAAATTTTGACCTTATTAGATAGTTTTTTACTTTGGAAGTTATAGCTATTCTTACACCATGTGAATAAATAGTCCACCAAATAAAATCAACATGTTTTCCAGCTTTTTGTTGCGGTTTTAATTTTCTGAAAATATAAAATAATGAAAATAATTTGATATAGCCTTGTAAATTCTTTAAAGTAGTGTCACAAAACAACTATCAAACCACCCGGGTTTGATATAAGAAAAATATATCAAATGAAATTCTTCCATCTACAAATGACTTAAAATTGTTGCCGTCACCTTCATCGTCATCTTTATGTGACCTGCAAACGATGCCATCCTCATCAACGACATTCATTCACCAGTTAACACCAAATAACTCCACTGGACCGCCAATTTTAAGTAATTCACAGAATGCAACAAATTGTGTTTCTAATATTAATATTCATAATAATAATTGATAATAATAATAATAGTTTTTGGTCTAAGTTTTTTATATGTGTGTTGAAATAAAATGAATTTTGAAAAATGGGTTGATATACTTTTTTGTATATACGGTCGTAGAAAAAATAATGTTCCTAACTCATGCGTAAAGTGTCTTTCCCGCCCTTGACCGCTTGCCCGAACTCCGCTTCGCGTCGTTCGGGTCAACTGCAATCGCGTGCGGGAAAGTATCACTTTCCGCACTAGTTAGGAAAATAACTATTCCGTACAGTTGTTAGTGTTCTACATAAATGATTGAAAACACATTGCTTATAAGGAATTAATTTATATTTTGAAAACATCAAGTCATTGCTGAATACATTTTTAAGATCAATTTGTTATATTTACAGTAATTTGACAGTTAGTACAATTATTGAACATTGGAGGAACACTCTTAGAACTATGAGAAACATTTTGGACAACATGCAGGGTGGTAGGGTCATTTTGTTGAATATTTTGTACTGTGAAAATTTTATTTGCCACCTCAACCTTATTGTTAAGCGATTCTTCGATATATCCTTCAGCAACGTTTGATGACTTCCATCCGCCATGCCTCTTTAAACTAGTTATGTCGGCACCAGAGTCAACCAATATTGTTGCAGAAGACCGACGAAAGCAGTGACCGGTATATTCTGTCGGATTTACCAAGTTCAAATAAGTAGCAACTATTTTGGGCATTTTTCTAAATTGATGAATTCCTACCACTTATCTACAACCCTTTCCGCTTTGATATTTAAAGAAAAATCGGTCACTGTTCATATTTTCTGGTCTTAACGAAACATACTTTCGATAAACATTCAAGTAGATCTGATTAATTACAAATGATCTTGGTTTGTTGGTTTTCGAATCAGGTATGCTGATTAAAAGCTTAGATTCTAAGTCTTCTATATCGTGTACAGTCATTCGGACTAACTCATCCATTCTACAGGCCCCAGAAATACCAAATATTACAGCCACCTAAAAAATAAATAAAGCTATAATCTAAATAGAAATTAAAACCTTGTAAATTACCTTAATCATTAAATTTTCTTTATCTGGAGCTTCCTGGATAAATTTTTCAATTTCTTCCTTCGTTAAAATCTTAGATTTCTTTGCCCTATAACCTTGAGCTTGCCGTTTCAATAAAGAACGAAGTTTTGAGTATGTAGATATATCTACATTGTGTTTAAGTGCAAGGGTTGACTTCAGCATTGAATAATTGGCCCATAATGTTGAAGATTTCATCTTTAAACAAAGGTCTAGGAAGTATGCCATTACAACATTTTCTGAGAAAGAACTCGTATTTTTACTCATGCGATCATCCATAAAACGTCTGTAAGCATTTTCGTACTTTTCTCTTGATTTCTTTGGCAATAATTCTAATGAAGCAGTATTCACTGCCTCAACCAGCTCTGGAGGAGTCCCAGGAATGGAAATTTCATCATCACTTATCATTTTACTTTCGAGAACACCAGCAAATAAATTTATAAGCGTCAAGTTTGACAATTCAACCTCAATACGTTTCCATAGAAACCCAAGTATTTTTATTAAGAATTTCAAAGCACCATTTATTAGGGAATAAAATTATCGCGTTTTTTTAAATCAATCAATATCTGTCGAATTTTAAACGATTTGCGGAAAAATAGTATGTTTACCTCGTAGGAAAAGCCACATTCCTGGACTCTGTGTCACAGTCGTCCAGGAATGTTAAGCTTTTCCTACCCGGTAAACAATGTACTATTATTACAATTATGTCACATTTAAACTAATATTTCTTTGTATTAATTTTAGGTTCACTGATGAGTTCTGGATCTGAACACTCCAACGATTCGTTAGATAAGATGAACAGAAAACGTTCTTCGAAATTGGTCTAGCATTTTGGCTGTTGTTTTTATAGGAATTAAAATTCTGCTCTGACTTTTTTTAAAATAAAAGTTCTATACTTTTTTATTTATTTTTCTGTAAAGTATTACCGGGTATATCGTTCACTTTTCTGTTAATATGGCCTGACAATCTAAATTCAGATTTACGTAGATGCTTCCTTCCTTGACAGAAGTAATAAATAGAAATGTATATATTGATCATCACAAATATAAAATATCTCCATATTAAGAATAAAATAATTTTTATTTTAAGATCTTATTCATGTTTAAAATTCAACCAGCTGAAGCAACTGAAACTGTCAATAATAAACTATGAGGTGCCAATTTCTTGCTTGAAAAAAATCATTTCTTCAAAACTTTTATCTTTCTAACTTTTGTGTTTTCCAACTTTTACCACATTTTCTCAGAATTATGCAATAGTTCTTCAAACATGTTTATTTAATTCTTGTTTCAAGGTGTAGGTTTCATCCCTTCCTTTTCCTAGCACCATCTTATACTTGTTTGTTCATAATTTCTTGAGTTGTTTTAGAAAATAAACAAATTCTTATTAGTAGTCTTTCAGAAAGACAGTCAATATTTGTTTATAATGCAAAAATGTCTCACTATTATGAGTAAAAAGTTCAATTTTCATTAAGAAAAAAAAATGCAGGAATGTGCTGGTGGAAACTGTATTTACCATTGAGAGTGAAAAGACTGATGAGATAAGGACAGTCGGGGGGACTGAATATGATGGAAAAACTCCCCCATTGAACCTTGGGTTCTGGAGAAAAAAATAAATGCAAAGAGAAACCTGGAAGCAAAAGTTACACCAGAGATATAAATGAAAGAAAACTGGAAACTGGTGAAGAGAAAATGATTAGACATTAAGCAAGGGACATGAGTTTTAAATATAAATAAATTTTTTTGGAAAGCAATAGATATACATATCGCGTAATTTCTTATGGATCCTTCCTGGATTACACAAGTACGACAAAAAAATATGAGAAAAACAGCTTGAAAGAAAGAGAAAGTATAACTGTGTGCGCGCAACGGAGGCGTGTACCCAGGTCTAGGGGATGGCCGAATGTTGATTGTCCTTTACAGAGAGAAAGAGAATTCACTAGTAGGTGGTATTCAGAACTTGAAAGAGAGAGAAATTATAACTGTGCGTGCGCGTCGGAGGCGTGTACCCAGGTCTAGGGGATGGCCGAATATTTATTGCCCGTTCTGAATATCACCTACTAGTGAATTCTCTTTCTCTGTAAAGGACAATCAACATTCGGCCATCCCCTAGACCTGGGTACACGCCTCCGATGCGCGCGCACAGCTATACTTTCTCTCTCTTTCAAGCTGTTTTTCTCATATTTTCCTTGTCGTACTTGTGTAATCCAGGAAGGCTCCATAAGAAATTAAGCGATCTGTATATATTATGATAATTATTTTATTACTTTCTATATCCGACTTTGGATTGAAGGGTTATATGTTACATCCTTTTCTACATCTGATATTAATAAATAAGAGATATATAAACCTCGTATCTCAAGAATAAAATATTTGCAGAGTGAAAACATTTTTTTTCGTGCTTCATTTATTTTAAAATAAATAATGTGTAGGTTTTAAAGAATCTTCTGTGAATTTTTATTTGTGGATAAGAGGTTTAAAATGGTTACTTATAGTAAATTTAGGTATATGATCCCGTTTTCTTTTTCTGTGATTTGAACGCAAAAATTGAGTCATTATTTGCAGCATTTTATAGTACCTACTGTATAGTTTAAATTTTATGTTGTTGTAATTACAGATTTGTCAATGGTAAGGACAAAATGATGTGTTTGTACAACGCAATCTGGTTCCTGAATATGTTATTAAATTTTTTGGTAAAAAGTGTATAAACATGTAAAAAATGTAAAAAAGAAAAAACGTTGAATAAAAAATCATTGGTATATAAATTGTTTTTATTTTTCGGTATCTCAGGATAAGTTTTTTTTCTTGATAAGGGGGCGTAACCAAATTACGGAAGATTATTGAGGCAGGGGTGAAATTGACATATCCCTAAGCTGCTGTCTTACGCTATGTGTGTTGCTGAAGAGATTTTTATGACTTTTTTTTCAGAAACTCTCAAAACTCCCGGTGATTCTTTTTCGGAGTAGGTAGTCTGATAATAATTTTTTTTTATGGTTATGAAAGTATGGTTGAATTGTCGGTTTTTACGTAGCTGGATCTCCTTATTATTTATTAGTTTGTTTATTACTTTTTGAGCATCCCTCGTTACAATACAATGACTGCTTTGAAGTTAACAGAATTCGCTTATTTAATCTACTTTTACCGATAGATGTCAGTAGTTCACATAAATATTTTAACAGCTACTTCTTTTAAAACTGTATAAATGGGATAATACATTTAATTAAAATTAAAGTTGGTTATACCAAGTCTGTCACAAACTTTTCAATTGTAAAACTTAAGTTTTAAAACAGTCTAGGAACGAACCAGAATGTGTATAATCCGGCTGCCAGTGCTGTGCTGCGATCCAACTAAAGTGCCAGTGGTGAATTTGCGAATCGAAATTATTTACTACAGCTCATTTTTACGGGTTTTCGGTATTATTTTTATAGTTTATAAGCATTTTTTTACAATGGATACCATCAAAAATAAGAAAACGGGTATTGTGTGTGTAGTTTGTGGATGTAACAATATTATAATTGTGATGGAAAATTATACCTTTTTCCAAAGGATCCAGAAAGGCGAGAAACTGTTAGTATAATACTTTATTATTTGATCTTCATATTACATTTATGAGCCTTAGTTTCATGCATTGATTTAATTTGTTGTTTTTTTTTCCAAACCTATAGTTTGGCTCGAAGCATGCGATAGGCATGACTTGATGCCAAAACTATAAACTCTATACAATAGTAGTCATCGTTTATGTGGTGCTCATTTTTAACCAGACATGATTATGCAACCTCATAAAAGAAAACTTCTTTTAAAAAAGGCTATTCCAACAATATTCCTTTCATCAAATACTGCAATGCCTAAAGACTTTCAGACAAATGATTTATTGGAAAAAAATTTTGTTCGCTACTTTTGTGGTTATTTAATTGAAACATGTTTGGAAATTCAGACATGCAGCGTATGTGAGACGTATTCACAAGCGTATCAGAATTTAGACGATTCGTCTTTATACTGTAACCTTATTAGAGCTTATGAAAATACGAATAAGGATACTTTTGGAAAATGAAAATTTTGTACAATGCATCTCATTATTAGAAACATTATTCCAAATGACTTTTGAGAAAGTTGCTACGGAAGATAATATTGTTGAATCACTCATAAATATTAGTCAAACAACAGAGTTTGTACATCCTTGTGTTGATTTTCCAATAAAATATTTAAAGAAACTTTTCTTCAGGGTACGACTATATTACACATTAAAATTTGTCAATAAAATTTTTAAAAATCATAACAAAATGAAAATTGTAATATGGAAAAACCAATAAATATTTGGTGTAAGACTATTGTTTTATTCTTTCATCAGTGTACTGTTCTACAATATTTAAGAAAAAACATTTAACACGTTCAAATCATTTTAAAACTTATGCCACCTACGCCTATGGTAAAATGAATCGTAAAGCGATCCGTTCAAGGTCATCGCAAAAGATCTGGCAATTTATGAATGAAATTTATAAGAGTTATACTACTGGTTCGTTCTTATACTGTGGTTTTATAACAATATGCACACATGTGTATCAGTAGCGGCACGTGAACTTTTTAAGAGAGGAGGTTGTGGACATAAAAATATACTCTACTCAGCCAGTTAATTTAACATTTGCACAGCGACCGTACCAGCTACTGCAGTGACAAAATTAATTGTTGCCCAGCAAAAACCAATGTTGAGGTGAGGTATAGAGTTTCTCTAGCCAAAAAGTTTTTTTTGTTCTCATAATTCATTGTGCAGTGCTATTTTATCAAAAAATTTATATTTTAGAACTAAGTTATCTAAAAGTGCATTGGAAAACTATTTTGAAAAAACATTCGAATAAGCTTTTATTCGTCAAGTCGAATGTAGTTTCTTGTCTACCTCCTTTTCACGGGAGGAGCCTCATAAGTTGAAAAATTTTCAAAGAAAATATTGAAATGAAATTCTGTTATACGGAAACTTGAAATTTTATCATTGAGATGCTTCAAACGTTCTCTTGAATATATTATTGAATTCATGTTGTAAAATTTGAGAAATAACATCTGTTTGTTCAAGTATTAGTTTTTAAAAGTATCAATATAAAACAAAACTTAATTATTCCCGCTAATCATCTAAAACAAAACAAGCACACACGAACCCACACTCGTATTCTGTATTCCGTAGTTCGTAGTATTGGTTCGTATATCATCGCAACGGCTAGAAGCTAGCCTCCGGAGAGTGTTGCCATTTCCGCTATTTTTTACGGTATTAGCAATTGGACTGGTTGAAAAAATAGCAACTGTGTTGAGCAACACGTGCTTCGAGAGAGATATTTGTGGAATCTAGCCTCAGGGCACTGTTGTCGGATTGCAAAAATAAGTAGTGAAAACGGGGAATTAATTGTAAAATTAAAAAATTTTAGATAAACGGGAAATAAAATGAAGAATAATCAAAAAAATATTTGTGGTGCTATTTGCTGGATAAATTGTTGAGGAGGCTGAGCCTCTTTCGAGGAGCCGCCACTGATGTGTATTTAAACATAATGAGGTTAATTATTAATACCAATTGCAATAATTGTTAACTACAAAAACTTTGTTACCAAATTTTGATTGGATATTTTAAAATGAAATAATAGATTTTGTGACTGTGTGAACGTCAGAGACGTACTTATAAAATATAAATACAGTCCAGTGACATTTTTATAATTACATGTCTGTCAAAAAAGAAAATCAAATAAAATTATTTGCTTAAGGCAGTATTTTGAAAATTCTTTGTCGCAATAAATGTTAATCTATAAAGCAGCTGTAAGAACAAGTTTCTACATTTTCAAAATTCAAATATAATTATTAATATAAAAACAGGTAAGATTTTAATTGTATATATTTTTCCAGTAATTTAGGTAGATATTCAGAATTCTATGCATTCTTTATAGAATATCAATTCTCCCTAATAAGATGGAACCATGAGTTGGTAATAGATTGGAAAGATCAGTAATTTTTTTAGAATTGTATCAAGTAATGGAATCCGGTGATTATAAAAGAAAACATCGAAGAGAAGATGATGACCACAGAAAAAACAGGGATAGGAAACGACATCACAGGCATAATGATAGAGAGGGAAAAGTTGAGGGCTCTTCAAATTCAGAGAAAAGAAATAGAAATATTGACGAACACCACCATCGCAGAAAAAGGAGTGGAGATGAAAGCAATCATCATAAACACAAAAGTAAAGAAGAAAGAAAAGAAAGAGGTGGTTATTAATTTAATTAGCTGCAGTTTTTACTGTTAATTACACTAAATTAATTTATAGATGTGGAAAACATATATTTCAAAGAAAGAAAGGAACACAGTAAAGGGAAGCATAGTAAAGAATACAAAGAAATAGCTTCAGTAGATAAAAAATCGGCTGAAGGATATTTAGCGAAGGTAAACGTATGTAACAAAACGAAATCTGCTCGTTCCATTGACACTATCTGTAATAAGTGTTCTAATAAACGACCACCTTTGTGCAAATATAAAACATTTCACTTAGGTCAAAAAGAACACGTACCACGGTTTAAAGAAATAGGAGAGGGAAGAGAAGAAACATCAAAATCAAGAAAACACAGGGCTCGGAGTGAACGACAGTCTAGTGAAAAGAATAAAGTGTCTCAAATATGGTACTGCCAAATAGATACCACGGTGCCGTTCAAGCAAATAAGAAAAAACGTAGAGCGCCCTGAAACTGTTCCAAAAAAGTATGATAAAATATCGCAAAGATTGAAAATAAAACAACGGCCCAAATCAACTCCAGAAAAAAATGCAAACGGCGAGTTTTATCACAGCTCTTCTCGTTCACAATTGATAAAAGCGAAAACGCATTCTTCCAAACGTTCTAAAACAGAAAAAGAAACCGTGAACAAACAAGATATAAGTAAAAAGATAGAAGATGAATATACCAAAAAAATTGAAAATAATTTAAAAACTTATTTCGGGAAAATCGAGAAATTGATCGATAAAAAACTTAATGATTACCTGCATTTAAAGAATACCAAACTAAGAGAAACCATAGAGGACAACGTTAAGTTCATAGAAAGAGAAAGAAATAAACATCAACATGGAAGAGACGGAGAAAAACGATTGAAAAAAAGAAAAAACAGTCTTAGATCGATTTCTTCGCATGAAGAAAACATCGGGACATTGACTAAGGGTCAGAAAAGATCTAAATCAAAAGTTTTGGAAAGATCACACCATCCGACTACTGATGCTTTTCCCAATGAAGCAAAATATGAAGATGCTAGGTCTGCTTTTTCAACCCTCTAATACCAATTTCAGCTGTTTAACGCTATTTTTTTTAGACACCCAGAAGTTTGTCAATTAAATCGTACATCTAAGAGAGAATCTCGCCATAATTCAATGGCTCAAGAATTATTTAAAGAAAAACGCATCGATAGAAGTCCTTCTATAAAAAGAGACGCCATGTTTTACGAAAAAAAATACGATGAATGCCCTTATAAAGAAGTGAATTTCGAAAAGGGGTATTTAAGAGGAGATATTCGAACTAATGAAGACAAAAGGAAGAAAGTTAAAAAAAGTAAAATCAAAACGCAAACGGCTGAAATGGTTATCAATCCAACTGCAGTGGAGGATGTCGACAATAAGTTCACCGATACCAGAGTAAGTTACGACAATCCTATACAGGGTGGTTCGTAAAAGTAATGTTTCAAACTATCCTACCCCCTCTTCTATCTACAGATTGCGAAAAAGCTTATTGAACCGTGCTGATTACACAAATACGACAAAGAAAATATGAGAAAAACAGCTTGAAAGAGAGAAAGAATATTTGTGCGCGAACATCGAGACGTGTAATTAGTTCCAGAGGCTGGCCGAATGTTGATTGCTGCACTATTTTAACTGCCGTTGCCAGAAGCACAGATTAATTTTCACAAATCATATTTTTGTCACGTTATCGTTGATTTTTTTTTGAAGTCATGCACTATTAGGTAAAACTAAACACTTTCATCCGGCAACATTGTCCTTTACAGAGAGAATTCACTAGTTGGTGGTAATCAGTATGTTCCCAACATGGAAGGAGTGAGGGTGCTGAAGAAATAAAAAAATACAATCGTTATTACGTAACCTGTACATCTTAAAATTCATGTTTGTCAACTTGATCGTTTCTGACCAAGTTGACAATTAATTTCTAACTATAATAGAATATTATTTTAGCAATTGTAACTTGAAAATGAAACAGTATTTCTTAGGAGAACTATAATTAATAAACTAAAAATCCCTTCCATTAATAAATTGAATTGAAAAAATAAAATAAGTAGGTACCTACACCTATTCTAAACATAAAATATAAACATCTTGAAAAAATTAAAATAAAAATCCATTCTAAAGGTAAACATAATTTTAATGAATTAAGTGCTCAAATAAACCAATCCAATGGGGCAACCAACATTCGACCAGCCTCTGGAACTAAGTACACGCCTCGATGCCCGCGCACAATTATTCTTTCTCTCTCTCTTTCAAGATGTTTTTCTCATATTTTCCTTGTCTTACTTGTGTAATCAGCACGGTTCGATAAGCTTTTTCGCAATCTGTTTGTTATTTTGAGGCCGAGCCTCTATTTCAGTTTGGACCATTACTAACTTTGTATATACTTAATTTTTATTTCTTCAGAGATTTATAAACAAATATAAGAAACAAGAATTGATTCCATCGAACGAAGAACCTCCTTCAACGCTAGTGGCAAAAGAAGAGCACGTTATGACAACAAGAAATGCTAAAATCCAACATGATTATTCACCTCTTCCTGATACGTACCCACCTAAACAAACAACGAACAAATCCAACGATCCAAAACCGTCAACCTCTGTTGTATATTTCAAACCTTCATTTTCGAGGAAAAACATTCCAAGTTTTTCCGTTTATGAAAGAAATTCTAGTAGTTTTGAATTGTACGCAAGGCAAACGAATGAAAACCAAGTGGATTTTGTTTCCAACCAAAGGTAGGTACAAATGCATCGAGGCAAATATAATTCTACCGTTCACTTTCTACAATATTTATTATTCCAGTCGACATATTTAAAATATTCCACTCTGTAGGCTATAACCTAAGCTAGTTTCTGTCTGGTACAGTATTTTTGAGGGTGTATAAGTGAGAATCCCACTATATGAGGTTGGTTTATTGCAAAAGGTTCTTTAAGACAGGAAAGTTTGTCGTATTTTTAAATATAGTTACTGCAAGCGCCGAATGTGATGGCGAGCCCGCCCCCATGCGCACAAACTCATTTTCAATGTTTACTCATCCATGGTGTAATAGAACACAAGGTGTGTTCGCGCACGACCAATCAAAAGAAACTTCCAAAACGCCGCCATACTGAAAAATTAGCCAATCAGAAAATAACGCGCGAAATCAAGCGCTTGACAAATAACTGAATTTAAAACGAAAACAAGAGACAAAATCTATATTCAAATATAAAGACACTCATTTGATGTTCCAATGTTCAGAGTTCACAATTTATTACAAAAATGAACGATATCAACAAGTAAGATTTGGTTTTGTAGGTTATAGTTATGACAGTCATTCAAAACATTAAACATATGATTGGCAATATGGCGGCGTTTTGGAAGGCGCGCAGAACATGACGAAAATTCGTCTTCCGTGGCAGCACACCTTCTTCTCTATGACACCATAACCTCATCCTGTACTGGTCCCAACAGGTTATCTGTGGTCCGAACCAGTACTGGGACTGCACGCTATATAAACCTATTAGCGTCTTGATTCAAACGTCTTTTGTCGACGATTTCTTCATAAAAACTTCAAAAATATTTCTTAGTGATAAGTCAGACATTACAGAAGACTTTTCATCATAATACAGAGTGAGACTTTCGCTTGCTGGGGACTGGAATGCCACCGGTAGAATTCTATAATGTGCAGAGTACAAGTACATCTCTTGTTTCCGCAACCCGTAATACACTAAGATACGGAACATAACATTCTTATTTCTTCTTCTTTTTCATTCTGGATTGTGGTATTGACTGTGATCATGCATTATCCCTTTTCTCTGTCTTTTATTTTACGTATAATTTATGTATCAGTTTTTGTATTAGAAAAACGATAAAGTCGCATTACATTTCCTTTCAGATATTCGCAGGAATCTGGCAACATTCCACATAAAAAGAACAATTTCATAGTGGAAGGAATTGAGCCAGCCAAACGATTAGTTCCTTCATCTGCAAAGCCTATCAAAAGAAAGCATATGAGAAATTTAGAATGTAAAACTGTGTCGATCATTACGATCCCTTCGCAAGATCAAGGAAATAAGTACTTTCCTTTAGGTCCCTCAAAAGGCAACACAGTAGAAAATAAAAATAAAATGAAACGACTCCAGCTCTATTATCAGTATTCTATGGACAGTAATAAATGTTCAGGTACCACTTTTTCGGAGGAAAAAAGCGTTGTTAGTGAGAGTGTTAAAATATTTTCAGATTTTTCTGATTTAAATGGAAAAACTTACGGTGAAAGTAACGTATTAAGGTTGTCAAATAAGCAGCCTTATGAATGTTACTTAGATCCAAATCCTAATAATCGCCGACGTAAAAATAAGCGTAGTCAAAAAGTTGAATGTTTCGAGTTACTTCAGTCCAAACTCGATCATTGTCCAAATGAAGGAGGGGATATGTCAAGAAAACAGGAAGAAACTGAAAAAAATAAATGTGTTACAAGTGAAGTCCATTTACACATCGAAAATGACCGAAATGTTACGGATAAACTTCCTCGAGAACGAGATGAAGAAACAGAAAAGAAATCGCTAAAGCTACAAGAAGAAACTGCAGTTTTTAACGTCGAAATACTAAGATCAGCCTTACAAGCACACAAAGACATTGCTAAACAACTTGATGGATGCCAAAATCCAAACGACCAAATTTTAAAATATTTAGAAAATATGTATTGTTTGCTAGTATCGACATTGCCTCAAAATAATCTAATACATGAAAAAATGGACGCGTCTAATAATCAAAATGATTCTTCCTGCATTAAACGGAATTTAGTTGATAATGAAATCATAGAAAAGCCATTAGATGTTATTGAAAATGATGAAATAACTAAACCACTGGAAAAGAAGACTGTCAACACGTCATACCATGAATTAATGACAGGTATACTTTATGTAACGTGCATGTCACGAAAAATGGTGTTGACTCACAAAGAGCGGGTATTATAAACATGTCTTTGGATTTAACAGTCAAGTTAACTTTAAGTTTTGAAACATCAGTTCTGTATCTGTAAAGTAGGGACGGTGAGTGTAGGCTCACAGCACTTGGGCCATATGTGATCCATTCTACATCCTCCCGAGGAGTTGTCCTTCCCAGGAACAGGTCACTAGGAGACATCTCCTTTATATCGGCAGGTGTAGGCCAAAACTCACCGAACACACACTCTGTTATTGACGATAACTCCGGACACTCGCATAAGACATCCCTGACAGTTTCATCTTCCTGTTCACACATCCTGCATAGAGGTGTGTCTACTAGCCCCATAGGCAGGAGGTGTTTCCTTGGTTGACAGTGGCCAGTCAGAAATCCTACTGTTAAACGTAGGTTTTTCCTGGTCATTGCCAAATATTTCTTCGGCGCCAGCTTCCCAGGGTCGCCCAGGGTGATCCTCCTGGCAAGAGTGCATCCTTTGGTTCCATCGCATCTCTTAAGGGATTGAGCATGGGTGGCTAGTTCCGCAATTGTCGAAGTCGTCAGGCCGTAGGTGTCACTTGGTCCTAAAATTTTTAGTCCAGCCGCTTCTTTGGCTAAAGAATCGGCAATGCGATTACCTTCACTCCTGTCGTGCCCTTTAACCCACCTCAGGATAATATTGTTATCTGCCGAGGCGTTAGCTAAATCTTGGTGACACTCTAGTACTAGTCCCGATATGACACGTTGTCTGTTCAAGGCTAATAGGGCTTCTCCTCTGCCAGTGCAGATTGTTATGTTTTTGCCAGAAATTCCTTTTCTGGTTAGTTCTTTTAGGACAATTTAGATACCAGCCAGTTCTGTTTGAGCCACGCTGGTATTTATTCCCATATACCCTACTTAATCCTTAGGCTTAGTGCTCTGGATTAAGCTCCACATCGATCCTGAGCCTTCTTTCGTTTCTGAGCCATCTGTATATATATATGCGTATTGCATTACTGAAACATCAGTTTCCACAAAGTTAAATTTAATCGATACTCCTTTCTTTCGACAAAGTAACTCCGCTATTTTGAAGTTAACTGTAACATGTGACGTAATTCTACAATTTAACTCTTAATATTATGTCAAAATAGTTTTATAACACCCACCCTTCCAAGGGCAATGCAAATGGCAGCGTCTTAACTAACATCCAATAAAGTGAGGTTACAAAAACAATGTACAACTTTGGCACACCAGCAATCTTAGTTTGAATTCCCTACAGTACATTTCAGATTAACCTCAAAAAGCAGATTTTTAGTCATTGGGTTATTAAGGGCTTAATTCGAACTTTATATGTGACGCTGCTTCTCTCATACGATTAGTGAATGTTGGAAAGTGCGTCGTTATCAATATTTCATCCTTAAATAATCCTTATAATATTATATTAAATCTCGCTACTGTTATAGATGAGCAAGTTCACAAAGTCGATCAAATCACTTCATACCATGATAATTGTGAGAATACTTCTGCTTCTAAATTATCAGAGCCTAAGCCTGCTGTAAAGACAATCGATCAAGTTACATCATACCATGAACTATACGAAGAAATCAACAAAAACGTAGATAAATTCTTGAACAATAAACAATGGGTCGATCAAGCAACTCATCATCTCGATCTAGTAGATAAGGCGGCAGGAAAAGATTTTAAATCAATGGAAATTATGGCTGTTTTAGATGCGGTTAACTACGCTATCAGTAAATCTGTCACTACGATGGCTAAAGATCTTGAGGATCTTGGTAAGAAGAAGCAGCTCGAATTAGAATCTACTAAGGCAGAAATTATAAAAATATTTGATACAGCCACACATAATATAGATGTACAAACAGTCTGTTGTGATGAAAAATGTGTCAAAGATATTGCTGAATCTTGTGATGTTACGTATGATACAGACGATATCAAAAATAAAACGCGCAAAAATTGCAATAAGTTGAAAAACGATTCTGTCCACAATAAGAACAAACCTGCATTGGAAATTGTTAAAGATAAATTATTATCTACATGCAAAGAAAAATCGAAAGAAGTTAATAACAATAAATGGATACCACCCAAGCTGGAAAATAACATTCAAGCTATAGAAGTTAAGATCCGTCCTAAAAATCCTGTTAAGAGTAAATGTGTCGAAAGAACTTCGTCCAACAGTAAGATCCCGAGAAAAATTAAACCAATAAAAAATGAATTTTTGCGTTACCCTTTTAAAAAGTCACAATCTGAAGTAAGTTTAAGACAACTTCATACCGGAAAATTAAAAGGTAGAATATCTAGTTTAATCTGTCTACACAGATACATGAACGATGTTAATTTCCCAGATAGTTCAGTTTCATGCATGGACAATTTTTATCTAGGAAGATCTGTGACTAACGAACAAAATCCAAGTAGTAGGTTATTTTTAACGAAAGAATATCGGTCGACTCAAATGAGCTCTTACCAAAGAAGAAAAATCTACGACGAAGTAATAAGGAATAAAATGAAGAAAAAAACACTTTTGCAGGATAAAAAAATCGGGCAAGTTTTCGAAGTGCGGTATATAACTGTCGATAAAGATTTAAAAAAAACCGAAACGTTGAAGAAAATATCAGAAAGTAAGATCGAAGAAAGCGAGCATAAATCTTTACATGATTTTGCTGAAGAAACAACAGATTTAATTCAAAAAAATATAAGTCCCGACAAAAATGCGACGCTAGTGGAATTGCTAGGCAAAATTCTCACTTCAACTGAATTTTCAAAAGTAAAACCAAAGTTAAAAAAAGAATGTACTTGTGATAACTTTATTAGTATCATAAAAGAATTAAACAGCCGCTCAAAAGGGCCGGAATCTGACGTAAAAATGAACCATCTAACAATATCCGATGACAGCACGTTACTACCCAACTCAAAAACGTATACTTTAAGTAAAAAATCCGTAACAGCCGAACAACGCAGCGGTCTCACAATTAAAAATTCCGATTCTTCTTCTGATTTCTTATATAACGATGATCACGATGAAGATGAATCACAACCAAAAGTAACTGCTAACCCAATCTTAGGATTTGCGTTTAAAAGTGATGCTAACATTAAAATTGGTAGTTTTGTTGAATCTCAGAATTCTGAAGAAAGTGGATATATTAGTTCAGGGCGGTCTAAATATAATTTGTCGCTGTCTAGTTTTTTTAAAAACCCTGTAATAACAGAGTTATTGAAACCGCAAGGTGAATATGTTTGCACTGAAGAAACTAGATCTTTACATGAAATAGAAAGCAAATCTTCCCAGGAAGTTCCTTCTAAATTTTCGTCCGAAGAAATATCCGAAGAGTATTTCGTTGAGGCAAAATCCAGCTCAACAACTGATGGGATTAAAGATATAGAAAATTACCAGGAAGTTAGTGTAAGCCCATCTTTAAATTCACAAAAGTATTCAGATATTTCAGAAGAATCACCACTACAATTCATCCTTCCTAAAAGTAGTATAGGCATGTTGGGAATTAGAAAAAGTATCAGCGAAATTGATATTCAACCGAAAAGTTCCGACGATAATCTTCAAGAAAGCTTCAGCGGCAGTTGTTGTCCTCGAAGAGCTCAAAGCGAAACGTTTTTGGAAAATAAAACGCACATTTTGAACACCTTCCAATATGTCAACGAGTGCGGAGACACCGTCTACTCGCGTTCCATGCAACTGTACACGGAAATTATAGAAAATAATTGCAAAGAAGATATTTTCATATTGAAGAGATTGTTAGATACCGGGGTTTATTTGGTAGCTACCAATTTTAATACGGGCTGTATCACTCTCGTTATCGATAAATGTACAGATGAATCTTTTTACAAACGAGATACGTTCGATGTTAATACTGATGTTAAAAAGATGGCGGCGCTAAAATTTTTCGAAAATCTTCTACGCATATACGAACGAGAATGTATTGTTGGTACGCTGCTTTTTGATGATAAAGAATTTATGGAAAATGAATTGTATTCTTCTGTGCGCGGTATAAAAAATTACTCTTCGAGAAATCGATTCGGTAAGAGAATGAGGACTTTTCTAAGGAAGATTTTCTTCAATCGATCGAAAATAATTAACAGAGACGATGCTGTAACTTATACTGAAAAGGTGAGTATTTGTTTAATTTTGGTATTAAGTAATTTTGGAAAAGATAAAATCATATGTCCCGAATGAAAATAGCGCAGAAATCACGTCTTGGTGGAATACTTCTCTTCCCAAACACCACGCAGCTCTGATGTCGCCATATTGTATTCGAACCCTTCACTTACTTACCCGTTGTTTCATTGTCTACAACACACTACCTAAAATTAGTAGTAAACTCCGTTTCACATAAGAAGAAGGCACATGAAGTTTGCCAACTGTCTTGCGCAGAAACCAAAATCGGTCTTGTTTATCTATGTCACCTCGTTAACGACCGCTTCTATTTCAGGGATTACCGCTGGATGAATATTATCAAAGGCATTTTCAAATGCTTGCCGATTATGCCATTCAACATTTTTCTACGCTACTTGAAACGATGCCTTTTAGTTTAGATAAAAATGTCGAGATGAATATTTGTGGATTCTTCACTCTGCTAAAGAGGATTAAAAATGGCCAATTTGTTTTCTTAAGGGTAGGAATAAATTATTTATCTTCTCTTTAGGTTATAGATATTTTTGTTTTATTCGAAAAGATTAAATTGAACCCTGTAAAATGATTTCTAGGTAGAAGAAGACATTAACATCGAAGGAAATATAAGAAATCAAACAAAACAAGCTTTTCGTAACATATATTTAACCGCCTATAATGAGGCTCGCAAATACAATAGAAAGTTTACAAACCACGATATGAATCTGGTTGGAGCATTCGTTTGCAAATATAGAATTGGTTTATTAACAAGAATTGATTTGATCACCTCTTACTTGGGAAGAGGATTTTTTCAGACCGAAGTTGAGCTGAAAGGTAACTATTTTCTAAAATCATCAGCCCTAGTTCCTGCTTATTTTTAAATTTTGTTTCAGCCGCTGTCGTCTACGTTATGAAGGTTCTTACTAGTATAATTGAGCTTGAGGATTTTGAAAATCATTGTAAGAATACTGATGTGCATGTATAGAAATAAAAGTTTGTCCTACCGATGTGATTTATTTCACTGTAACGCTAATACAACTGCTATTTATACTGATCTTTGTTTTTATTGATAAAACGTGGATTTTCCACTAGGTCGCCATTGTAGATGGAAGATCTTCCAATCCTTCTAATTCCAACCAGTAGAAAAGATAATAGTTGGGATATAAAAGTTTCATTTTATCATTTTAGTAACCATAATCAAAGCCAAGGTAGGTATCTATCGCGAGAAATTGCCTCTGTCGAAATATCACAGATAGCAAAAAATCAAGAGGTATTCCATGTCAGATGTCAATATTCAGTAGTTCATCTGTAACGTCAGTTTCAGTTAACAAAAACATTCTGTTTAATTTAATATAATTGCATTAAAATAAATATTTGTTTATAATCTCGCTTCACTTATGTAGATAATACCGTAAATATATTAACGGCATGATTTGTTTTGATCTTACATGTGTGTAATAGAATAGAGGTACGTATAATTATTATATTAGATGTTAAAAAAATGGAAGTTTCAAGGCGGGGTTAGTAGAACGCAAAAAACTAATGAGCTTAATTATCTTTTTTATAATTTTCTTGCACCAAAATCTGATGGTGTTAAAATAAGATTTCTACTAATAACCACTCTCTGTTGGAGGTTACAATTTATAGTAAGTAAATTGTGCAGCAAAAAGTATATACTAATTTTAAAGTTAATTGTATACAGTACAGCAGTGAACTGACTAATTGATGTGCTAGATGTTCATTTTGCCATATGATTCTTGTCGCACTTCATAAAACTATGTGACTTGTGTGATTTTTATTGTGGGCAAAAGTTGACATAACTGTTAAAACCAATTGATGGCTACAAGTACATTCAATTGAAAGTGATTTCTATTTTTTTTAATTCAATTGGGATTCTGTGATTAATTTGAAAGTGTGAATACCACAAGAGTATAATTAATTCTCAAGTTTTCATTAAGAAATTGGCATACTTACAAATGCTCCAATTTTTCTTGTATTGTTTCAAATATTCAGGTAAATTTTCTATATATAGGTACCTATATATTATATTATTTAACAAATATATCAATAATAATTGTTGTATTAGAACATTTTAAACATGTAAACTAGTTAGATTTAATATAATCCAAGACATTAAATTTCAGAAAGCTTTTGATTTTAAAATATATGTGAAACCAAAAACATTTCTAGCACTGAAGTCTGTGATATTCAATAATCAGTCTTGTATATACACTCCCATTTAATAGCTAATGGCTACAAACTTGATAAATGTCATTTCCAAAAAGTAACTTGCATATAAGAATGTAAAGTTCAACTTAATCCTTTGCTCATCAGCTATTTCTCCTGCTTCTCCTTCTGTCGCCTATATCTATATCCATAAAATCTGAACAATTGAAATGCTTTACTTCAACCCATTTAATTAATACAGCATTCCTTGAAGATCTCTGTATATAAATTTAATTCATTATAATAAATTGGTACATTGTATTTATTTTAATTTTATAATCAATGATGTCACACATGGTTTAAATTTTCTAATAGGTAGGTTTAAAATATATATGCTTATTAACTCATTTGATGCTATTGTCAAGGTAACATTAGTTTATAATTTATAATAGTTTAATTCTATCATTATTATCATAATTATTTATAGAATAAATGGATTGTCCAGAAGCTCTTCCATTTGGCAGGAGTTTCTGGATACCTTGTATAATATATTTTCTGCTTGAAAAACCAACACAGATAGGTAATAAATTAATTTATCTATTGTTTACATCATATGCACATTGCATAATTACAAACATTGTTGATTACTTAATTTATTAATATATTTGTTTATGCTAGTGAATTTAAAACATCCTTAAAGTCATAAAATACTAGTGCTACTGTTTTTAATGTTTATATAATACATATTAAATGCAACTAACTATATTCACTCTATGAAGCAATTGTATAATATAGTATGTAATTCTGAATAATCATTTCCTATTATCAAATAGTGATGGCAATACAATGTGATAATATTATTTTATTTTATGATTTCTCTTGATCTATTTTTTTTTAATCAGAATGTTGAAAAGTGTAACATGTGTGAAGTTCGTTTCCTGTCGACGTCAAACAGTAAGAATTCTCTCAAATACATCAAGTATCATGCAATGCACTCTATTTTGTATTTGCCACAAATGTTTTTATATGCATCAGCAGTTTTTCAAGTAATTTTCTTCAAATTAAATCACTTTTCCTTCAGCCACTGTTTAATTATTGGATGTGTTATCCAATATTGTTTGGGAAAACTAAGTTTTTTAGAATAATAAGATGTCACTGCCGTCTAAATGTGAATTCCTTTTTTTCTACAAAAAGAATAATTATTTACCCTTTTTCCAGGTTGATCTAAATGGACGATTACGCTTTAGACCCCTATGAGCAGCAGCTATTGAAAGTATTTAACAGCCATGATGGGGATAACTGTGGAAGTTTGGACAAAGAAGGCCTAACACAACTTTGTCAAACCCTTCAATTAGACGAACATGGCCTAGACCTAGTCAAATGTCTTTTGAAAGACAAACGTAGTCGAGTCAATTTTATAGAATTTAAAGATGCTTTACTGGCACTTTTAGGAAATATTCAGAATAACAAATCTTCAGTAAATGAAGAAGATGATGAATTGAAGACTTCGCCAGAAAGGGAAGTTTCTCCGAAATTCGTTTACGGTTCCAAAAAATACGGTAGAAGATCGAGACCAAGAAATGATGATATACACAAAATTCTTAATGAAGATGAAAAACCTTTAAATGCTTCTGTACAGAGATCCAACTCTAATGCCGAAGTATCTTCGAAAAAGAGAAAAACCAATTACCGACTTCAAAGATGCACTTCTTTACCGTCCAACAATGACCTGGTTATCAATGATTCCAAGAATATAACATCCCATTTACTTTCCAATGGAACAGAATTAGTTTGTACTGAAGAAATGCTTCGTGAAGCTTGGAAGAAACTTGGCGTTGGTGAGGATGGTTATTTGAACCAAACCGAACTGATTTTAGTTTGTGACGCCATAGGCTTACATAAATTAGCTGACGGGGTCATACGCCAACTCTCCGATAAGTTAACTATCAACCACGATCATAAAATCAGCTTTCAAGAACTTCTCACCATTTTACAACAAGACGAAACATGGTTTGAAGTTTTGAATCAAAGTATTCCCAGTAAGGATCCTGAACTAGGTATGTTTATTAACTTTTAGTGGGTCAATAGTTATTAATTTAATATTTATTTCTAGATAGCACTGTCATTCATCAATCCAACGAAGGACTTTTTCCAGGCTCCCATACTTTCCACTTGGTGACTCTAGGTCCTGATGGTAACGGTATGATAAATACTGACGTTTTGATAGAAATGTGGGAACGTGTTGGAGTCCATTCACCCAAAGAGCTTTTGCATGAATTGGGTTTTAACTGTAGAAAAGTTAACATTTTGGATTTGGCCGATGTTTTGGAAAAACAAATAAAAGGAATCACTGAAGCAACTAGGAGCGAGTTTCAGAGTCCGCATGTTGCATTACTGCAGGTATAATTTTATTATATTTTTTTTTTTTCTATGCTGAGTAACAAATTAAAAATAACCGAATTCCAGGCCAGTTTGATTCTTTACCAGTCCGAAATAAAAACATTCAAGAATCTCTTGGAACAAATGCACGCCGAGCGAGAAAAACTAAAATGTCACGTATCGGACGCCAACAACAGAGCTACGCTCCTAGCTCAAGAAGTCGACGACAACCATTCTCGAATGGAGCAGAATACTATCAACCAAGTCAAATTATTAGAGCAACGACACACCGACATATTGAAAGAATTAACCATTCAACATACCAAAGATAAAGACCAACTATCGAGCATCAATCAAAGCTTAGAGGACAGAATTTCGACGTTGGAACAAGAAGTCAATAAGCTTAAACACGATCTTTTGACAGCTCAGAAATATGCTCTCAATATCGAAAAAGACAACCAAAATCTATTGTTGAAAATCGCAGAATTAGAAAGAGATAAACATGTATTGACGAATCAGATCGACGCGTTGGAATGCGAAAAACAAAAATTCGGCGAGATCGAACGTGAGGAAAATAATCTATTGCTTACCAAATTGACAACGCTGCAAATGGAAAATGCAAACTTGAAGGATAAAAACGACGAAATGGTGTCGGAGATTGAAAGCTTGTCTAATCAGGTAAAATAAGCAAATACATTTAATGATCATTTCTTATATTTTTCAGGGTGACTGGCTTTAAAAACTCCTTTCTTACAAATTTACAAAATTTTGCACTTCTCTCCAAAATTATAACTACCTTATTTCCCATCTTCGCAGCAAAATTATATGATTCATGGCATCATTGTGCCAACATAACCACTTCAAGAATTTAATTGGGCAAAATAACCTAATATAGTACCTTGTAGAGCCAACATTTTCCCATTTATTTCCTTATTGTGCTAAAATTTACCTATATCAGCCTTAAGATAACTACATTTACGATTTCCTTGCGCTAACTGTAGCTTATTTTTAGCCTAAGTGCAAAAATTATCTCATTTGAAACCTCATATAGCCAAAATCACTTCATTTACCCAAAATAACCCCATTCCAATTGACATCTCATCAATTTTACTCCATATACAGCTTCATTGCTCTAAGTGCAAAAAAATTATCTCATTTGAAACTTCATATAGCCAAAATCACCCCATTTGAAATCTCATATAGCCAAAATCACCTCATTTACCCAAAATAACCCTTTTCCTATTGACATCTCATCAATATTACTCCATATACAGCTTCATTGCTCTAAGTGCAAAAATTATTTCATTTGTAACCTCATATAGCCAAAATCACCACATTTGAAATCCCATATAGCCAAAATCACCTCATTTACCCAAAATAATCCCATTCAGATTGATATCCCATCAATATTACTCCATATGCTTCATTGCTCTAAGTGCAAAAATTATCTCATTTGAAACCTCATATAGCCAAAATCACACTTTTTGAAATCTCATATAGCCAAAATCACCTCATTTGAAACCCCATATAGCCAAAATAACCCCATTCCCATTGGCATCCCATCAATATACAGCTTCATTACTCTAATTGCAAAAATTATCTTATTTGAAACTTCATATAGCCAAAATCACCCCATTTGAAATCTCATATAGCCAAAATCACCTCATTTACCCAAAATAAACCCATTCTGATTGGCATCCCATCAATATTACTTCATATACAGCTTCATTGCTCTAATTGTATTGTCAAATTATTTGTTCAAACCTCCCTACTTGTTATGAATAAGTTTACTACAATTATTATCAAGGATTTTCAAATAAAATTTCTTCTCCATGTATCTCCTACTGGAAATTATTGTAGGTGACATATTAAAAGTGCGCTTTGTCCGCCTTCACTTTCGATTACAATTCTAATTTAATATGTATTTTGTTATTGTTTTGAAGCTCTCACTATTGACACGGATAATTTTTTACTTTACTGTTAATTTCTAATTAAGGTGGCGAGTATGAGAATGAAAGTGTCTAGTACACCGACGACCGTTAACACTTTAGACCAATCGATGGAAGAGAACATTTCGATAATATGCGAAGGCGTCGGACTCGGTGCGAAGCGTAGGAATGACTACTCGCCTTCTAAGGACAACCACTTGTATGGAAGCGGTAAGTATATTGTTATAATTTATTGAACGTAGTCTTTATTTATTAGTCGGTAGTTTTTAGTGAGGCGGTGCAGTTTTAAAATATTTTGAAAGGTTGAAAGGATGTACGGTCAATTATATAAAAGTTTTAGTATAAATACAAGGGTTGTTTGAAAAAGTGTCTACATATTTAGTTTATTACATAATTGGCTTTAGCGGTATGACGAATACGCGAAAATTACTTGGTTGTATGAACAAATTTCCGTTGTTGAGAAAAAGAAGAAAATACAAAATTTTTGAAAACTCGTTAGTAGAAAGAAACATAATTATAAGTCGCATATCAACAGGTAATAATAATTTTTGAGACATAAATGTATTAAACATTGAAATATATTGGCATTTCAAGAGAAGCAATACGGCCTCTAGTGGCTCTAATGTTAACCAGCTTCTGCCACATTGTTTTCTCATCACATTTTTGTATCGTTTGCTTACTCTTGGTAATTTGACATTTTTCTTTGGTTCCTTGAGTACCAAATTATCCAGAGTCGACATATGGACTTCCCCTCGTATTCGAATCTTTGAAATTAAAGGTCAACGCGTCGTTTATGCATTGCTAATGAAACGATTCAATAATTTTATTAATACTTTATTTCACAATACCTTTTTAATTGAAATAACTAGAAACTTTTAGTATATTAGATCGTGATTTAAGTTCATATGATTCTGATATCTTTGTGTGATTGATCCTTATATCTCATTAGCATACTGGTAATAGCAAAGAAAGAGAAAACAAATTTCAAGGACGACTATAATACCGAGAGGACTGTGCGTAACTTCAGACAATTCCGTGTGCATTGTTTGTTCGAGTTAGCTTTGTGTGACGGAAAAGTGTTGAGTTAAATCATGCAACAGATAAATGTAAAGATTTAGTTTGAATTTAAACTAGTTTTGACAATGTTTTTTTATTTAATTACAGTCCTTCGGGGATGTATAGAACAGTAGATATATTTTTGTTAAAAGGTACATTTTTTAATAATCAGGTACCAGTACAGTATACAAGAATTTATTGTCACATGGAATTAGGAATTAGGATTAATATGGTACTTGTGTGCTTCTAAACATAATGTCAATGAAAACATTATTGTATTCTGTGTAAAATTTTTTTATTTAAAATTGCAAAGCGCTTTCGGCTGTTAGGCTAGATAAGCTATGGGAAATACGCCACTTTTTATAGCAGTTGTAGAAAAAAATGTTTCTATTCTTATATAATATGTCTTGTTACAGCTGATGGTAGTCCTAGACTGGGAAAAATAAGAAAATTCCATAGCAAAAATCAGGACAATTACGAAATTCCATTTACTTCCAGTGAAAGTGGATTTGATACGGAAGTTGATTGTCCAGACTCTCCTCTCTCCATTTCCACGAATGAAAGCGAGGAAGTAACGCGACTACAATCGAAAATAGCATTTTTGCAACAGATTTTAAAAGAAAATGGTATACCGGTTCCCGACAGTGGGTTTGAGGTTAGTAACATTGAAATTTGTTAGTAAAAGTTTTATTTTACTTGGATTTACGCATGTGCAATAATAGTATTCATTGAAGCACCATAGAATTTTAAACAATTTCTCGTCTGTAAAAGTAGTTGAAATTTATTTTAAGATCTAGACTATGCAGAAAACTTTTTTTTAATGTCTACAAATGAAGCTAACATTTTTGGTTGACTTCTTTATATTTCAAGAGATACTATTTTCTCTATCTCTTCTTTAGACTACGTTGTTCCATATTTATAGCTGGTCTATTTTAACCAACAAAATACTCAAATTTTATTTCTTTGACAGAAATTTTGATTATAAATTATTTTTATTGTTATTTATATTTGTCTACTACTTGTAATTTAATGTTTCTCCCTTAAACCCAATTAAGACTGTAACAAAGTATTTTTTTTATAATTTTAAAAGTTTTGTAAAACTTTGAATCTCATTTTCATTCTCCTGTAATTTTGGTACCTATTCCTATTCTAAGATCTCTTTTACATCACCTGATTCAAATTTCCATCCAAGTTAAAAATTTGATTATATATAACTGATCGGCCTTGAGTGTCTAAAAATATTTTTGCAATTCCGTAGTTTTTTCCAATGTCAGCACCTTTTGTACTGGTCCGCAAAATGCTTATTAATTTCGAACTAATATGGACAGCATCACTAGAATTTTTGAAAAACAATCATTCGCTTTAAGCTGTATACTTTTACTTTCTCTTACTTAATCATTGTAATATTTTTCGAAATAAATTTGGACACTTTAAGCTATTGTAGTGAAATATCTGAGTGATAATATTTGTACTTATTTGTTTTATTATTGATTGATATTTTAATGGAATGGTTGCACTAGAAGCTTTTAATTTTGTGTTATGTAGTTTTGTGTGAGTGGAGAAGCTGAAGAATTTTTAGCCTGCCAGTGATTATTTCTTTTTTTTCCATTTTGTGATCAACCCAGTATTAACATTTCGTATTTTTTTTTTAATTCGGAAAAGAATATACTGCTCTAGTGCTATCGTTCTGAGGCTTCTCCATAAATCGTTTTTCTTTTAATTTTGACTAATTTAAGCATGTTAGAGCATTTAAATTTGTTAATAAACATTTTTGTTGTTGTATTTGTTGTTTTATTTATGGAGAAGCTTCTATTAATGACATAACTTTTTTTTTGAAAATGTCATTCATTCTGGCTGGTACACCCAAAAACTAATCGAACAATATTGTTTTTTT
>CAJUYG010000086.1:163016-184488 GCA_910591675.1 Galerucella calmariensis | reverse complement strand
TTAGACGTCGAAATGATCAAGGTCTAATAGACCAGAACTTGATAAAGGGCGCTATTCTTCACGAAATTGACGTTCAAAATCGGCGTTAACAAGTTACACCTTCAAAGATGTTTATAGTACATTTCAAAAGCCGAAATATAATTAAGTTTTGAAATATATTATTTTAAATTATATGTGAAAAGTCTTGATGCATTTTAAATAGTTTTTCATATTTTTTCTTTTATTCAACGAAATAAAGATAATACACTTTGCAACTATGTAAAAACCTTACCACTTAATAAAGTTTCGTTTATTTTGACGTAAATAACGGAGTACGTTATCGCTTAGTATACTCTATTTCTTAATGTCTGACAGCACAGTAGCCTCATTAAATATTCAAATAGAAATTTGTCTTTTACAGAGTGATCCTAAGAATTTTACAAGTAAATACTAAAATTCTAATGCAAAACAAGTAGGTGTCTGTATTGGTTATCTATACATCCCTGTTTCAGCTCAAAATACAATATGGTAATAAAACTGAACAATGCCAGATAAACGATAAATATTGCGGCAGTGGCGGAGATTACGATATTAGTTTATTCTGCTTATTTAATTAGATTCGGTCGACATTACAGTTGAAATAAAATTCATGATTTGCGACTTAGCTTTAATTTGTGTAATATTTTTCACACAGTTTTTCGCCCTATGTCAGGCAAATTCTCGTCCTCCTTTACCATTCTTAGAACTATGTCGAGGGTTGGGATCTCTTTTTTAAAATATAATTCGTGTACTTTTCGTCTTATTGTATTTTGCATATGTTCATCAAGGTCAAGTGGTTTTCTTCCAGTTGACTTTTCAGGTGGAGATATATTTCCATTTTTCCTCTCCCTTAGAAGCCTGTAAATAGTAGATTCACTAACTCCTGTCACATTGGAACATGTCGAAACTAAATTTCTAACAGTAGCAGCCGGCATTTGATGTACAACAGCATCATGCACATTTAACACTACAGTCTTCGTTTGTAAGCTAAGCACGCTCTTACACTTTACTGGGGTGAAACTTGAAGACATTTTTCACAACACAGTTAACACTTATGGAACGTAAGCGACTCTGAGCGAAACAAATTATACAAATTTGGGCGAGACCAAGTTTCACCGTATATACCTGCAAAATTTCTAAGTAGTCATTAGGACAATCCCTAGTAGGACCCTATTTTAATGTTTCTTGGAAATTATCAAGTTGTTTTAACTAACCGAATTTAGATTCATATTACCTTTATATATCAGATCGGGTATAAAATTAAATAGTAAATAAATTCCTTGGATGAACGGTGACGCTTATGGTTTACTACCTGACTAGCATCTGTGACCTTTTCGCGTGCTGTCAGACAATAAGAAACAGACTATAAGTTGATCGGTTATTTTTGCATTAGCAAAATAACCGATAACGTATAACGTTGTTCTAATAAGTGGCTTAAAATCTCTCTATTGAGATATTAAATTTTCCCACACCCGAATGTTCTATACTCTTCTAGAAAGACATTGTATGGTCCCTTGTTAAAAAATTTATTTTCTTTTAGTGGCCATGTCTATTTATATATTTTGCTATTGGTAATACTGATTAGGTTTAGGTTCGAATAGTATTTTTTTATTATTTAAACGACAAAGTGATATTTTTTTTTGTAGTTTTTCTTATTTTCACGGTTTGATGCAATACTTTTTTCAAACACACTTATACTAAAAAGTCATGGTATCCCGTTTTTGTGAGGTACTTGACGCTTTTTCAGGAATTGAAGTCTCAGGTGCACATATATTCACAGTATTAGATTAAATGTTACATTTAATTAGAATTCCAGTTTAATAACTGCTATTTTAACGCCATTTTTTACAAACAAATACCCAACGAGTCGGGTTAGTCCAAAAATTTTCAAAACTTGGATGTGAAGGTAGATTTTTGCTGGATTCCCTCAAAAATATCATGGTAAATGATAATCTGCTGCTTCCATCGGTTTTTAAATCCATAATAACAGTTTATAGCCAAAACACTCAAAAATAGGCATATTTTTCGACATATTTTCGAATTTTACTAGAAATATGTTGGAGTTTATCGTGCATGTGAGACAAATTATCATTTACCATGATATTTTTGAGAGATTTCAGCCAAAGATAAAAAAATACTCAAAGATAGGAAACTGACCCTTGGCGCTCTCTACTTGTACGAGTGGCGCCACATTGAGAGTCCCGTCAGTACCTCTAACACAAATCAGATGGTTGTGAACTTCGCTAACAGCCGAAAAAGAAGATTCCTGTAATTTTACAGTTTTTGGCGGCATATTCAACATTACTGTAATTTCACTTTTATTGCAAAATGACATTTATGGTCCATTTTTTGATATTTCATCTAAAGTTACTCAACATTAGATTGATATTACAATAATAAAAATCAAATAGTCAAGTAAAATTAAATGAAATGTCAAAAAATGGACCATACAATGCCTGAAGTGAGGAAAATAAAGATATTATCATCAAGTTTATATATTTTATTGAATATAAAAAGTATACAATAAATGTAAATTCAACAACAAAGCTGTATGGAAGAATAACTACTTCTGTCACTCTTCATTTAATCAAACATGTTTTTTATGAAGATAGAGCTTACCGGGTGCACCTCACATTACAGTCTTTCACAATACATATTCTCGACATTGTCTCTTAAAATAAAAGTCCACTATAAACAATAAAAACCAACTACGAATACTCAACACACACACACACAAATAAGCAAAATAGTTTTTAAAAACGAAAACTAGACAAACTCACGATACACGTCAGGCAGTTGTGAGGTTCGGATCATAGATAACACGTTAGGATGTCAGCGCTGATATATGTGGAAGAATCTTCAACTACCACTAACGGCGTTACAGTTCTCACTAAATTAGAAATTTTAGTACTGACGGGACTCCCTATGTGGCAGCACCCTCGCGCCTTCTGAGATCCTCTACCCTGATTCCAGCTACAGCTCTCACATCCACCTTTAATGCAGTAATCTGTGCTTTAATGCTAACCCGACTACAATAATCTGAACGGTTTGCCTTAGCTGGTATTGGTACTTGAATCAATTTAGTCGGTGACCGGCAAACTAAATTTAGATGTTGTTTGGCTACACCCACAGTCTCTCTGTCTGTCTTCCAGACAAAGACGGACGAAATCATCCTTCAGTCCAAAGCAGTGACCTATTTATAGTCTAGTACTTGTTTGGCCTTCCCTATCATTCACCAAACAAACTAATGGAATTTGTTTGGTGAAATATAAATTGGTGTGGCTCACATAGTCTATTGAAAGTGGCAGTGGAGACATGAATAGAACCACCCACCACAAATCTAACCTCAACTTAGGTAGTTCCATCTAATATCTTGTTCAATCTTCACATCTATATCTAGATTTCCCTCTCTTTATATGAAATCCAGATTATCAATTTTGATAGAAGAAAGTTGAAATGATCAATACTTTGTTGTTAGGTACCTACTGTTTTAAATAATAACCGAGTACAAAATATTCTTGATTTACTTAGCATCTAATAGAATGTACATATATTTAAAAATTCCTAAAATATATTATTCGATTTTCTAATGATAGTTATTTTAAGTTAATCTCATTTTTTGTGTGCATGGATTTGTTGTTTTATTTTAAGAGTTTTGACGTTAAATTAACTTTGTGAGATATAACTAATGTTATTTTTACTAAATAAATTTTGTTGTTTATCACTTTGGACAATTGTTACAATGTCAGTTTGGAAATGTCTTTAAATATAGACATCATTGACTAGTTTTCTTGCATGTGCAGTAACAAATTATAATAATTTGACAAATACAGAAACCTGTAGGTAATATTAGCAAACAATAAAGCTAGGCTTAGTTTAACAAGTGTATAGTTTTTTGCAATTTTCTACCGAGATACTCCAAAATTGTACTTCTTTCCTCCTTCCGTCCTTGGGAGTCTAAGCAATACTTTCCTTCTTAATTTGGTGTTATATGATTGGTTTTTTATCTCCTATACAGGGCGGAAACAAAAAGATTATTCCCTTTTAACTAATATTCTGCAATATTTTTTTATTTTTTGGTTATGAGGGCTTAGTAACGCAATATCAAAGTTTTCAACTAAAAAAGAACATTCCATTAGAACCCTACTATAATGTTTTCTATATTTTCTGTTGATGTATTGAAACAATTGCTCCAAATAACCATCCAAAGACATGTAATATATTGTTAAATGCTAATCAAAAGTGTCATATTAAACTATTAATAAATTAATTCAGGTAGTTTTATTTGGTAACCGTCGTTTACGTTTATTTCTATCAATTGATGGTTTTATATATATCCACATTGCGGTGGATCGTATTGAAGTGCAATCGGCGTGCTTCTGAACCGGATGCTCGCGCTTCGGAAATGTCTTCCGACGCCGGTCAGAATTTCTTACAGTGTGTGCTCGGCCTTAAAAGGTGATAATTTAACAGGATAATAAATAAAAATGGAAAAACTTTGCTATGCAATTTATTACAATAAAACAATTGTATGATATTTTAAAGTTTATAAATAAATATCAATATTAAATGAATAAAAAATCGGCAAAAACATTTCCCAATTTATATTCAGAGTACAACTATTTACATATCTGAACAATATGCTCAAATAACGAATTTTGCTGATGTGTAGTACACATTGATAAGTATATATTATTTTTAAAATAAGTAACGTTTTTTATTTAAGTAAATGCAACACAGCCCCACCGTCAAATTTTCATTTGCTCTTAACATCTCTCTGTATATTTTATTATCAAAAATTTTTGCTGGATATATCTAATTAGCCGAAAACTTTATCGTGAATCAAACTTGACTATTATTATTAACTAATTTGTGGCGGTAAGCTGTATTTAAAAAAAATTACAAATACATCCCGTTTACTAAGAAATCAGCGTCATGGGCATATGCTTTTCCTCCTTTTCTCATCCTTTTACGTACTACCTTTAATCTACAACCAATTAGAATCGCCATTATGAATGTGATTATTAAACCTGCAAGCAAAAATAGAGGTTATTTTTTTTAGATAATTCATCACCTGAAAATATAGGTACATGTACCTACACCAACTGACCTAGTGATACTGATAAAATCGCTCCTTTTTGCGTATGAGGTACTCCATCTTCTAGATCGTCAGCTCCGCTCATTTTATACGATATAACATCTGGATATTGTTCGTCTTCGTGGTGAACTTTCGATGTTATGATCACTTTTTTCGGTTCCACGTGTCCCATATTATCTTTCGAATGTTTAAGATCGTGAGCGAGCTGTTCTTGAACGTGTTTGGGGTTGAGACCTTCTAAAAAATGACAAAATATTATGTATAGTTTAGTTCAAAATATAACGTTTGCTGCTACTGCCATGAATAAACACTTGAACCTCTTTGTGTAGAACCGATAATAATTCCATTGGATTTGTTGAAGTAAACTTAACAATAAAATGCTAAAATATAATTAATATAAACGGAAACGTCTTGCAACACTTAATTAATTTTTCACTGTGTTCAGTGGCGTAGCTTGCCACGTTTTTTCAATTGGAAATTTAAATATTTCAACTCTAAATTAATAATTGAATTAAGGGGAGGCGGCGAATCGGGACAAACCCCACGTTTCGCTACTGACTCCTGATTCTGTCACCATCTGCATTTATTATAAAGGGTTCTATACTAATTTGACAGTAGCTTTTTTAATAAATAATTTTTTTTTGGATTTTAAATCTTACCGTTATTTCTCATTATATTTGGTGTTTGATCTCTACCTAGATCTGGTTTAAACTCCACTTTTTGACCTGAAACTGTTCGAACAGTCAATTTTTTGTTCTGTAGGACAAAAAGTAACATAGGTTTGTTCCAACAATAATCAGAAATATCTTCTGTAAGTTATTCCTTGTGGCATTAAGTACTTATTCTTTTTTCTCTTATTTTTTTGGGAATCAAACTACAATAATATTTTTTATTTCGACGTTTCAGTAGCGTTCCAGCTATCGTTGTCAAGATTAACTAGTAATGAAATAATTTTTGGTCCCTATCCGACACAACGAAAAAAATTTGACAACTAGACAATCAATGATATTTTGAAGTTTAAGACTACAAAACTTTGTTGTCAAATTTTATTAAGGTCCATTCATAGTAGATCACATCTCTGGTAAAATGTGAAATAAAATATTCACAAAGTTTTCTAGTCTTAAAAACTTCAAAATATTATTGATTGTCTAGTTGCAAAATTTTTTTCGTTGTGTCGGATAGGGACCAAAAATTATTGCATTACTAGAGTTTGTTCAGCCATCCTTTGCCGTTACGTCATAATGGGTGACGTATTCTGTTGTTTTACGTATGTCTTATATTACTTAAATGTTATTTTTCACTTAACCTCAAAATTATAATCAATGACATATATTAAGAATTGTTTTCAAAATATTCAACTGAATAACTGTCAAAAGTAACAGATAAAATTTATGTCGACCTTAGAAAAGAAATACGTTAATGGCGTCATAATTCCGTCTCATCCAGAAACTTCCCATCACTCTGATTATAATGGTCTACTATTAGCTATGACGTTTTTCGACATTTTCTGTTTGTTATTGGAACAAACCTCATATTTAACAGTATAATATAGAACACTTATCGAGTAGAAGCACTTCTGGTTAACACTGTATGATAAATAAGTACTTTTTACCTCGATTTTGGATGTTTTCTTGCGTATTAGGTTGCTCGTAAGCTATTTCCTCTAAAACAAATAACAATGAAAATTATAAAGTCAGAATATTTGTTTATTGAGGCGGATTTTTTGGAAAAAATGCCTGCCAAACGGCCGACTGGAAACAGAAAAGGACTTTATTTACGGATGTGATACACTGGTTGTACACAACTGTGATGAGAGGTGAGTCCCATAGTTACTCTTATGGTGCCTTAGTGTGGTTGGCAAAAACAGATAAACGGAAAACTGAACTGAAGCTATTACAGCATCAGAGGCTTGTGTCATACTCAATCTTACTAGGGGGACTGAAATACCTTTCTGGGGGCCTGAACCCTTTTGCGGAATCAGCCCCAATGTAATATTGGAAGAAATAAGTAAAGCCGAGAAAAAGAGAAGATCTGACCATTGGAAAGATCTAGTAGGGCTTATACAATCAAATACTCTTCTGGGCCCGTATGTTTGAGTTCACGTGATAAATTTCGAAGGTGATATTTGTATCACCAAAATTGCGTATGCGATACTCTTTTCGTTCGATACCCTATTCCCGAACCGAATGCGATAAAGGATTGGTCGATTTCGAAGGATGTGATATATTGTGAGGGAAGTCTTAGCTTGGGTGACAAATTCAACCAATAGCCGAAAGGAATATAAATCACATGACTTGGCTTGTCATGCTGACAGCTTTTCTGCTATATTTTTTGAGACGGTCTGTCGTCTGAGACTCAGTTATTCCTTTCCTTTTTATTGTGCGCTTTGATTATTTGATTATCGCATATTATGAACGAATCGAAGGAGAAACGTGCCGGTTATGTCTCAGTGGAGCAAAAAAAAAGACTTTTTACCTTAATGCAAGACCGACCAGCGTTATGTAGTGGTCGGTTCTCTACAAGCTTTTCCAAAAAAGACGGCCAAAAAGAATGGCAGAATATTGCAACCACATTGAATGCAATTCCAGGTGGGAACAAAAGTTGGATACAGTGGAGAAAAGTGAGTAATGAATTACCTACCAAATATGAATGCTAATGAAATTTAGAAACATGTATAATGCTAAACATTTATATGATAATATGAAATGGTTTATAACCACTATTATTTTAGACTTGGCAGGATATGAGAAGCAAAGTTAAGTCAAAGCAAGCCTCTATAAAAAGACATGCTTGTGGTACAGGCGGAGGACCTCCTCTACCAGTAATATTAAAGCAGAATGAGGAGGATATATTAAGTCTAATTAGTACCGTCGCCGTGAATGGACACTCTTCAGTGCAAGAATCTGTTGCACACTTTGTAAGTATTTAATTTTCAATAAGATATGAATCTCTTCAAACTTAATTATTCTGGAATTCTCGTTACCTCAACTTCTTCAAATATCTTAATCAAATAAAATACATCTTTGGAGCTTTATCCCATCTTACAACAGGTTTTTATTTAGCAGACACAAATGCAATTATAAACACATACTTCAATATTACCTATTACTTGATCAAATATAGTGGTTTTCAGGATTTTGAAAATACTGAAGAATGCAATACTATAGTACCTGCACCACCTACCACGGTTGATACATCTCAATTAGTAAATGATGATTGTGTTCAAGAAATAGGTATGTACCCCCTACGAGACCCACTACTAACATTTAAATTTTAAGTATTCTAAATAAAATGTAATTGTGCTTCCAGTATTGGAAGTGCAGTCAGGGCTTGATGAACAGCAGAGAGAAAATCTTGCACCCATAGTGGTACCTGGATCTTCTTATACACCAACTTCAGGTATGACTAGTTCTCTCATGATTGAGAAAATTGCTCATTTGTATCAATTTCAGTGAAGAAGCACACAGATTCATCTGCAAAGAAGTTACAGGTGGCTGCTTCTGCTGCTGCATCACTTAGTGAATCAGCTAAAGAAAAGTTATCAATCAAAAGGGAGTATTATAAAAAAAATTGGACATTATGAGAGCAGCGGAAGAAAGAAAAAGATGCTACTACAACAAAATAATTGAAATAAAGGAAAAAAAATTGATAATAGAAGAAAGAAAGGCACGTGCACTTGAAAAAATTGGTGAAAACCGTTAAAATTCATTTTATTTTGAACCATAAATATTTTCTAAAATTTAATTACATAAATAAAAAAATTTAATTCACAAAGTATTATTATTAAAAAAAAATCAGTTGGTGAAATAATTTTGAATCAGTCTTCTCTGCAATCTTCGACCTTCTTGCAGTTGAGGATTAACTCTTGCACCAATACCTTCTTCTCGTCCTCCTTCATCATCTAGCATGCCCAAATCAAGATACTCATCGATATCTTCTGGTTCAGGTGCAGGCATATTATGTTCTATACAAAGATTGTGTAGAACTATGCAAGCATTAATTATACGAGCAGCTTTCTCCGGATGATAGTGAAGTACTCTATGTTTTAAAAGGCATCGGAACCTCATTTTGAGAAGACCATTGCATCTTTCAATGATACAACGTGTACGTTTATGACAATGATCATAATCTGCTTCTGGGGATCCTGGAAAGGGTTCATTTTCCAAAGGTGTCAATAGCCACGGTCTTAATGGATATCCAGAGTCTCCTAAAATATGTTATATAGGTACATTATACAAATATAATTGGGTATAGCAAGACTAATATATAATTGTATTTTTTACCAAGTAAGTAAAACTGATTTGGATTGTTGTTATGAATATTTTGCATAATCTCCTGCACATTTGAATTATTCCATATGAAGGCGTCATTTGTACTGCCAGGATAAAGAGCATTCACATTAATAATTTTCATCTGAGAATCACATATCTAAAAATAACGATACTATATAATCGAAAATAATCAAATACAAAACACATACCAACTGTACATTTATGGAATGGTAGTTTTTCCTATTCACATACACATATTCATTATATATGGGATCATTTTTAGGTGGTGCAATGATTGCAACATGGGTGCAATCGATACACCCCACTACACCCGGAAAATGAAACTTTTCATAAAACCTGCAACAATACTAAATTAAAATTACTGGAACCTTTGGTGATATTCATACTGAACAAACTCACATTACATAAACACTCAACAACTTTCTGTATCTGAAGACAATAACTTGGTTATTAAAACGAAATCAATGGTAGGTTCACATTAAAGAATCAATTAATTCGAAAAAAATTGTTTACTTACCTATCACGGTTTCTCTCAAGCTCGTGCAGATTTCTTGGAAATCTAACCAACTGGTTGAAAATATCTGGTTGATTTAAAGCGTTAATTACTTCTTCAAGACACCTTGAAACAGATGACTGACTCAATGCTACATGTATATTAGAAGCTGAATCTAACTGATAGCTGCCACTTGCAAGGAATCGAAGACTTACTAAAACCTTCATAAACATGTTTTATTATAAATCATATACATACCTATTAAAATTGATGGTAACATACTTTTGTCTCAATATTTATAGCTGATTCTCTACTTCCTTCCTCTATAAAGGGAGACACTAGTCGAATCACTTCTCGAACTAATTCTTTTGATAGACGAAACATTCTCACAAATTGTCTATCTCCAAGTTCGAATGCATTTATGCGCGGGTAGAAGGGCCTACGCTGGCCTGCTACGGCACCAGCAGCTTCCTCTACTACTTCTGCAATAGCGATCATTGCAATTTCATCAAAATTTGCCATTTCGGTATATCACCACTGTGGTTTGTTTACATTACCAGACAGTAATTTGAAGTTTATATTTAAGCCACGCCCTTCGATAATTGTTATCGCATGCTAAATTTCCGCTCGTTGTTTTTTGGTCGATAATTATCGCTTGTGATATTCGAACATACCCTTTTTCGGATATCCTTCGATAAAGTGCGAATATCGCATGCGATAATAAGTCGAGTGAACTCAAACATAGGTCCCCAGATTTCCTTAACTTGTACTGTACTGTACGTATTTAGAAATATGTTTCCTGAACCAATTACCTTATTTAAATCAAGGTCAAAATATAGAATAATACATTAATTTGCTTACCAGCATACTGCGGAATCTGTGGAGGCATCTGATTTGATTGATGTACTATCCAATTGGGTTGACCTTGTACAACTGGTAATTGGGGTACGTACGATTGAAGAGGAGCTTCGAACTGCATTTGGGAGTTTCCATTTGATTGTAAATAATCCATTACTTCGGGAGATCGTTGAATGGCGGGCGGTAGGAGGGCAGGAGGATCGTGATGAATTTGGGGTTGTCGAAGGTAAGGGTTTTGTTGGGGAATGGGAATTTGGGGAGGAAGTGGAGGCTGCTGTATCTGAAACAAAATAGATATAATAAAGTTTTAATATTCTTATTCTTTAATATAATTGAATAGGTGTGGAGAAAAAAAATCCTCGACACTTTAGCACAAACTAAAAAATAGAACTTTGCAACTGAAATGATCAACTGGAAAAAACTATGTAAAATCGTCATATAAACCTGATATATTCTTTAAAATATACAGTCCTATTCACCACCTAAGAATTTCATTCGTTACAATCATAGTAAAGTTTTTGTTGTCTTTCCTACTTTATATCGCAAACATTCATAGATCCTTCCTTCGAAACACTGATTCACCCTTGCGGAATGTTAATTTGTAATATCGTGTCTAGACGACTTGAGTAGGGAACAGGATTTGCTGGTAGATGATAAATAGAGACGTGTAAAGCCACTCTTGCAGAAAATTCAGATGCGAGAAATACGTGACTTTGATACGAGGGTGGGTAAAAAACTTCCGAGCCACTTTGATCCCTCTACTTTCTTGGAATATGAAATTAATTTTAAAACAAGATGGTTTCGAAAGTTTGCGTCAGTTGGACGTAATAGCATTACAGGTCCCTGTCGCGCAGACAGGTATTATGCTCTCAGAGCTTCTGAACGGATGATATGTGATGATGAGATGCAAATACGCCGAAACCAGTCTTGTAGTCCCTTCTAATTACAAACCACAGAATGATTATATTAGAGATATGAAAAAATAGAAAATGTTTTCTCGTTGAACTTGTTTTAATTAAGTTTTTAATAAAATACCTACTTTCAAAAACCAGATCTTATTTGACAAAATGAAAAGTATAAAAACTAAAATAAGAAGGCGCACAACTGTTCAATTAACATTCCCTGTAAATGAATCGACTTCAATGCCGTTAAGTCTGAAATTACAAGTTGTATGATTCGACCCACATATATTTTTGTTGTAAAATAAAATTTTAAGTGTATGACCACATCGCCTGTAATGGCGATTTCCGAATTAAATAATAAAACTCAAAGGAAATTGTTGATTAAAAGATCTCTCTCTCTCTCCCGTTTTGGGTAAGATAGAGTGGAATTGCTTAGTGGTTTCTTAGATTTCTCTGGGAATCGACGAGTCTCAAAAATGTGGAGGACTAGTGTGGTGGTGTGTTTATTTTTAATAGTTCTAGCGGGGTGTTTGGCTGATAGTAGGTAGTTTTTTTATTTTTTATTCACAAGATATAACGAAATAATTTTTTCTCTTCCCTTTATTATTGTGAACAACGCATTTTAACACTGTTTTGAAGGACGTAACAATTACCAAAAGTATCGACTATCCTTGACGATTATGGTGGTGGAAAGCGTTGCAGAAAGAACAAGATACAGACTAAGTAGAGAGGGAGTCATTAAAAAAAACCTCCTCCTCACTTCTTAGAAATCAGACAACCTGGGACATGCCACAAGACGGTATGATGAAAAAGTATAACTTTTCAAAGAAATTCGTTACGGAATTGAGAAACAAGAAGGAATGGGATCCAAATACTATTAACAGACTTGAAAAGAATGCCATTCAATGGTACATAGACGGCTCAAAAGCAATAGAAGGAACTGGGATAGGAGTGTTCGGGCCAGGAACCAAACACTCAACGTTTTGACATTTTACGTTTCAACTTCACGGTCACTTTTTTAACTTTTAGGTTCTAGTAGTGCCACAAAAATCTATTTTTCTTTAAAGATGACTTCATAAATTAAACTTCTATTCATTTCCAGGAGAATTAATCCCCCTCGATCCTCCAGGTAACTTAACACTATTAGAATTTGAAGACAGAGACGTTATAGTAGAGTGGGATCCGGTCGAAGCAGGTTCAGTCCGAGGAACCTTCAAAGGATACTTGGTAAGGATATGGAACCATGTATGGAGTCAAGTATATGCTATTCCCCCGGGAACGACGAAAACCGCTGTGCAATTTTATCCGTTTTCGAGAAATTTCATAACTGTAGCTGTCAGAAATGACAAATACGTCGGGCCCAGGAGTAATGCGATCAGTTTTGATGCTCCCCAAACTGGTAAGTGGAATAGTATATTACGTAACGTGTGTGGTAAGAAGCATTTTACGCACGAATGGCGAGTGAGTGCGTAAAATGCTTTACAACACGAGATACGTACTATACTTTACCTACGACCTACTTGTACTTGTATTTATAATCTTATTATTAATAATACTTGAACAACATCAACAATAGATATTTTTAATAATTTTATTGTATAACATTTAATTCCATAATATTAGTTAATACAATAATTGTTTATAGCAACAGTACAGTTATTAAACACAAATTATAAATCGCTTCCTTTGCTTGTTGAAGCATAAGAAACAACAGTTACATTATTAGAGGTGCTTGGTAAACTTTTATCTCCATCTCATGAAAGAAGCACATTTAACGTTTATAATTTGATAATCAAAAGTCCATATCTCAATTATAATTAATACATACTTAGCCCTTTGGGCTTTTCATAGTTAAACGTGGCAATAATTTTGAATAAAATGGCGATGTCTATTAGCAGTTGCTAAGATGTTGCTAGCAGTGGCGGCTCCTCGAAGGAGGCTAAGGAGGCTCAGCCTCCTCAACAATTTATCCAGCAAATAGCACCAGAAATATGTTGTTGATTATTTTTCATTTTATTTCACGTTTATCTAAAAAAATTTAATTTCACAGTAAATTCCCCGTTTTCACTACTTATTTTAGAATCTGACAACAGTGCCCTGAGGCAAGACTCCACATACATTTCTCTCGAAACACGTGCTGCTCAACACAGTTGCCGTTTTTTCTACCAGTCTTATTGGTAATACCGTGGAAAAAGCGCAAATGGCAACACTCTCGGGAGGCTTAGCTTCCATCAGTGGTGATGATATACGAACCAATACAAACTACGGAATACAGAATACGAGCGTGGGTTCGTGCGTGCTTGTTTTGTTTTAGAATTTTAGATGATTAGCGGGAATAATTAAGTTTTGTTTTTTCTTGATACTTTTGAATTAGTATTTGAACAAACTGATGTTATTTTTTAAATTTACAACATAAATTCACTGATATAATTTATTCAAGAGAGCGTTTGAAGCATCTCATTGATAAAATTTCAAGTTTCCGTAATACAAAATTTCATTTTAATATTTTATTTGAAAATTTTCTAACTGATGGGGCCTCCAGCGAAAAGGAGGAAACCATATAATTTGGTAGACAAGAAATAACATTAGGTATAAACAACTTTTTTAGGAAATTTTAGATACTAAAAGGTCAAATTGAGATTGGATCTGATTTACATGAATTTTACAAGGTTTTACGACTTGACGGATAAAAGCTTATTCGAATGTTTTGTCAAAAGAGTTTTCCAACACACTTTTAGATAATATGGTTCTGAAATATAATTTTTTTTCATAAAATAGCAATGCACAATAAATTATGTGAACAAAAAAAATTTTTTGGCAAGAGAAACCTATACCCCCACGTTCGTTCTTGCTGGGCAACAATTAATTTTGTGACTGAAGTAGCTGCAGGTACGATCGCTGCGCAAATTGGCTAAATAGAGTATATTTTTATGTCCAATGTCCAGCCTCCTCTCTTAAGAAGTTCACGAGCCGCCACTGGTTGCTAGGGAAGCCGTGTGATGTAATTTACAGCTGTGCGTTTTTTTACCGTGCGTAATAAGACATGATTACAGGGGGGGGTCTTAGGTAAAATAATTTAAATTTAAATAGTTATTTCGGTTTCTGAATATTTTTACGACTTTTACAGAGCCAAATATGCCGTTTTTATTCGAACATTTCCAACTCGGAGCTAACTCTGTTCTTTTACAATGGAACAAACCCACTCAACCGAACGGAGTTTTATTGGGATACAACATTTACTGTAGTGAGATGAACGGTGATATTATTGATGAAAAATCCACCATTAGGTATTTCGTATCGGGAGCTGATAACTTTCAAGCAAAACTCACCGGATTGAAAGAGGGAACGAAATATTTTGTGGAAATCGGCGCCGTAAATTGTGCAGGAGAAAGTGAACGGTAAGATCATTTTTATGACATTTGACATATTTAGAATGACTTCTATAACGCTTTCGGTCGACAAGCATTTTAAATATCTCGTTTTTTTGCTACAGTCCCCTTGTATAGTAATAAATAATAATAAAGCTTAAAAAGTCCCCAACCTAACCTCACTTATCACAGTAAGCTAAGCGGCGACAGCTGACGGTTAAGCTACTAACTTTGTTCACAGAAAATCCATAGAAATAGACCTGGAAATTCACATACCATACGAACCAGCGATGCCAACATTCAAATATAAAATCGACTACAACATAACTGATTTAAAACAACAAATAAAACACTTATGTCAACAAACAAAGCAAAATCCATACCACGCTGTGAATACCACCGAATCGACCATCGAACACCATAGAAACTCTATTCACAATCACACCGATTGGATACACATTAATACCAACTGCTTGGTTAATACTTTGATTAAATGGGTGCCGGATATCGACAACAATCCCGGCGATCATTTTTACGTCAAATATAAAATTAAAGGCGAACAGGAATATTTGAAATCCGGTCCTCAACTCGAAGAAGATTATTTGATTTTGGAAAATTTCAATGCTTGCGTTAACTACGAAATTATTTTGGTCGCCGTCGATGGAGAGCTCGAAACGGAAAGTGAAATGCAAGAAACCCCCGCTGTAATTTATAAGTTCTAATTATTTTTTTACCAAATTTTATGTATATCGAGATATCAATAAACTTTATTTTTTAGTACCTACGTTTAGTTTATTCAACTGTTTATGTACAATTTTACAGCAATATTAGGATAATAAGAAGACTGCAGAGAAGGAAGATCTATAGTAGGTTTCTAATCATGCGCTTAATAGTCCCGACTGTTGTACTTACACCATAGAACTCTATAAAGTGGAGTGGTGTAAGGATAGTGTGATCAGTGTGTAGTGTAACACCTAATACACCACCATTTTGTAACGAGTAAACGGTGTCCCACCATGTTTACACCATTCATACCCCAAAGTATTACCGAACGCAATAATAGTGTGCACTATGTTTTTTCTGACCAATTAACGAACGCAATAGTGCCAAAAGTGTTGACATTTTTTACCATTCCGAACTGAGCTGTACTAGTAGAGAGTTCTATGACTTACACGGACACAGAACTACATTCACCGTTCTTGAACTAGTTTATGTATATTTCTTTTATTTGTTGGAATTATATACGGATTGGTTCAGAACTAATTCTCAACCTGTTGGAACGCTACTTTCAATCTACGCAAACTTCCAATTCCGAAATAATTCTAAAGCTTGTGGGAGTAAACATAGTAAAAAGTAGAAATAGACAAAGTGAAAAGAATTCTGGAACTGTTGGCGATACTCGATAGTGAACATACACGTTTCGATAAACAAGCTATCTTCTTCGGATAATGGAAGTAAACTGGACTTCAGTTCCTGAAGAAGATTTGACTATAGAAACATGCGTAAGGTAGTACATAGTATTAGTGTTGTTAAAGGAATAGATATACTATTATGACTTACATTACTGTCATATCTGACTTGAAGCAAAGGTTGTACGGCCATGCTATTAAGGCGTACGGGCATGGGCGTAGCTGTGGTAACTGTTGAATCTGGACAGCCCAGTTCTGGACCTTCATCGCTACCATCGGCGCATTGTGGTATACCATCGCAAGCGTTATAAATGGCGATACATTCTTTTGTTGTTCGACATTCGAATTGAAATCTCGTACATTTGGGATCTAAAATAAATTTACTTATATAATTATAAAAAAACTCGATAAGGATTTCTTCAGAAATGTTTTATCACAATAACTATTGTTGATTGGTGGAATCAATGCAAACAAACTTATTTGGATTCTGCTATTTTATTATCTTAATCCTCTACCTTTAATCATCTATCACTCTAAATGCTTTGAATGAGGCTTTTCAATAATCATTGCTTTAATTTTAAGTATTTAGTCAGCATAGGCTGGTTTGCTTTGATGCAAGATGAAATTCTGATAAATGCTGCCAACCTAATTCCAGGCTATATGACGTCAAGGTCAAACTAGTGTTCAAATTACTATAATATTTGTTTCACTTTCTTGTCAAACTTAAAAAACATTTATATTGGAAACAAAGTTGCACAAGGTTGAAAAATACAGTGGGTCTAGGGTAGACATTACATGATATACCTACTTTACCGCCGTCCTTGATGGCTGTCAGACTTACAAACCCAAGAAAATAAATGGAATTATAAACACATTTGTATATGATTTGTATTTGAAGAAGGTGAAGGAAATATAATGATTTAATTCACCCTTCCCCTTAAGATAAAATAAAATAGTACTAAGCAGTGGCGGATTTACCAGCAGGCTGAGTAGGCTCGAGCCTAGGGCGGCAAATTTGGGGAACGACTTTTTTTTATCTCATAGAAATCAAAAAGATTTTTCTATAACGGTTTTCTGATGTCTTACAGATAGAAGTCATTGCACATTCCGAGAGTAGCAAACTTCCATATTCTAGAGTGAAACAGCTAGTTCGCCGCCCCTAAACCAGTAATCGGCCTCTCGCCTCTGCGCCCTTTGCCCACACTTTTTATGATTGAAAAGAGCAAAATTGTAAAAAATATGCCCCTCTTATTCCCACTAACAACCAATACATGCCAGTCTTACCACTGGTTGGAGGCTACGATCTGGACGGTTTGTATATAATTTTTCGATTTTTATTCGAATATAATGAATAATTTACTGAATACCCCATTACATCGCCCATACATGATTGAGCTTCGATTAGCTCAAAAATATACCGAAAAATTATTTTACGTGCGATTACAACGAAATTGTTGGACTGTAAAGATAATGTACCTATGATATGACAATTGTTGAGGCAAGGGCGGCAAAAACTATTCAGCCTATACCTTGAAAATTTGTAAATCCTTCACTGGTACTAAGCCAAATTGCTAACGGAATTCTTACATAAATAGACTAATAACTCCGCCGCCGCGCTTGCGTGTATTATGACATTTTTGGCGGATTTCTAGATATATTTTAGTTTTTTGCTCATAATCCGTAATGATAGTTTTTCTTGAAACCCCTGTATAGTATCGAAACATTTTCCCGAGTAACATAGTGTAATGTTACTTCAAACCATATTCTTTGTGAACCGATAGAACTTGTATGCAAATAATGCAAGTTTACTATTGTTTCTAGTGATTAAATAGTCTGATATTTCGTTATTTTTCTTTTATTTGACGACTTATGTCACTTAAAAAGTCCTTAGAACTCACCAGAACATTTATTAGCTAATTCTGTACGTGCCGCTTTTGATTCTCGAATATTTTAAGATGGTCGAGCAAGATCAAGTGACTTCAGACATTATTTTATTTATATTTTATAGTATAGGTAATATAAAAATGGTTCATATTCCATAATATAATGTTGGAAGTGGCTTTTATAGACCTCGTATACTATTTTATAATTAATACATCAACAATTAAATCAAAATCATACCGTAATACGATAATAATGTGAATCTGTGAAATTCTATTGTTATTCCTACCTAAAAAACCGTTTCTTTCGTTACCACAGTGATAGTCGACACTTGTCTTGCGATATTAGCACAAGATAGACGCCACAAAATTTATTGCGCTGTATTTATTGGTGCGTTTAATATTACGGATGTTACGCGATATTATTTACAAAATTTAAAAGTGAAATTTGAAAAAAAAAGTGCGATCGTAACCGCTGCTGGATAGTTTTTACCCAGTTTTCAAAATGTCTAGGGCTAAACGAGCGCCCATCTTAACCTACACAGAAACTGATTTCTTTATTCATCCCGCTGCTCAATCTGTAAGTTTTGTACGTCTTTTCTAGTAATCATTTTAAATATTATTTGAAGTATTTCTTCGCATGTTCTATGTACAATAAAATAGAGATATTGCACGTATAATACACCTACAACATTTTATTTTTATATTTAATAATCAGTATTATTTTAAACAAACTATTTTTACAAATTACATGAAATTAACAAACTTATTATATCTCAATGTTTTGGTATATTTTAATGCGCATTTCACACCTTATTTCTAAATAAATGTGGGTATATTGTAACATATCTGTCATAGTTAAAGTGTCTTAACTAAGCCCCTGTTTTATAAGGATGACCTATGCTAGCTGTGAGTTCGAAATATGACCGAATAGATCTGTACTTTACTTAGAATATACACATAGATTCAAAAGTTTTGCATCACCTTCTTCGGATGCGAAGGAATTTTTTTGCGCTAACAATTTTTTGTTGGCTTGTTTATCAATGTTTACCATTTCAATATGTTCCATATTTTTTTGCAATATACAGATGTTTACAGTTTTTTTTAAGATAACATTTTTAGTGCGATCATTTTAACATTCAAGGCATTTGATTTTTACGATTTTAAGTGCAAACATGAATCGTCAAGTCATAAGTGAGATTGACCGTGCAAGAATAGTGGCTTTAGTTGAAGAAGGTCATTCTCAAAGGTTCGAGGCAAACAGAGTTGGCGTTTGGCAAAGTGATGTGTCTCGTGTATGGAACCGGTATCTCCAGACCAATTCTCTTCGTGATAGACCTAGGAGCGGTAGAAGGCGTGTTACTAATCAGCGGCAGAACCGCTATATCCACTTAACTATCCGAAGAAACCCGACCATGGCAATACCAGCACTCCAAAGAGATATAAGACATGCGTTGGGAGTTCAACTATCGATCTCGACATTACAAAGACGAATACTTGTGACAGGTTTGAGGTGTCGCCGACCAATAAGAGTGCCCAGACTACAACCTTAGCACAGAGTTCGCCGACTACAGTGGGCTGGCTCAAGAACACGCGGCCTTGCCTGAAGAATTTTGGAATTCGGTGTTTTTTCGAAGAGACAAGGATTTGTTTGGTACAAGATAGCCATCGAATACATGTGTGACGGGATCTAACGAGAGTTGCTCAGCTTGCCCATGCTCGCCCCGTGCCGTCCTTCAGAGGAGGAAGTGCTATGTTTTGGGCTGGTATCATGTTAAATGATCGCACAGAATTAATTCATGTGGAGGGAACGATGACTGGTGATAGGTATCTCAGAGAGATTCTACATCCTCACGTGAGACTACGGCGCGCAGCTGTTGGCAATTCCTTCGTTTTTATGGACGATAACGCCCGACCTCATCGGACCAGAGCTGTAAATGAGTATCTTGAAACTGAAGGGATCAATCTTTTGAACTGGCCTGCCCTATCTCCTGACATGAATCCCATAGAACATGCTTGGGACATGCTTGCCAGGGAGGTGGCAGCACGCAGAAATCCACCCAGGAGTGTACAAGAGCTTGTTCATACGGCCCAAGAAGAATGGCGAAATATTCCTCAACAGAATATCAATAATTTGGTAAACAGCATGGGCAGGCGACTTCAAGTTTGCATAAATTCTAGAGGTGGAAGTACTCTTTATTAAAAGTTCTCATGCAGGTTCTCACTTAACCTTTTCTTTAAAAAGAATCAATTTGTATTTAATTTATTCAATTTCTAAGAATAATAATTATTGTAACGATTGCACAAAAAATAGTGTGTATGCCATGGCCGCTAAACTTTTTAACGACCTCAAAATTATCTTGCCTCGGCTGCAAGCGACATTTCTTTCGGTACGTTAAGAAGGTATTTCGCGGCCTAGGCATACAAATAACTATAAAAATTTTTAAACCGAATATTTCAGGAAAAAACTGGAAATTAAGAATTCCTAAATGTTTGCAACTTTCAATACATATACGTCACAAATCTATAGATGAAGTTAGCCACTTTCTGAGTAAATGTTTTATGAACTAATAGGTATCCAGTTACAAGAAGGCCATTCGAATTTGAAGTTTGAAGAGCTGTCAAAGTCTATATATACATATTGTCTGTGTTTTGTTTCTTTTTTTGCCATTGGCGTTACACAAAAAACATCGCCAATCATTAATTGAAAGTACTTATAAATATTTTAACTATAGATACCAATTTATTTTCCCACTATCTGTCTATATTGTATGTGAAAATATCTCCAAAAGCTTCAAACAATTTCAAAATATGTTTTATTTAAACTATGATTAACTATAATTACATTTTTAATATTCCAATTTTGTCTTAACCTACCAAATGTGACCACATTACGCTACTGATTCGAAGTCGAATGTCAATTTTACAATATGGCGTTGGTTTTGACAACAAGTTAGTGCATACGACTGCAACTTCAAATAGGTTCTTCTTACATGAAACTGAGTCTATAAATATGTGCCCAATTTATTTGTTGTACAATAGTTTTAGCAGCTCTCGCTAATGATGACTTTTATTGGCGAAATTTGGATACCTTAGGCAACATTATGTATTATTATTATTATTATTATTATTATTATTATTATTATTATTATTA
>CAJUYG010000086.1:126993-163006 GCA_910591675.1 Galerucella calmariensis | reverse complement strand
TATTATTATTATTATTATTATTATTATTATTATTATTATTATTATTATTATTATTATTATTATTATTATTATTATTATATGAATGCACCCTCGTATTTCGCGATGCTCCTAGATAAGTTAACGAGCAAGGACATTTAGAAAAAATAACGATGACAACCGCTAACAATGGGAAACATCACAATTCATTCACTTGGTATAACTCCTTTCCATTTCGAAGGCAATTAGACGTAATACATGTGAATTCTACGATTTCCAAATAACATTGAAGCTTATGAAAATCCGAGAGCATGCACCATTGTTCAGTTTCAACACTTTGAATTTCTAATTAATATTAAACAAGCAGGAAATAGATTCCGTACAATAATTATTATATAAAGGTATATTGTAAATGCGGTGTACGAAAGTTGTGTCAATTGAGAGAATTTTGCTTTTAATTTTTAAGTATGAGGTGTTATGAAATCTGCTTAAGAAGTCCGTTATTATTATGAAACTAATTAATACAATGTGAAATAAATAAAATATATTTAGTAAAGTAATTATCGACATTATCGTATCTATAGAATTAAACAAAATATTAGGTACAGATTCAATTGAACAAAACCTAACCTAGATGTTTTGGAAACCCTCGACAGACACCGTGAACAATTTTTGAGGTTACATAATTTGGAGGACATTAAAGTCAATTCTGAAAGGCGAAAAAAATAATTTTAACATTACCCAATAATCTGGAACAATGAAAGAGAATAGAGAGATTGTTTTTCCGCTAATTTTTTTCTTTTTATTATTTGTTTCGAACAGATTTACCGCACATGCTCTACCCGAAAAGCATCGAGATCTTCCTTGTTTGTGTTACACTTTCCTACCTTTTAAGGTACCAGAAGCATCTAAAATCTGGCAAGAACAAGTCGAATTTTAGCACATTCGGCTATAGCTATAGTCGTATCGGTTCACAATTACCAGAAGTATTCATCTTCATTACAAAAGCTGGAGAATGAGACACAAGAAACCCAAATGATTTTAGATCAATTAAACTTATATATCGTTTATTCTTAGAGCGATGAAAAAAGCTATTGATAATAATTCTATTAGGACAGAAATCCTAGAAAGATTACCTATCCATCCACATCAGGATGCTTACCAGGAAGAACAGATCTATGGAAGCTGCAATGGTACAGCTGACAAAGGGTATCTTTGGTGCTTTATACAACCAAGAGTTCTTGAGAATTTTCCTCAGATGCTGTCAAAATAAATAAATAGAAGATGTGGAGATAGCACAACGTTCAAGTGGATGTTCGGAAATGCTCACCACTAGAGTAGCAGAGAGAAGGATGAGTGAAGACATCTGCATAACCTCAAGTTGTTTCCTCGTTAATGTGGAGTTTGACGGTAGACGTTTGTCCAAAAACAATTGGAAAAGCTGAAGAACTCATTCGTCCTCTCTGCCAACTTTTTCCTTTGATTATGTCATACGTTGACAGTTGACGACAGTTTATGTTTATATAATATGAATTAACTTTGAAAAGCAAATTTAAGTTCTCTAACTGCACAGCACTCTAGAGCCCTAGGGCACAGTTGTAGGTACCTGGGAGAGATTACAGGATAGAAGAGGAACCTAAGCTGAAGCCTACAGATAGTTGAACTATAGGGAAACACGAATTTTTGACTGATTTTGCGAAAAATCGATAGTACTCACCTATTTTGAGAATAATCCGTCAAAAAATTTGCGGGTTATACACAATTTACAAAGAAAAATCCAAAAAAAGATTTTTTTTCGCCTCTTGAGACATCACTTTTTGGCATGATATTTCATACAAAAAACAGTTTAAATGTATTGCTCTGTACATGAAAGTGATCAACAACATGTGTTCTCGCTATCTATGAAAAAAATCCAGTTAGATTCTTCATAATATTGTTTAAATTACCACTTTTATAAATATATATTTGACAGGCAACCAGTTTGGATACCAGTTTGGATATAAATAATTTTAATAATAATCGCATACACAGATATGCAACCTACAAAACATAGAACAAAATACAATACTTTGTAGCGTGGTTGCCAGCTGTAATCGACTACTCGACAATCAAGACAAACCCAAGAACATGATTTAATATATGATGATATCCTTATATTGCGTATTTGAAGAAGGGGAAACAAATATATAATCATTGTATTCAGCCTTCCCGTCAAAAAATATCCAATACTTTGTAATCCACATCAAGTTATTCCAGAAGGGGAAGGGAATATAATAATTTGATTCACCCTTCCCCTTCTAGAATAACTTAATTCTTCTAGAAGGGGAAGGGTGCAACGTATTGGGTATCTTTTGAGGGCAAGGCAAATGCCTTGCCCTCAAAAGATATTCCAGAAGGGGAAGGGAATATAATAATTGGATTCACCCTTCCCCTTCTAGAATAACCTAATTATTCTAGAAGGGGAAGGGTGAATCCAACTATTATATTCCCTTCTCCTTCTGGAATATCTTTAGAGGGTAAGGCATTTGCCTTGCCCTCAAAAGATATCCAATACTATGTAATCCACATTAAGTTATTCAAGAAGGGGAAGGGTGAATCCAATTATTATATTCCCTTCCCCTTCTTGAATATCTTGAGGGGAAGGCAAATGCCACCAATTATTTGTAATTCACATTAAGTTATTATAGAAGGGGAAGGGTGAATCCAATTATTATATTTTTTTCCTCTTCTTGAATAGATTGATGTTCATTAAAATGCATTCATCCCTCTCATCCAATACTTTCTAAGATGAAATTCGAATGCAATAATTAATAAATATTTTTAAAATATCATGATTCTCACGTAATCGTTTACAGCTGGCAACCATGTTACACATTACGCTAGAGCTCCTATGTCATTTGTCATTTGATTTAATTGTTTTCATACAAATTTGTAGCCTGTCAAATATATATTTATAAAAGTGGTAATTTAAACAATATTAAGAAACTAACTGAAATATTGTTATAATTAGCGAGAACACTCATGTTGTTGATCACTTTTCCGTACAGTGCAATAATACATTTAAACTGTGGTTTGTATAAAATAACTAGTCCAAAAGTTATGGCTCAAGTGGCGAAAAAAAATCTTTTTTTGGATTTTTCTCAGCAAAATATGTATAATCCGCAAATTTTTTGACTGATTATTCCCAAAATAGGTGAGTACTATCGATTTTTCGCAAAATCAGTCAAAAATTCGTGTTTCCCCATAGTTCAACGGACCCAAGGAGCTACTTGTTTCTGAGACTCTCTTCAGAAACTAAGTAGAAGTTAGAAGTAAGGGGGCTCAGTGAAAGTTACCCCAAAATACATACATAAAACGTAACTTTAGATAGCCTTGCAAAAATTATACAGACTCATAGGTATGTATCTAAAATTAGTATTGTGTTTTGTGTTTGTTTATATTTATAAATAATATAATAATTAAACACTACTCTCGCTTAAAATCTTTGTTACTGATGAAAAGTTGGATCGTGGATTTTTAATGAATTTTTTTATTATCCATCACGGCATGACCGCATGGTTTTGGACTACTAATTTTACTTCTTTTAGAATTTCACGCTTCCAATATTAAACTTCCGTGAAAATTTAAACGTTTGCATTTTTAGATATGCACCGTCAACTAGAGATGGTCCCATTTCAACGTATCAATTGGTACAGAAAGTAATTATGATTACGCCTTCGCAAAATACGTAAAAAAATTTATATTATTTTGCATTAGAGCTGATTTCCTAAAGAATTAGTTGTAACTTGGAATTAGGTATATATTGATAATTTTGAGTCAACCCGAATGAAAATAACGAAAATTACCTAGGGGAGAGTTGGCCAAAACGGGATAGTAGGGTAAAACGGGATACCGGCCTTTAATTGAAAACATGCAGCGCCATCGGACGGCTGGTAGTCTAAGCTGCTAGAAATAACATTTGTTTAACTGCAGCAAGTGGTTATTCCGATTATATTTTGTTGATCTGTGGTGAGTGACATGTGATAGTAGAAAAACTAAGGTTATGCTATTTAGTTTTGATGGTGTTTAGTTAAGAATTTTTTACTTTAAATGAGAAAAATAAATAACGGTGAGTATTTTATATGATTCTGTAAATAATTAACTGTATTTTGTGATAGTTGTGACTATGACAACAGTTTTTCTTTTTGTGAAATTTTTGAAAAACATATTTTAATGTGCAGTCGGGAAAAATGGGATACCAAGGGGTCGGGTAAAAGTGGATACTATCCCGTTTTGTCCAACCAAAAACGCTTTAGATTTTAATAAGGCTACTAGCATCCAAACAGCTGTGAATGGTTTTAAAAAGACAGGCATATTCAACCTCTCAATCCGGAAATTTTTGAAGACTGGATGTATGCACCAGCTGAAACCACAGACAAACCTATAAACAATCTTGTAATTGCTCCGGTAGAAGAAAATAGGCTCCCTCCACCTCTTACACCATCACCGGTACCACAAAGACTTGTTTTAGGGCAATTATCACAAAACAATGTTGCAGGCGAAGAACAAGGAAGGCATGATGCAGAAAAGGATGGCCACTCTCCAAGATTACTGTCATTGCCTTCAGATCCTGTCACACCAGAAAAATCTAATTATCTTCCTTATATTTCCAGTAACAAGTTCTATGCAATTGATGCAACCCCGTCCTGCTCAAACGCATTTCAAGTTACTCCTCAACAATTAGTTCCGTTTCCTCATGCAGAAAGGAAAATTAATATAAATGATAAAAGGAGAGGAAAAACTGCTGTCCTAACTTCAACGCCTTACAAAGAAGAACTGGAAGCATCTGTGGAGAAGAAAACTATCAAGAAGCCCAGACTAAACTTAGACGAAAATCAAAAAATTACAAATAAAAAAGGAAAAAATAAAAATAGAAAATGTGTTACTAAGTCAAAAATGAAAAGAAAGAACGAAAGAAAAAGGACAGCAGTTAAGAAGATGAGGAGGATAACGATAAAGTTTGCATTTATTGCACACAATTATATTCCAAGTCTAAGAAGGAGGATGGCTGGGTAATGTGTGGGGACTGTAGACGTTGGTCTCATGAAGCCTGCGCCGGGGTGGAGGATGATGGTGAGCCGTACTCATGCGATTTTTGTCGTTGTTAAACTGGTAATTTGTTTTTCAACTATCAATAAAGGTAGAATAATGTGTTTTGTACGAGAGTTTAATAAAAATATTTTACTTTAATATCCTTTTTATTCATTTCAAACACCATCCCATTTTACCCGACCAGATGGACAAAACGGGATACTTTGCATTTTTTCAAAAATTTTACTTTTTCTACGCAATTTTTAGGATATTCAGGAATAACTATATTGAAACATGAAAAGGGATCAATGAAGAAGTTACAGTTACAAGATAATAGATATCATTATTCTAGTTTAAAAGTTTCGGGTCAATTAACGTTAGGTATCCCGTTTTGTCCAACTCTCCCCTATGTATGAAAATAAACTTTTATCTTGCAAGTTATCAAGTGTTTAACTACGTCAAATTGACTTTTATTCCTTTGGATTTTTCGTCAACCAAAGTTATATATAACAATAATAATATAGTAATATCCTTGAGTATAGAGACTAATTGTGTATATAATCAAGGGTAATATACCAATAGACCGTTTTACGGAAGACATCTTGTTGTTGCAGCGACCATCATTACCCACCTATCGGTTTTATAAGAACTAAGAGAAGCTAACTGTAATTTGAGATGGGTGTACATAAGATTTTTTCTTTTTTTAGGGACTTGTCGAGAGAACGAGGACCATAGACTACAGATAACGATTAAACAATGACACTTGAACGTAATCTTGTTAATCTACCAGTTCTGTGGTTACAGTTCACTTTTAAAATTACAGTTAGCTTCTATTAGTTCCTAAATAAACCTATAGGTAGACAACGATCACCGCAACCACAAGATGTATTTCTATAAAACAGTCTATTGTCACGATGTTCCGAGTTAAAAATCACCTTACCTTCTTCAGGTTTATTGTTTTTATTGACTGGAATGATTTCTCGAATGGGTGAAACTGTGAAGGTCTTTGATAAAGGCGTTGTTTTAATTTCAGAAGCTACATTTACAGGAGATTCCGAGTCCAATTCCGGCTTTCTGAAATAGAAATAACAATCATAGATAAAATTTACTAGAAACATTCAAAAATATGTAAAATTACGGTTTTAATTTTTTAAATAATCTAAACCGACTCTGGGTTGCAATAATGACATAACAGATATATACATATTATAGTTTTCTAATAAAACTGGTGTAATTCATATAGGTATTAAATAATTGGTATACCTACCTGAGTTTGTTTAAATCTTGTTCGTGTTTCGTGAGCTTTATTTGACTCTCTAAATCAGGCAAGTGTTTATTTATAGACAATATTGCGCTCGAGTAGTTCACGTGATGAGTAAATTTGCACTTGAAATCTTCCGGTGGACCACACTGGAATAAATAACAACTGCCAGCGTTCTGAAACAAATATTTGAAATTAAAAAACTACAAATCCGCTTCTATAGAACACCCGACTCTGACAGATCGGCCAAATTGTGCTGGGGCACATAGATAAAAAAATACTGGGGCCTCCGCTCAATTTGGAGTTGAAGTTTGTATGTTTTGGCATATGGTGTAAGTCAGTTGGTTGCCAGACACACTTTGTAGAACAATGTCAATGTAATATATATTTTATTTAGATTTTAGATCATAAAAACTTTGGAAATAACACATGGCGCAGTCATTAAAATGTCTCTGTAGGCTTCTTTATTTCAAATGGAGGTACTTGGAGGTACAGGTACTTTATATACACTAGTTGCATAATATTAAGTACCAAGGGTCAAAAACGTTACTTTAGTCACTCGTTTCAAAAAACTCGTGACTAAAGTTTTTGACACTAGGTACTTACTATACTTTTTCTACGCTCTCAGGAAGAAAAAACACTATAGTGTTTAAAGTGACGTTTTGCGAATGTCAAACCCTTGTTTTAGATGCGGTTTTAGTGACGGAAGTAGACAAATATATATTTTTTCACTCAACGCTTATAGTATGTCTGTTTTATAATATAATTCTCATAAAATTGCAAAATTGTTTACCTTTTCTTCAAAAACGAAAACATCGCAGTTCTCCGTCTCACAACAAAGATGTAAACATTCCTCCCTAGATCCCAAATCGAGTTCCGTCAAATATTTCGCCCCCATATTTTGGGAATCCTGCGTTCTGATTATTTTATCTCTATGAATATTAAATTTGTTGATACACGTCGGTAGATCTATGTCATTTCTTTTCACTCTTATTTCACTATTAACAAACAACAACAAATTCAAAAACAACAGATAAATAAGAAAAGAGAAAAACATCTTGTTATGTTGTATCAAAATGTAGAAAATTGGAAAATGGCTGATATTCTATCAGCTGAATCGCCCAGGATCGATAAAAAGTGATTCTGCGCCATGAAAATGCCAGGTGAAAATAATGATAATAAGTTTCAGCACGAAAATAAATAGCAAAAAGGTACAAACATGATATTTAACCATTGAGTTAATTTTCACTATAAAATTCCAGTTTCAATTGTAGGGATGACATTTTCCGTTGCAGTCAATGTCAATTCATAATCTTAACTCGACATGATTAAGGGTTTTACTACTATAGCGGAAATAATGAATTTATTCCATTTGGCTTTTACATACTGTATATCTACATTTAACGCCATCTAATGGTGATAGTAACAATAATATTAAACTATGCGATTTTGCGTCATGTACCTAGAGTATTCATTGAACTGCAAAGAACTGAATGATCAATGGAGGTATTGTTTTTTTGATATATAAAGCTTTACTACTTTTACTTTATACCTATCTTTAGAAAGCTTTTCTTGTAACAAAGAAAAATAAAGATAAGATGAAAAAATACTTCTCATCAAAATAAGGTCCACCTGTTTAGTACATACAGTACATAAATGCATAAAAATTATATAACAGAAAATACATTATATTGGTATAGTTTATTTTATTATTTTTCCATAATTATTTATACTAAACAGTACTGCAGGAAAGCAGCGCGGGAATTCAAAATAACCATGCAGACACCCGAACTAGATGCTTCGTTCACTTTCGTTTATTCCAAGTTGATTCGCTTCGCTCGGACTGACTGCCTGCTTGCCACCAGTATCGGCTAGATGTAGCTGACCCAAACCGCATTCGAACGCAGGCGTTTGGTGAAATTTGATATTTTATCCCGTGTGGTAACGATAGGTAATCTCTCTTCTCTTTATCTTATTGAACTTTCTGTGAACTGTGTGCAAGTGTTTGTGTTATTTAAGGGCGGTGGTTAAGAACAATCTCATACGTTTTATTCAATATCCCAGCTTAATATTGAGCCAGGTGAGTTCTTCTTTCAAGAATAATTATTTTCTGTAATTGCTTCATTCATATTATTATTTGTTGTGTTTACTCGTGTCTGTATGAGGTTAATTAACCTTATCTACATTTATTACTGTGGTTTTGTTATATCGATACACATTCAATTTGTTTTATTATTGTTTATTGCTTGTATTAGATGATTATTGATTGATGATATCGGTTGCAAATTGCATTTAAATCAATTTCCATGGGATAATAGATTCATTTCATGCTAGATTAGGCGAGATCATTTAAAACAGCAGTAAAAGCAAAAAAGAAATGTTACCTACCTAGGTATAGAACTAGTTTCAAGCAGTTAATTACTAAGAAAGTTGAGCTTATTGCATTTACTACTAAATTTTAAAAATTTTCATTTATATACCTACCTACTTTATTTTTAATCGAACACTATATTATTATCAACAAATTTTAAGAATTTGACGTTGCTGATATTATTTTATGGTTCGTAAATCATATAATAGTAAATAAGGTGCTTTAAATTGTCATTTATCAACAAATCAAATCAATAATAACTCAGATACTTCCTTTGAAAAAGGTGCACCAAAAAAATGCTGTTGAGGTGCCTTTTTCTCAGTCCAAATTTTGAAGATTTTTACTCGGATTTTTACTACTTACCTACTTCACAAAAGATGTTTCTGAATTTTGTTTATGCTATACCTAGGTATTATTGTTCACTCCTATTCAACTCTTACTACAACTAAATAATTCTGATGATACCTACTTCTGTTGCCTTTAGGATAAAATATCTGATTCTGATTTGTTTATTCAGTAAACAATTCCATGTGAAAATAACTTATTTTCTTCTTTTTTATCTCAAAATCCCTTAAGCAGACCATAAAACTATGTAAATTGAATTTGGGGTTAACAGGTATCTATTTTAGTTCTCGTTTTCATCCAGTAAATCATTACTAAACTCGTTGCATATAATAGAATTCGTCTGTATGGTATGTAAGGTTTATTATTTATGTGAGAGTATGACCTGTAGAGGTAAATAATGTATGGCTTTTATCTCGGCTTTTATATACCTATCCTCGTCAGTATACCTGCTTTGTAAAAATTCATAAAGGACAAGCTTATCTGATATAACAATACAACAAGTTTACGAAAAGCTTTGGTATAGGGGTACTTTCACAACTATCTTACACGAGTTATAAAACTATTCAAACTTACCTGATAGGTATTTGCAATGTGCATGTTTCCGTAAAAATACTATTGATAACACATAAAACTCATTTTCCCGTAAAAAATTCATTGTGTAAAGATTTTTTTCTTCTATTTATAAACACACAATGCACAATGCTTACTTAAATTACACATTATTTATATTTCTGCATATTAATAAACAGAAATAGCGAAGGTGCATTTTGCATGCTAATGAAGGGTTACAAGACACGGGAGAGTAACTTTTGTCTTTTCCTTTTTGTAAATAATTATCCTTTTTCTACGAGTAAAACAAATAATTGTAAATAATAAATAATTTAATGACTAAATGGGCTCTGTGGTAGTTCGGTTTAATTATGATAATAAGCGCCTATGGAAGGAAGCATATTATTTGTAAAAAGTGGGTAGTAAATTGCATAATTTTATAAAATTTCTGAAGGTGTATATATTCAAATATGGCAAATATTAATGAATTTTATAACATATTAAGTGTGTGCTGGTAGGTACTTGATAGATTATAGTTCTTTATATAAATTTTTTTCCTCGCTCCATTCGTTTGCGAACTAAAGGACTCTAAAGTTAAGAATTGAAAATGGTATAATTATTAAATGGCTAATTGAAAATTTACCTTCTCTTGTTTGAAAACTGTTTATTTTACACAAAAAATATAAATTTTTGTTGACTACTGTTTGTACATTCATGTTCTAAAAATAATTTTATTGGTAGTTTCATAATAAACCGGTCAAACTATTGGCCATCGTTCATTCATATTTGACTTGGTGATTTTAAATGGGAATTTCCATATTAGTAATAAATAAAGCATGTCTAGTATTTTAATAACTACTCTTGAGATTACCGTTTAAGATTTATTTCACAGTTTATTGAATTTTCATCACCTAAAGCCAGTGAATATGCTTTAATAAACCAATATTTTTTTTACATTTGACACTGTATTTTGAGCATAACAAAGTATGGAAACTTTTATTCTAAAATTCAATATCTATACAGTAAGGACTGGCAAGACCCAAGCAGACTGAAGTTGCCCCAATGAAAGACCTTGTACACAAACGGGTCACAGACTGGGGAAGGAACAGGAGCAGGGGTGTATAGTGAAATGAGAAATACAAGATGCCCCTTCTCACAAGGAGAACATACATCTGAATTTCAGGCAGATATTTATGCTATCCTAGAATGTGTCAGAATTAAAAAATATAGGAATGACACTCATAGGATAAACATACTGACAGCCAGGCAGCCCTTGCAGCTTTAAACAGCCAGAGGGTAACATCCAGACTGGTAGAAGAATGCCAGAAAGAACTAAATGAACTAGCAGACCACACGGGACATAACGGTATTTCTGGAAATGAACAAGCGGATGAACTCGCGGGAAGACGTTCAGCAACAGCATATGTTGGACCAGAACCCAGCTCTTGGGACCACAAACAAGGTAGTCCGAGGGCAAATACAAAAATGGGTACAAAGGCAACATAGACATCAATGGAGGAACACTCCAAAGCTGGTACATAGTAAAACCTTCATAGGTGACACATGTGAAAACGGGCCGAAAAACTACTGAATATCAGTAGGAATAATCTAAAAATTATTACAGGTTGTCTAACGGGTCATACCCCGGTAAAAGATCACCTGTATAAAATAGGGTTATATAACGGGGAACTCAGCTGCAGATTTTGTGGCATGGAGACCGAGACCGTAACCCATATCTCATCTGACTGTGAGGCACTGGACTCGAGGAGACAAACAATCTTCGGAGAAGCCAATGTGCCACCTGAAGTATATGGCACACATCCAATGGACCTATATCGTCTACTCGAAGGTAGGGGGATCTGTATCTGTAGAGTAGGGAGGGGGAGTGTGTAGGCTCACAGCACTTAGGCCACATGTGACCCATTGTACATCCTCCCGAGGAGTTGTTCTCCTAGGTCATTGTCCATCCTGTCCTTCTCAGGAAGGTGGACAGGTCACTAGGAGACATCTCCTTTATATCGGCAGGTGTAGGCCTAGACTCACCGAACACACACTCTCTTATTGACGATAACTCCGGAAACTCGCATAAGACATGCCCGACAGTTTCATCTTCCTGTTCACACATCCTGCATAGAGGTGTATCCACTAGCCCCATAGTATGGAGGTGTTTCCTTAGTTGACAGTGACCAGTCAGAAATCCTACTGTTAAACGTAGGTTTTTCCTGGTCATCGCCAAATTTTTCTTCGGCGCCAGCTTCCCAGGGTCGCCCAGGGTGATCCCGGCAAGACTGCATCCTTTGATTCCATCCCATCTCTTAAGGAATTGAGCATGGGTGTAACGTTTGGCTAGTTCCGCAATTGTCGAAGTCGTTAGGCCGTAGGTCTAACGATTTCCTTTACTCCTGTCGTGCCCTTTAACCCACCTCAGGGTAATATTGTTATCTGCCGAGGCGTCAGCTAAATCTTGGTGGCACTCTAGTACTAGCCTCGATATAACACGTTGTCTGTTCAAGGCTAATAGGGCTTGTCTACTATCAGTGCAGATTATTATGTTTTTGCCAGAAATTCCTCTTCTGGTTAGTTCTTTTGTGGCAATTGAGATACCAGCCAGTTCTGTTTGAACCACGCTGGTATTGTTTCCCATTCCCCACTTAATCTTTAGGCTTAGTGCTCTCGAGTAAACTCCACATCCTGAGTCTTCTTTCATTTTTGAGCCATCTGTATATATGCGTATTGCATTTGCAGCATCTGGCTCTGTGTTCTGTTTTATTTGAATTTTGTAGGGTTTGTTAAACAAAAACCTGGGTTCAATTGCATCGTTGGATGCCTGCAGCAGAGGTAGCGCAGTGAGCGCTTCCTGCCATAGGCTTAACCTCCATTGGCCCACTCCTACTTCGGGGTTTACACCAGCCGTGCGCAATCGTACCATGGCCATTAACGCAACCTCCTTGACGTACAGGTCCAGAGGGGTCAGACCAGTAATTAGTTCCATTGCTGCGGTTGGTGTTGTTCTCATGGCTCATGTGATGTTTAAACAAGCCATTCGCTATATTTGATATAATTTTTGGATGGCCGTTGCTTGTAGAACCTTCGGTCCCCATGCAATTGCTCCATACATTAACATGGGTCTTATTATTGCAGTGTAGATCCAGGTGACCACACGGGGTGACAGACCCCATGTGCGTCCCACTGTCCTCCGACACTGCTCATAAGCCACATAGGCTCTTTTTGCTCTGCTGTGTAGGTAGGGGGATAACTGGATGGGTGGACTAAATGTTGGAGTAGAGTACAATAAGCCAATAGGCTGCAGTGCTCCCGGCATCAGAATGGCTTCCAAAACATTAGTTCGTGTATTCTGTGGTCTGTATAGTTAGTTTCTCATGGCTCAGGCTCACCCTGTATTTTTTATTACTTCAGAGTGACCTCCAATACGTTCGGTTAATTACAGAAAGTCGCATTTTTAACCACCTCCATCTTCCATAGATAATAGTGTGTATATAATTCATCACAAAAGTAGGTTGCCTATTGTTGTAATTATTATTATTGCGTGACTAATAAATCACAAAAATTTCCAAATTTCCCATATAAATTCCAGACTAATCAGTATTAAAAATCGAGACATTACATACATTCTACTCATTAAAATTCTTTTCCAAGTGTCATTCTCTTTTTAACTATTTTAAATATTGAATTGTTTAAAAAAATAATGGAGGCAAACTTTATAACGGTCGTCTTTTACGTTGATGGTAAACAATTTTTAGTTGTGACCTTCGGATTCCTTTGTTTAATTTGTTGTCAATCATGTAAAAGCGGAAAGACAGTATGATGTCATCTCTCGAATTGGATACGATAAACTAGCAGTAGATAAAAATAAAGATAGCTATAAAAACAACTAAAATGGGTTTTTAGTTTTCTTCCAAGAGGCATGTGTTATTTTATGAAAGATGTTTTACAGTTTCAAGACATAATATAAAAAAAGTTGAAATTGAAAGTAGAAAATTTTATTTATACATTTTAGGAACTGGGATAAATATACATGCATATACAGGGTGGTTCTTAAGTAATTGTACATAGAAGTACAAAGGCAAACATGTTTTGCGTACATTTATGCCGCATACGTGGCCTATGTGGCGCCCTCTACAAAATACATCGAAATAGATACAAAATTATGATTTCTCATATCAAAAAACCCCCTACCTCAAATTTTTGTGCATATACGTCAAAAAGCGTTAGTTATTGTAAAAAACGAAAACTTGTAAGTAAGTACTATTTTGTATGAGAACTAAGGTAACTAAAATACTTGGGACGACAGTAAAAAGTACATCATAAAAGAAAATAATAACACAATGATTATTTACAACTGTCTTCATTACCTCTGCATTGGAGCCGTTCGTATACCAAGTTGCCTGAATAGTCACGTCAATGAAGCCTTTGCTTCGGAAGTCCTCAAGAACAGTTCCGATTTTGATGATTTTTTTTAATTTTTTTTTAAATTATTTTAAAGCAGAAACCTCTTAGAGCGGGGACGGAACTATTTATATTGTTTATGGAACTAAAGTGTCTGAGAGAAATCGTAGATATATCGGCAATACTTCCATTGATTATTTATTTGAAGAAGACATGCCTTTAAACACAACGAAAGAGAAACTTTTAGGTAATAGCAAAAATAAAAATAGGTTTATTAATCTTCTCTGCAAAAAACTAGGCGAAAATAATATTGAGTGGAGTCAAGCCGAAAGTGATGCTGATCGATTAATTATGCAATCTGCTATAGATTGTTCCTCTCTTCAAGTAGTTGTTGTAGCTGAAGATATTGATGTGTTAGTTTTATTGATTGCTTTAGCACCTGATGATAAAGATTTGTTTTTTTTAACCACTAAAAAATAATATCTTGCAACGAGTTTACTCAACAAAAACAATATTAGAGAAATATCCAAATATTTAAAAAACCCATCTGTTTTTTATTCATGCATTCACTGGATGTGATACCACATCCGCTTTCTATAACAAAGAAGTTTTATTAAAGTTTTTGATAATCAAAAATTACATGCAGCAGTTGAAAATTTTATGGTTGAAGAGCAAAATGAAGAAGTGCTTTTTAATGATGGTATTGATTGTATTCTAGCAATGTATGGTGCTAAAACTGCCAAATGCTTGAATGAACTGCGATATAAACATTTCATAGCATTAGCTTCAAAAAATAAAAGCGTACAACTTAATTCCTTACCTCCGACAGAAGATGCAGCAAAACAACATATTAAAAGAGTCTACTTACAAGTTCAGCAATGGAAAAATAATTCATCGATACCACCTGAAGAATGGGGTTGGCGATAAGAGAATTATTTAAAACCAATCAAAATTACACAACCAGCAGCACCTGACAACGTTTTAAAATTGATATTTTGCTCTTGCAAAACAGGATGCGGTTCAGCGTGTGGCTGCAGAAAAAGTGGTCTTTATTGCTCACCAGCCTGCATAGTTTGCAGTGGAAATGACTGCAGTAACCACCCAACACTTGAAGAAGATGAAGAAGTCTCCGAAACGCGAAATAAGAATGAAAATTAAATGTATTTTTATTGTATATAAAATAATGAATTTTCTATGGTCAATAAAAAATTTATATTTTGGTCCACAAATTAATTCCATGTCATTACTACACAGAACAAACTTATAGATAACTGTTTATAACATTCATTAATATATTTACAAGTTTTTAATGGATATTGTATAGTAGAAATTTTTTTTGTGTATAAATATCACAGATATTGTTTAAACAAGATAAATAGTTCCGTCCCCACTCCAAGAGGTTTCTGATTTTAAAGAATATAAAAAAACAAAATTTAAAAAAAAATACATCAAAATCGGAGCTGTTCTTGAGGACTTCCGAAGATTGCCTGTTTTATGTATTCATTGACTCCACTACAACTCTTCCTGGTACAGCTATTTGTAACATGTTATTCATCTTATCTTGTGGCCCTAAGTCAACCGTTTTCAGCTCTTTGCCAAGATTTCGATAGTCTATAATACAGATTTGGCTTATTATTGTTGACTTTTAAGTAGTCTGCAATAGCCTCCTCTGCTTGTTTGCTTGTTATCTCTCAACGATGTTAAGCCTGGTATAGTGGACGTAATATTTTTAATGCAGCTATCTAATCGTATATCCCCTTTAAGTTATATTAAGGAACATGGCGGTAACATATCGAATTACAGTCGAACAAAGAGCCGACAACTTTAAGTTCGCACAATATATATTACGGCTACTCACTGGCGAACTGCAACAAACTTTAGTGAAACAAATGGAAGTTTTTCCACAGCTACTTCGGTCACGAGTTGAATAGTATAATACACAATGGTGGTGAAGACTATTATTATTGACCGATCACCAAGATTATTTCGCGAGCGGCTTTGCCACGAGGTTTATAAAAGTCTTCAACACCATGGTGTATATACATTTTTTTCCACTACTAGCCAAATTTAAGACCAAAATTAAAAATAATTCACAAACGCGCCACGAGAAGCGTTTACTCTGTCGTCTGACTGACAAGTACACTGTCAGTTTTCGATAAATGTTGACCGTACTCGTTATTTCATCAGTCATTCTTGGTTGATCGCGAATTTTAAACTAATGGCATTTTTATTCAATTTTTTTATCTTGATAGGTAATTTCAAGCAGCAAATATGTTGAAGACAATCTCCTGGGTACACAAAATTATGTTGCACAAGTTTTTGTTGAACTACTATCCCTGAATTCTCAAAGTATTTGAATTTGTCCATTAAACATGTGCGCTTCAGATTATTTTTTATTTCCGTATCCCCTACATAGTTACGTTAATGATAAGTATTAGCAATCGGTACCACATGAGTAAACTCGCTAAAGGCAATTTGAACTTTAGATTTTTATATGCTGTTATTTACATACGAATGGGTTTTATCATTACTGAATCTTCAAGAAAGGATTCGCTTAAATTTCTTCTACATAGTTTATTGTAAAAGTTCTTTTTAATAGTTATGGGTTTTAAGCAAGTATACATTTGATTTGAAACGTATATTTTATGATAGGTACTACATTCTTTATTTCCCGTTCGACGTCTCGTTAGTCACTTCCAACTCAACAGACTTCGGTTCAAGTTGCGAATTTCATATTTTTTACCACTGGGTAAAAAAATTTCAGAACGAATTTTTTCCCGGTGAATTCTAAGAACCACGCCTAGAGTTCGCTCATTCAATGTTTGAAATTACTTGAAAATTTGTTGCTTCCCTATTCTATAAATTACTCTGTTAGTTCCTTCCGTGTTTCCATCAGATTCTCTCCCCTGAGTAAGATGCGGAAATTGGCCTACAGTTTTTGGGTTGATGTTGAAAAACGAATTGTCTTTATGTCGTTGGAGACTTAATTAATTATGTACCTCATACTCAGGCTATTGGTGAATTGTCAAATTTGTTTAATTCTTGTCTTATTGTTTCTGTCTTTTTTTTGATAGGCGAAAAATTGCAGTTGAAACTGTTTTATATGTTTTTAACTTACACATACATTGAATAATGAATGCATTCCATTGTTAGGTTTTTAATAAAACCTACAAAAAATGCTGTAATATTAATCTTTTGTGTAATATATAAGTAATTTATAAAGAAAGCACGTTTTATTGGTAACACTAGTCACAGTTATGAGGATATTTTTCGTACTACTGAACTTAACAAATTTATCAAGAAAAATAATTGGCAATAACTTTTTTTGATCAAGGTGTACCTAATAGTTCCCCAGGTCCCCACGTTGGGCGCCAATTCTAACGCTAGGACCAGCATGAAATTTCTGTATCCTGATGGATAACTTCGAGTAGAAATGGAAGTGGATTCTCCGTCAGATGACGGAAGAAAACTGTAAATATGGGTTGAACCTCTTTTAATGTACTGACGTAGAGTAAAATAAAAAGAGCTGCATTGTGTTCCTCAAACAAATATTTTTGTATTGTTATAGAAATTAGGATACAAAACTTATAAAAACGCCACTTTTTTCGAAAATTTCTAAATTAATTTCAGGGAAACAATCAGAGTGGAAGAGATACCTGATTGGTCGTTATAAAATTGGGAGCGGGATGAAAAACATGGAATTTTGTCGGTAGCATTGTTTATTTTGACCTCGATTTTGACATTCTGCATCTAACATCAAACGAAAGACAGCATTAGAAATTTATTATGCCGGCTTTTAGAAAAAACTATTATGCCGAGTTACAAAGGAAATAATTGTATTTTTCAATCTAAAAAAGGGATAAGGTGAGGCGTGTACAAAATGCAAGGGACATAGAGTGAACGTAAAACAAAAGTATTAGAGATATTAAGCTACAAATGTCAACATTTTGATGTATTAAAAACACAAAATACTTTATCATCTTGAGTTTATTGTCAGTACAAATAGTTACATCAATAACAAATTTTTATCTCTTCTATTTACATCCCATTACTGCCAACTATCTTTAATACGTTTTACCTCATCATATCCATAAATTTGTTATTGTTGACAATTATCTAAATACATCACTTCAATTTAGAAACAGCTGTCGATAACATCATTAAAGCATTTATGAAGCATATATTTTCTGGGTGTTCTCATAAAATATATTGTTTACCGTCTACTTCAAAATTGTGTTATATTATATTGCATAGTCAATTTGGGTTATCACATTGTTGTCTAATCTGACATTTCTGAAATATGTAAATGGTTAAAAAGTATGTTTTGAGATATTGTATGAAAACTATTAGATAAAAAAGAACAAACTTGTGAATAGGAGGGAACTGGCTAGATAGGGGATCACCAACTCAACAATGGTATCTCCATACAAAAAGTTTACTTAATAAGGTAGACAAGGAACTCTCTAACAGGCTGGGTAAGAGACATTTGAAGATAGTTTTTGAACCTATGGACAGGAAATGTGAACTCTATGATGAAGCACATACTTCGCTTGTGCGAGAATTTACAAGGACTCAGTCGAAAGCACTTTGGAGAGGAAATAATACAATTACTACTGAAAACCCTTCCACTCAAATAATATATGGAAGACTCTAAGACAAAAATAAGACAAAAAATATTAGATTGTTACGAATTTTGGTTCGAAAAAAAATCCAATCATGTTTTTTATGGAAAAAAATACATTTGTCTTGTCAGATATTGAATGCTCTTTGGAAGAACACTTTTAAAATCGAACACAAAATAATTATAGAAGTAAACATTTCAAGATTTATAAAATTTTTTATTCAATTTATTCAATTTGGTTTTGTTAAGTACATTACATTTTATTTTATAAAAATGTGAAATTTTGAGTATCCCATGGAAGAAAACTACACTAGGCTAGGAAGCCTGTACTGTAGCTTAAAAACACGGCACACTCATTACATATTTTGGTGAGTACTATATAATATTTTATTTTAGGCAATTACAAATACAAATTGCAGTAATTAAAATGTACTTTTTTACTTTCAGTTGATAATGGAGCAGAAAGAGTGTTGGAAGATTCCAATATTATATGTAATACATATGTATTTTAAGATCAAAAGTATGGTATCACATTATAATATGTTTGTATAGTAAGATGATGAAAAACGCTTTATAATGAATTAAATTTTCCTGGATTGGAAAGTATAAAATGTTTCACTTCCTTTTTTTTCATTTCTTTCAGATGTTTTGGCAGAATGTTATAAATTTTTGGACCTTGGAAAGTGAAAGAATGCTGAGTTGTGGTTTTGTGGAAAAAACTAATTCTAACATCTAAGTTCGTGGAAGAGCGAGTCTGACTTTGTACTGAGCTTACATCTAATTTTTCTTCATAAAACATTCTTTTTAAGCAATTAAAAATATATATTGAATGGATGTTGAATATTTTAGTTTCTTTATACAAGAGATCAGTGGGGTATAGTCTATTTCTTCGATAAATAATTTTAATTAGTAAATTTTGTGCCACTTGCAATGTATTTAGTATTGTTTTAAAGGCTGCTCCCCATGCTGGTATGCAATATGAAATGACAGATTCTGCAAGAGAGGTATACAATATCAATAAATTTTTTTTTAGATAATATATCACGCAGTTCGTGAAATTTATAAATCAAAGTACGTAAACGCTTAGCAACATAGCTAATATGCTCAGTCCACTTTAAGTGTTGACCAAGTAAGATGTCGAGATATTTTATTGACTTTGTTTTTTCAATCAGATGACAGTTACATACTTGGCTATTACAATTTGCTTTATGTAATTTAATGATGAAATCATTTGGTTGATCGTGTTTGGTTGTAGAAAAAGTTATAAATTTAGTTTTGCTGATATTCAAAGACAACCTATTATTATTTAACCACATATACACTTTCTTTAATTCAGTCTCAGCAATACATTTAGTTTCTTTCCACGTAGGAAACTGAAACTGAGCTGAAACTTCAGACTCATAACTTAATTCATTTTCAATTTTGACTTTTTGAGTCCTTCCGGTTAAATAACATGTCATCAAATCTGAAGCTGTGCCTCTAATCCCATATTTATTCAATTTTTGAATGAGTAATTCGTGATTTACAGTATCAAAGGCTTTAGCTAAATCTAAAAATATTGCCAGTGTTTTTTTAGAATTATCGACGGCCTTTACAGCAGTATTGACAAAATCCAATATGGCATTTTCGGTGTTACTATTTTTTATAAATCCGAACTGTCTTTTTGTTATTATATGATTCTTATCTAAAAATTCAATCAATCTGCTTTTTATACAGTGTTCAAATAGTTTGGCAGTATTGTTTATAACAGATATAGGTCTGTAGTTCTCAAGTTGTGATTTCTTACCTGATTTGAATATAGGAGTGATAATTGAGCATTTCCACTGATTCAGTTAATTCTTTTATGTAATATCAAGCCTTTTTTTCTCACAAAAAACTATAAAGCTCAACCCAACCGTGTGAACTTGAACCGTATGAAAGATTTGAATTTTTAATTTTCTGTTTGCTAACATTCTTCTGGTTGAGCATGTGTTTGCCAAGTGTATTGTAATATTGATTTTACCTAAAGGAAAAAGTGGAAGGATGCTTCAACGTTTATAAAACGATAATCTCAGAGGTTCTAAACTATTGCCTCATTTCTATATTCATAACTATTGGAACATAGACATAAACCTAGAAATTATTATAATCCTTTTACATTTATGCTGGAAATTCTCAGGTTTTACCACTTAAGAATCAGATTGGTTTTTTTGCCAATACCATTTAGCGTGAAGCCATAAGAAAGTGCGCCCAGTTCAGTATTGATAAAGGATACAGAAGACAAAGGATTATCATAATATCGGATTGTCAAGCAGCCATTAAAGCACTGAGCTCTTGTGTAATCAGTTCCAAAATGATGTGGATTCCAGGACACACTGGAATAGAAGGAAATGAAATAGCAGATGAACGAGCAAAGAATGGGACTGAAATACCTTTCTGGAAGCCTGAACCCTTTTGCGGAATCAGCCCCAACGTAATATCGGAAGAAATAGGTAAAGCCGAGAAAAAGAGAAGATCTGACCATTGGAAAGATCTAGTAGGGCTTATACAATCAAAGACTCGTCTGGGTGACTACAACCTAATGAGATCAAATGAATACACAAGTCAAAGTAAAACTGCGCTAAGAGTTTTAACAGGGATCCTAACGGGACATTGTCGCCTGAATGGGTACCTGAAAAAGCTCAAAATAGTGGAGGAAGAAGTATGTAGATTTTGTTACATGGAAGAAGTAACCTCCATCCACATATTTCCAATTGCACAGCACTTCAGAATCCTAGAGCACAGCACATGGGAGATTACTGAATAGAAGAGGAACATTTACCCAAGTTGAAGCCTGCAGACATTCTAAAAACTTATTATACCTGAGTTTTTTACTATTCCATTTCGTGTGACAAAAATCGTCTTGTATTATGAAGTATCTTTTCATTTATCTGATACTCATTTGAAAACTTCGTTCTGACTATTTGGAACCACTGCTTTACGGCAATTTCTGAAACGTACAAGAAGACTAGAAGGGTAGGAGAGAGACTGGCATAAAACGCTGCGTCTCGACGCTATAGACAGGTCATTAACTCTTTATGTATAATGTATATTATACGCATATCAGCGTCGGTTTAAGGTTGGGTAGCCCTACCATCAGTACATAATTTTAAAATTACATTAGCACAAGTTTTTCAAACATCTGATATTACAACTTCATATTTTCCGAAAATAAATAATTGGAAACTAGTAATTGGGCGATGAAAAAAACTGTGGTTATAGGAGTGATGCAAATCCACATCTATTTAGAAAAATCTCAGTAAAATGAGAAACTGAATGCTCTTGATCTAGAGAACCAATAGCATCTAGCTCTAGATGAAAATTTTACTGCTCTTCCAGCAAGACGCAGCTCTTCCCCATTATGCAATAGCAGCTAAGAACTGAGTCCTAGGTCACCAGACTTACCGCCACCTAATTTTTTTCTGAATGGCTATTCATGTAACCTTAATTGACGATTTAATTTGCACTCATTGTATAACTGAAACCTTTGTGGTTATAGCATTGCTGATTTTTATCTAGTAAATTAAACTTTTAAAAGTGCTCTGTCAAAATTTTTACTTTATATTCACAGTTTTGTGGTCCGTACGGTTTTTTTAGTTGAATTGTTATTTCGAAAAAAAAATATTTCAAAAAACAACTCTGCTCTGTGCTCGAATATTTCAGGGTATAATATTCCATTTACACGTATTCTCAACATTTTTCCATTCTCTTTTACAGCCCCAACATCATTCTAGTAAAATGGAGTGCGGAGTAACGGGGGCGAGTTACACAAATGGCGCTTCTCCCGGCGGAGGAGGTGGCATCCTCTCAGACGTGAGGTCGGAGAGGTCACCGGCGAAGACCGGTCTGCACGTCAATTTCAAGGACAAAGGTGAAATCAAAGAAAAAAGAGAGAAATTTCTTACCGCCAAATACGGACATCACCAAATGAGTCTGATCAGGAAGAGGCTGGCCGTGGAGATGTGGTTATATGAGGAGTTGAAGAAGTTGTATGCTAGTAAAACTGCGGTAAGTTTTTATAATTTTGAAAAAATGTTGGGCCAAGAACCGGGACTTTTTTGTAAAAAACGTACGGGAACGGGTATTTTTTTTAATACGTTCAGGGAAAAAGTTTACAATGAAATTTATAGAAAATTTCATGCTCTACAATTCAGTTACCACCATTTTCAATTTATCATTTACCATTAACTAAATATTTAGCAAAAACCATATTGAAAAAGGTTTGGAGCGCTATAATTAAAACCCTATGCGTTATACAAAAAAAGTTTCAAATAAAAAAGATGGCAAATATTATCATCTACAATAATGATCTCCACAATTTTTGTCGTACAATGCGCGGTTCGCGAGGTATTTAATAAAACGTGTTTTTCAAGATGGTGGCTGAAGTGAAGCCCCCCCCCATGACGCCAACTTGGATTTACATTCAGGGGACACCCCTGAACATATTAAAAAAGGTAGAACATATCGCGGGACACACGGTAGAACTTTAGTTCCTTTTAAGCAAAAATTATGTAATGAATCAGACGTTATAGATAAACAATTTGCATATTCCTCGGTGGTCGAGTAGTAAGCAAACCAGACTCTCACGCGATAGATCCGAGTTCGATTCCTCGTGAAGAAGTTTTTTTTTATTGTCAATTTTATTTTTAAATAATTATTCTGCTTGATATTAATAACGACAACAGATAGACGTTTGAAATATTTAGCAGAATATTCATTATTATAGATAATGGTACGGCACACTAGTTGCACAAACTACTATTTCTATCTAAAAATGCCCTTTTACATTTAAAAACAAGCTGCCAAATGTCAAATCAATTTATCCATTCATTTTAAAGTTATCGAATTTTAACATTCAAGTATTCAAAATTTCAACACCCTGTATTTCGAAAAGTAAATGTGCTAGACCCCTTAATCCTCATATCATTTTGTCCAATTTTACGAGAGGAATCTACATGCAAACGTTGTAATTACCCTTAACGTTCGAGATGCTTATACCATTTTTTGCGCGATCGTATTGAAATAAATTCCGAATAAAATAATTTAAATTTCTTCGAAATGAACGACAAGTGAGATTTATACTTCTCGATCAATTTAAAATATATTTTGCATTTTGGTGAAATTGTTTTTATGCTATTTATTACTTTTTGTACAACTGTCATTAAAAGTGACACTTTTAATGATAGCAAACAATGTTAAAAACGATTGTTTACATAGCAGCGTGTTAAAAATACTTTAAACACTAGTTTTAAAAATATTTTTAGCACGCTGCTATGTAAACGTCTGCCATTCACAACAATCTTTTGATTATTTGAATACTAAAATGCATTTTGAATTTATTGTCATTGCAAATTCGCTCGTTTCATTATCAAAATAGGGAAGTTGTACAAAAAACATTGTATGGTATTTGTGTTAAAAGTGATTTTATTTTGTTCGTGAAATTGTTCAATTCGCTCCGCTCATTTCACAAACGTTTTCACTCACAAAATAAAACCTCACTTTTAACACTCATATCATAAATAACTATTTCGACTTCCGACGAGTTAAACTTAGAAACCAGTAAACACAATCTACCGTCCTGACAACCGATGCTGTAAATAAAAAAAAAAGATCAATCGCGCAAAAAAAATTATGGAAATAATAGTAAAAATTTATCCGAACAAATTCAAGTAGATCACTAGTACTGCGAATACCAGTTTTGCATAGAATTTTAATATAGCATCGGTGGTTCAGTGGTAGAATGCTCGCCTTCCACGCGGGCGGCCTGGGTTCGATTCCCGGCCGAAGCATATGAATCGCTGCTTCGTAAACGAGAGAGAGACTCAGGAGAGAGCACACGTACGCAAGCAAGGCACATAACGAAGCAACGTAACATAACGTAACGGTCAGATCTTTTGCGTCGCGACCTCCGGTCGCTCAAACATAACCTGACGTAAAGAACTAAAGTTTCAAAAAAATACCTGTTCCCGTGAGTTTTTTTCAGAACCTACTTTCTTGGCTTGGGCACTTGGACTATGTTTCAACCGTATGATTTTCTTTATTTCGGAGATTTATGTAAACAATATGTGCAATTGTATTAGGTTAATTAAATAATACACTCTGAACTAGAATAGAATAGATGCGGACAGCGAACTCAATGCAGGTGGGAAGGTAACCTTTCTATAAATTATTCAATTTTCAATCCAAAACATATGTTCGATTTGTATTAATCTTGATTGATTAATTATTTGGAGGAGTATCCAGTTAGTGTTAGTGATTTAAAACAAATCATTGGGAAAAAAAACATATCAATGATACTCACTTGAGAATAAAAAATTACAAGTTTGGAATCCTTGACATGAATAACAAAATCTAAATCGATCAGCAAAAAAAACAAAGATACAAAGAAGATTTAAAAATACTAGAAAGGAACATATCGTTACCCTAATTCGCAAATGTCGTAAGTCCATTTTTGCCAAAATTGGGTTTTTGGCACCATCTCGTTTAATACTATCCTAAAAAAAATTTGTTTTCTAAAAACAGTTTTAAAATAACAGATTCTAACCCTAAATTACGTAGTTTACCAAAATAGAATCCTCAACGACTAATAATTCAACCAAATAAGACGTTTTTCTCCTCCCCTGTAAAATCAGTCAAACTGGACTTCCGAGGTTTGCGAATTAAGGACAGAACATAGAAATATAAAAGGAAACCGGTGGAGAAAATAATAGTCCGATATATGAAAGCAAGGAGGCTGGAATGGATGAGACACATTATGAGAAGAGCACCAAATAGAAATATTAAAGAGAATAACAAAATGGGTTCCATTAAATATGAGAGCAAGGGGAAGACCGACAAGTAGATGTTGGTATCAAGTAGAGGAAGATATAGACATTGAAAATCAGAGACTGGAAAACTAAATGCAGAGACAGAAGAAAATGGAAAATTATAAAAAAAGAGGCCAGGACAGAAAAAATATTATAGTTGCACTAGTATAGGAAGAGTAATCCACCTCGTCAATGAGATTAAACAGCTCTAGCTCTATTGAGCTAGCCATAATCCCTCGGGATTGAACGGCCATGATTATGATGGCACGGACAGGTAAATCTTATTAAGAAACTGCGACAAATTGCAAATATTTTTGATGTAAGGTCTTTTTATTTTTTGAGGATAAATACAAATGAAATGTAAATGTATAGTGTGTCCCAAATTGATGTGTTTTGCAGGGTATCTCGTAAACTAGAGGAGATAGAAGAAAAGCAGTTATGTTATGACTTCTTTTTTTGTTAAAGTAACGATAGCTTATTTAAATCTTTAGTCACTCCGCAGTTGGGATATACAGGGCGATTAGTGAAAACTGTCGAAAATAATGTTTTTTATTTCGACGTTTCGGTAGCGTTCCAGCTATCTTTGTCAAGATTTACTAATAATAAAATATAGTAGATCACATCTCTGGTAAAATGTGAAATAAAATATTTTATTTTATGACATTCCAAAGATATGATAGTCTACTAGAAATGGAATCCAGTGAAGTGCACGTTCCAGGAACGGTTTTTAATGGGATAGCGCTTTTTTTTCGCTTATTTTGGAAATGTTGTTAATAAAACGCGTTTGTTGTTACTTTTTTGTGTATAATTATTTTTGTTTTCAAAATATGTATAACTCAGTTTGGTGATTTTGTGTATTGAAGTGTGTATCGATTAACAACTATTCCAATGATAAATCAAAAGTAAACCTGGATAAAAACTTATGACATATTATATGTCTATATAGGTAGGTATATAATTAGAAAACAAAATTCATTCTTTCATTATTTTGGCTTTATGTCAAATAATCACCCTTTTTCAAATAATATATCTACTTTAAAGGGAGATGCAATGCAAATCGAATTATAACGCTAAAGCTCAAAATCTATTCGATGAGATTGCAGACGATTTGACGCCGAACAAGGCGATTAATTGAAATTACGTTGCGTTATAAGAAGCCGTTCAAACTTGACAAGGAAATGTATCGAAATTATTGATTCGTTTAAATTTATGGGATAGGATAGTCGTCGGTAATGCCATTATTGTTGACCTACATCTTTACATACAAATTGGTTCTTCGTTAAAATGCACTCGCTATATATAAGTTCATTTACGATAAGTTTGCAATTTTGACATTTTGTAGTAACAATTGCAGCCACTGAACAAAATCTAAATATCCAAAGTGTAAATGGAATAATTAATCCAAAAGTTGGCTGCCTTGTCCGGGGTTGCCAGACTTATGTTGTCAAAATCAGACAATTTTATCAGAATTACTTGTGATGGTTTGTCGTTTTCATTCGCATTTTATAGTTTGTTATTTTCATAACTATTTAAAAGAGAGTATCGAACACTGCGTCGCAATGCATGAGCCTTTATCAAGTGGTTGCAAGGAGATGGTAGCATCCCCAATATCATATTTTGAGAGATAACGGTGGACCGCTAATTCCTATTTTTTCTGTGAGAGATCTAAGTTTTTAATACATTAAAATACATTAAATACATTGTTACTTAAACTGCAATAACGATGCAATTCGACATGTGCATGAAGATAACATTTTTCAGTTGAACTAATGGTTTCGAAACTTGGATATCTTGAAATTTATGTATTTCTGCTCTTATTTTTGAGTTGAATGTAATCTTACACAATAAACAACTTATCAACATAATTTTATGCCAACAGCTGGAAAAAAATTACAACGTGGCAACGATGTAAAACATCTGTCATATTTTGTTATTGCAAACTTATAACTTATCGTAAATGAACAGTAAGAAAATTCCATTGACAATGCATTTTTGTGCTGTAAAATGGTCTTTCGATGAAAATATAACATGAACATTTTTTATTTATAAATTCATTCACCCCCTTTGTCTGTCTGTTGACTGTTTTTAACTGTTTTTTAAGAACTATACATTAATTCATTGTGAATAAATTTGAATTATAAAAATTAAACTATATTTTCTTTAATTAGTTTAATTTAATAAAAATGAAAATATAACTTGTTAATAGGCCTGAACGAATGAATTTTATTTCAACTGTAATGTTGCCACCACTACCGCAATGTTTATCGTTTAGCTGGCATTGTTCAGTTTTATTACCATATTGTATTTTGAGCTGAAACAGGGATGTATAAATAACCAATACAGACACCTACTTGTTTTGCATTAGAATTTTAGTATTTACTTGTAAAATTCTTAGGATCACTCTGTAAAAGATATATTTCTATTTGAATATTTAATGAGGCTACTGTGCTGTCAAACATTAAGAAATAAACTATACTTGAGAATTTTCTGGAAAACTTTGGATATTATGTCTTCCTACAAAATTACTTTTTAACAATTTTTCAAAACTGTGTCACGTACCCAAGCGACATTTTGAAGCAACATTCTGAAAATAAACTTAATGTAGGCAAAGTGCCAAAATACTATTACACGAAGAACCTCCGATGAGTAAAACTAGAGTCATTGTAGTATTACAGTACCTACAGGAGGATGTCGTTTTATTTATATTTAAAGTATTTCTTAGGCCAGTCCCCCGAACAATAAACATACTAGAAAAGTAAGTAACATACTAGAAAAGTAAATAAACCTATTATCTGATGCCAACATAAACAATGTCAAAGTTTATTTCTTTATTTGACTGGTTTCCACAAATGTCGTATCATTTAAGATAAAAATTTTCATTTAATTCTCACACAGCACGGCTCTGTTATTGGAATCTGTAACCTTTTGTGTGTATTGCTATCCCTGTTTTGGTATGAGAGAACGGATTTAGATGTTGGTTACAAACAAAGTGTGTTTAAAGATCGAAGGCTCGTTTACATTAAAAAAGAAAAATAAAAACAAATAAGTTCAATAAAACCCAAAGTCAAAACCACAATAATTTAATTTTGTCCACCAAATGACAATTAAGCTGCTTTTTATTGAACCCATTTGTTTGTATTTCGAAAAACCACATTTGAGATATGGATGAGCTCTTGAAGTTGAAAAGAAAAATAATTATTGAACATACCCTATATCAGTGTTTTTTTTATTTAAAATTCTTCCTCTCTTGAATATGACCGGTAGTTAGATAATATCATATTTTTAGTTGAAGAGTCTATGTGCTTTCGACTCAACTTTCGACTGGCCTACGTGCGGGTACATGACAAAACTTAACATATGTTCAAATTAATTTGTGCCTAATGTAACAAAGACAGTAAACTGTATCTTCTTATTTTATTTGACATGTGGCGGCACCATCATTATAATAGTTTCCTTGTGTTTTGAATTAAATAGGCGTATAGATCACGATCATTAGTTAGGACAAGTATATCATATGAAATTGAATAGATTTATATATTCAATGTGTCTCAATAAGCTTTATAAAATTGCAGAAAATGTGTAGGTATCTTATATTAAAAAAAATCTATATATAAGTTGTTAATCAAGTACAAGATTTTTAAAACGTTGACTGGAATACAGGGAAAATGAAAAATGATGATTTGGAGTAGGTGTAATACGTCAGTAGCCTACGACCTTGAAAACTACAAACCGGTGTTTCAGTAGGAAGTTGCTTTCCTGATTTTTGACAGCTAACCTCCAAATTGATTTTGTTTTAATTAAGAATTCGAAGACTTATGATCCTGGACGACTGTGAAGATTGCTAAGGAGAGGCGTAAGCCGAGACTTAGCAACACAGAGTCCAGAATGTGGGCTCTTCCAAAGGAGGTAAACATACTATTTTTCCACAAATCGCTTAAAATTCGACATTACATTTGAAAAAATGTCTTATAACTTTATCCACAAATAAGTGGTGCTTTTAAAATTCGTAATAAAATTACTTGAGTTACTATGGAAACGTATTAAGGTTGAATTGTCAAACTTGACGAATGAATCACAGCACACCCTCTAGCAGTTTAACTCTCATCTACAATTTGTATCCAAGTTATAATATCGTGACCGGCCGCTTGAGAGCGCATTAGTAGCGTGACGTTGCAGAATTGCCCAATCGGAGGACGGAGGGAACGTCACGATAACTGTCAATTATTGAAAGTTACAAAATGGTTATCACCCGTCAACTTTTCAGTCAATATTTTACCTTTTAAATAAAGGTTTATGGTAGCTATATATCTTTAGAGTGGATTATGATAATCAATGATTTCAAGTTTCAAATTCTCCGTGGTGGAACTGTTTTTCCGAGATTTTTATATGTATGTATTTATTTATAATATATATTTTATGTATATATATATTTAATATAAAATGATGAACAACTTCGAAGTTTTCTTTCAAGTTTCCAAAAATATTATTGAGATTTCTAACGTAAATAATAAATTATTTTTAGGATGTAACTATAAACTATATATTACGTAGAATTATACTTATAGATCTCACTGTATATTCATCTTATTTCATTTTTTGAAAAATAGTTAACAACAATAGCCAGTTTGTTGAATTTAAGATAAAGACACTCCTGTATTTGGTTTATTTCTTGGTGTACATATTGGAATTTTTTACAGTCATTTGAGTGTGAAAAATATGTGCACTTTGAAATAATTCAGGGATATCCATCTTATATTTAATATTTAAATATCCCGCCCTTATGCCCGATTTCACCAACCGTCTCGTAAAGTTAGGTAATATCCAAGTCGAATTTAGGAATTTCTAAATGCACGTGGTCCAACGTAAATTGCGTTTAGAAATTCCTAAATTCGACTTGGATATTACCTAACCTTACGAGACGGTTGGTGAAATCGAGCATTAGTTATTTCATATTTCCCGCTCTTTTAGTTATTCTTCTTCTTGCTCCTTTTTTGAGCTATATTCTGAGGGATAATTTACCCTTTTCTTGTATGTCACAGATTTCTTTAGTTCTGTGTATACTATCTGTATACTACTATACATGTATACTATCGCAGCGCGCGGCTGGCGCGGCGGACGGTCACAGTACTAATATATTAGATCTGAGATTTAGTAAAGGAGTTAGCCTGCTAGAGGGTGTGCTGTGGAATGAATTTTCCAATTTCTCGGACTCCTCCAGAGCTGGTTGAGGTAGGGAATGTTTTTAAAATATAAATTAATTCCTTCTAAAACCTTATTGTTATGTTATGTTATGCACACATGTTTTAGTCTGTTATTTTTGCCTTTGAATCAAATATTCTTAGTGTTTCGTGTTCATTATTAGAACTTTAGTTCTTTATGTTAGGTTGGTCTGACCGTTACGTTACTTGGAGCGAGGGAGGTCGCGACGCAAAAGATCTGACCGTTACGTTACGTTGTTACGTTATGTGCCTTGACCGCGTGGGCTCTCTCCTCAGTCTCAGAGCTAGTCTCTCGGCGCTAAATGTTGATTGTCAGCATACATTGTAGTATTAATTAAAGTTGGTAGAATACTTCATATGTACTTTGTGCCAATCAACTTAATGATAAGATTTTTATAATAGGTTTGTTCCAACCCGTCGAAAAACCGTAATATGAAGATCACGCTCATGCGCAGAGATTAAAATGCGTTCCAACAGAGACGTGATGGTTTATCGGACGATCCTATTTGCGTTCCAACCTGCCTTTGGATCATTCATGTAACGGTTTCAGAACGGTAATTTCGATACACGGCTCAAATTGAATAGTGTTTGGGCTGCCCTGCGCATTGATACATTGAATTAAACAGCTGTTTTATCTGTCATTTAGCTTGGTTATGTTTCTTGCATTCCTTTAAGTGTTTTGACCCTTTTTTCGGTTTTTAATTTTTCTAGCTAATGTTTTGTGTGGCGTTTGGTGCGTTACTGTATATTAATCTTGCTTTAGTCTAGAAAGTTCTATGTAAAAATGAGTGACGATGGAATTAGCGATTTTTCAGAATTTGATAGTAAAAGCAGTAAAGCTGATTTGGAATTAATTCACAACAAAAGAATTAAGAATGAAAATTATTTAGGTGAGAACTTAATTTGAAGTAGATACCAACTTAATTAGTAAATAATGTTGTGAATTGGGCTGATACATCTTTTAAAAATATTATTTCACAAAATAGGTCCATATATTATTATATTCTAATTAATCCCATTGATCTGATCGTACGAAATGCAATCACAAAACCGTTCCAACCCGGCATAGACATGTAAACGTGTAAAGTTAGCGCCTGCGCATATAATCGATCCTAGCAGTTCTGAAACTGTTTCGTGATCGTACAAAACTTGTGGCTTGTGGGTTGGAACAAACCTAATTAATACTACTGTATATTTTTGTTAAATGAAGTTTCATCCAGAGTAAAATAAATTCTTATATTAATATGTGTATTTAATTATTGATTCAAAAAATTTGATTATTGCTTAAAAGGGACTAAAGTTCCTACCGTGTCCCGCGACACATTCTTCAATTTTTTATTCTGAATGATTCAGGAAAATGGTTAGTAAAGAAATTAATATTTCAAGACCTAGATTTAGTCCTGATTTGCTCATCTCCAAATATTGAGGTAAAATTTCTCAATGGTTTTGTCAGTTGGAATTTTTCTTCAATACATTCAACTTGCATAAATTTAAAAAAATAAACAATCAACATTGACGTGACAACATTGACTTTTAAAATGATGTCGACATCAATGAGGTCGTTCCTTTTATGAAATTTCCTTATATAACATTTTACAACCATGTTTGTCAACATTTAAAAATACATACTCCTAAACAAAAGTTATATTTGATTGAATAATGCATAAAGGTTATTGCTCTATTTCCTTATAGCGTTTTCCATTGACAAAACTAGGGTGCACTGAATCTGAACTGAGTGCAAAATTTGTGTTCCATTGGCTGCACTGCACCAGTATTTCATATTCCATTGGAAAACTAGTGCAAGCGAATGTGCACTGAGTGCAGTTTTTTCGGCACCTGCTCAGGAGGTAGTTTCGAGTATAGTGCAAGAGTGCAAAATGGCGGCGAATGATGAACGCTGCGAATTCGAAAGAAAAACAGTAGTTTATTTATTATTTATTTTTCACTGGATATTATTGTAAAAAGTAGAGTATTTTACAAATACTGAACCAGTGATAGGAAGTATTAAGTTGTTTTAGGAAATGAATAATCTCTCAATGTACTTTTAATAAAAATTTTCTCATTATTTTTAATGTTAAATAATAAAACAACTAGATAAGGATACATAAAACTGCACCTGCTTTTAATCAAAACAACAAAAACCACCACAAAACAACCAACTTGATTTGACGAATGACAACTGACAACTTTTCTGTGTTCCATTGACCCTGCACTCAGTGCAAAATATCGGTAGGTACACTGGTGTAGAGTACGCTCGAACTTGGTGCCAACTAAGTGCATGCCAATGGAAAACGCTAATTGTGTATTTGTAACCTTCAATACTAACGTGTAGCTACAACCAGAAGTGAATTATGGAAAATTGAGAATTGCTGGTTGAACTAACATAACATTGTGAAGGATCGCTTGAGTATTACGTGGATCATATAACATAACCCTCTAATTACTATTTCTCAATCGTGGGAGAATAATTATTGAGAGATTTAAATACACCTACTGCTATATGAGCCACTGCCGCTGTTTTCAACAATACTAATTTGAGTTGAAGCATTTCAAAATCTGTCATCAATCTCTTTTCAATTTACAAAAGTTCAGAAATAATTTCATCCCGATCCTGTCCAGATAGTATAAAGCGAACGTCAGACGAAAATTTTGTCCTAGAAATTTGCTAAAACCAAGTTTTGAGCTCCTTATATCTAGTCTGACAAAACTTCAAAGAAGCATGTTCTTGTCTAGTCTAGTTATAAGTTTTATATATTTATTTTTTTGTTAATTATTTTACATTTTTTCTAAAATATCTTTCCACACTTGAACAATTTAATCTCTTCCATCTAACCATCACGACTTGTCACTTCTTGTTGAAATCCAAACAATGGATTAATTATATAGTGACTAAGAGCATGTGGATCGTGTTTACATGTATGTATAACGTAGCATGGTGAACAGAAGGTCAATAAACCACCATTACATAGAATTAAAATATTTTATCATATCGTTCACCTCGCTGATATATTTATATGGAGAAGAACTCCGACCTACGCTATATGGAAAGATTTATGAAAATTCATCAAACGTTTTTATACAATTCCGTTATTTTGATTTACAATATATTATGTCCCCCTAAGCTGGCTTCATATGGAAAAGTTTTTTATTATTAATTTTAGGAAGAAAAGTTATTCTTCATAAAAAGTTCTGCATTATCTAAAATCTATTTTCAATGGTTAAAGCTACAGTGCAAATAAACCATTTATGGATGTTATCAGGTGAAACACCCTTAAAAAATTGGACACTCAGTAACGAAATTCAACATTTTATTATAATGATACTGACATTTCAAACATTTGATGTAATTTTTACATTCTAATACCTATAATTAGTTATAGCAAAGATTACAGAATAAAAATATAAGATGTTTCACTCGTTCGGATTTATCGTGTTAAGCACCGATGCCGCTGGTGACTTGGATGTTACAGTACGTCGCTACGTCCATTTAATTTGGCATATTATACGGGACGTCGCCCGTCGAGCGCTGTTATTTTAGAACGGTGTTTATTGGTTGTTCGTGTTTTATATTTATGTTGTATAGATTTTTTAAATTTATTAATTAATTGTTGGAATGAGCAAAAAGTCATATTAATATTTTTCTTTTTAATAGCAAAGCTTAAACACTAAATATTTTGTAATATTTGCTGATACAAAATTACGGATTTATTTTTATAATAAGGATATTATATAAACAAGTACATTAAACAAGAAAACACAAAAATTCAATTCTATAGCTAACCAAAGAGGAATTGGTCAGTTCCTATTGAACGAATGTACTTACTACATTTTCTTTTCATCATCCATGTAATCAATTTCCTTTCAAATATTATGCAAGGCTTTATACCAGAGTCCGTATATATTTTACTCTCAAATGTATATTGAAAGATTTGAAAGACAATAGATTAAATTTAACACATAAACCAAACTCCAAACTTAGTATTTTACAAGATTTATAAAATTTTTTAATAAAGGTATCCTGCAGCTGCTTCTCTTTTTACTGTTTTGACCTTGTCAATCCAAGATTTAAGATTTAGTGGCCCTATTATTCTGGTGGCTAATGAGTATATTTAAATGAATTATTGGTAAATATCTGCTAGATTATCAATAAGTATCACAAAATTATACCAAGATGCTGGATAAAAACTGTGAATTGATTCATTTTGAAAATTCAAGTTTATTTTTTACTTACCTTTCCAAATTCATATCCCGAACATTTTTCGAAATAATAAAGATTTAAAAATAAACCATTGTGATAAAGAATCCTATTAATTTAAATATATATTTCTCTAATTACCCCTGTATAGCTTAAAATAAAATAAGCTTTTCGAACTTATCTGGTATTTACCGGTCTCGTTATAGACAACAAAAGCGAGTCGTAAACATAATTTATGAGAGCGGCGTCCGTTTGGGACAGTAACTTGAATCAAACCGCCCTGGAGTGAAACATCTTATATTTTTATTCTGTTATCTTTGATACAGTCATCAAATAGCAAATTTTTTTTGTCGTACACGAGATTTGTCAAAAAATATAACTTTCACCCAGGAGTAAAGTACCTAACTAAACAAAGTTGGATATGTCGAAGCATTTCCATATGATTCCAACTTAGGGGGACATATCGTACAGTGTGAGCTTAAAATAAAGAATTGATACTTTATTCTCTAAATAAATAGAAAATCATCGATAGATAGTTTTTTCTTGAACAATTTGGACAAGCTCTATTGTCATTTTCTGAAATCTATTTGTTGGCTCGGCTAAATAGAGTTTAATTATTACTTGATAAGAAAAGGTGTTTACAATTTTTGCGACGTATTAATCCTCTTTTCGGATCACCGTTGCTGTCAACAATATTTGTATAAAATTTTCTCGAAATAAAAATAAATTAGTCGACTGAATACCGTTGCGTGAAAATACAATAAATTAACCTAAAAACACGACCTGTGACGGGATTTTTTTTAAATGAATGTTGGTTGTTTAATTTCTACGTCTCGCTATATTCATTGTCTCTTCTATTTTTATTAAAAAGTAAATCATATAAAAATACACGAACCGTAAAAACGCGTGACAAGCATAATGAAACCGATTGTCTTTCGAGTTCATCATCATCATAAAAAGTAAAGAAACGTTACACATTCTAAGTGGTGTTAATAACAACTTGTCTTATCGAGTGTTTTATGACTAAGGTAGGTATTCATCGGACGTGATTTCATCGATCCATGAGCTTAGGTACAACGATAAAATGGAGGAGAATAAAAAAATCTTGCGAAAATCAAATAATTAAATAGCTGAAGATTTATTTTTTCCCTATTACAATATTGATTCAATCTTAA
>CAJUYG010000086.1:109212-121993 GCA_910591675.1 Galerucella calmariensis | reverse complement strand
ATTAGTTTATTTCGCAATGTTGAAAAATGTTGATGATTCACATCTGAATGTTTATTTTCTTTGTTTCAGAAAGTAGAGGCTGTAAATAATGACGAAGTCGAAGTGGATATAGATGAACTACTAGATATGGACAGTGACGAAGAACGGCGGAGGCATTTACAGGTAATGAAATTGATGCGCATCCAATTATAAATTATATAGTTGAAAATTGAATTATTTTCCGAAATAGACATAACCGTATTTTGAAACCATCTACTTGTCCCTACAAAAGAAGTTGAATTAAGATTACTCATTTAATTTTTCAGGTTTATCTAATTGTGCTTTCACTTCTATCTGCAATCTAATTTTTTTATACAGCATATGTTACCCGCTTTATCATATTATTATAGATAAATTAAATCCCTATAGTAATTCTAACGTAAGCCTATGTTGAAGATATCTCTACAAATAAATTAATCCTTTATAAGAATGATAAATGGAAAATGTACAAATAATTCTATACCATTACCAGACTTGAAAAGAATGCCATTCATTGGTACATAGACGGCTCAAAAGCAATAGAAGGAACTGGGATAGGAGTATTCGGGCCAGGAACCAAACACTCTGAAAGCTTGGAATAAACCCCAAGTATCTTTCAAGCGGAAATCCACGCCTTAAGAAAGTGCGCCCAGTTCAATATTGATAAAGGATACAGAAGACAAAATGTCGGATAGTCAGGCAGCCATTAAAGCACTGAGATCTTGTGTAATCAGTTCCAAAATGGAATGAACTAGGCGAGAACAATATAGTCACCGTACTATGGATTCCAGGACACACTGGAAGGAATAGAAGGAAATGAAATAGCAGATGAACTAGCAAAGAGGGGGACTGAAATACCATTTGGAGGCCTGAACCCTTTTGCGAAATCAGCCCCAATGTAATATTGGAAGAAAAGGTAAAGCCGAGAAAAAGAGAAGATCTGACCATTAAAAAGATCTAGTAGGGCTTATACAATCAAAGGCTCTTCTGGGTGATTACAACCTGTTGAGATCAAATAAATGCATGAGTCAAAGTAAAACTGCGCTAAGAGTTTTAACAGGGATCCTAACGGGACATTGTCGCCTGAATGGGCACCTGAAAAAGCACAAAATAGTGGAGGAAGAAGAATGCAGATGTTGTGGCATGGAAGAAGAATCCTCGATCCACATACTTTTCAACTGCATTGCACTTCAGAATCCTAGAGCACAGCTCATGGGATAGAAGAGGAACATTTACCTAAGTTGAAGCCTGCAGACATCCTAAAATTCCTCCTGGGAATAGGACTATAGGAGCTACTAGTTTCTGAGACTTTCCTGTGGCACAATATATTTTAGGTATCAGTGAGTTTCACCCCAAAATAAATACATACATAAATACCCTTGACGACGGGTTCATACATCCCTTTTAAAATTATTGCTGTACGCACATGATGATTAGAAATCAACCCCTTTTAATAATTTGATAATGGTAAAAAGAAATTACTACGAATAAATCAAACCCCCATAAATGTACGCCTATGTTAAGACAAATTCCTACAGAAAACCCCCTTATTCTTCATCTCTGGAAATTCCTCAGTTATTTTAACTATAACAGTTAGCTTAGCTTAGCTTTTTTGTCACTATTTTTTCGCTTTATAATATTAGTATACATAAAAAACTTTAATCCGTCCCTGCCTCTGTTAAACAACGTCAAGTGAAAGTCGAGTTTTGAAATAATAAATACTCCCCCGATTCAGCATTTCACTCCCTTTTGTTGTCTCCGTTTGAAAAGGGTGAAACCTATCGAAAAACAAATAGGGATTTTTATCATACATCTTCACGTTCTACGATAAATAAAAGTCATTTATAAACATCAAAACCCTTCTGAGCACGGATATATAGAATCTACTTTACAATTCACCAGTAGATACGGAGCTTTTCCAATTCTTTAAACTGTTTGTCATAGATATAGGGTTGGACTCAATATATTTCCTTCAATATAAGTTGGTTATATAGCTAATTATTAATATATGCGTAACTTCATAGACACACTGTATAGCTAGTATTAAGAACTAAATATTTTTTATTTATTTTCAGAATCTGCTCATAAATGCCAAGGGATCTCAAAGTGATATAAAAGTAAGTACTTACTTAATGACTAATGCATAAAACATTTGACATTTTTTGAAAAAAAAAAAATAAAACATAATACAACAATTTAAAAAACACATTTTTAGTTGTTATTAACATCACCATCAGTTAAATTACTTAGAAATAGTTCTTGAAACACTTTAATAGTTATTTTTTTTGTTACAGAAATTCATAAATGATTTACTAGATAAGGCAAAGACTCTTTAAATTAAGTGAAGTGCCAAAAATTAATTCGAGTGATTAAGAGAAAGAAGAAGAAAGACATTGTCCCTCGCTGGAGCCTAAGTTGCACAAGTCTTAGTGATTTTTGTCTACATCGATGTTCATTGGATAAAATGCGTGTGTATACCTACTCCATCCTCGTATTACCAAGACGAATGTTTTTAAGCAGTAATTTTAAGACTTTTTATGTAATATCATATTAACGGGTTCGAAAAGATCGATATACAACATACACATATAATTTTAAATAAATTAATATGTTTTTATTACCTTTCCGTGGTATAAATTTATTTCCAACGAAATACAAATATTTCCTCATTTAATGTAATACATTTTTCTTCTTCAGCATATATCCACTCTAAAAGGAGAGCTGTAGAGTCTATAATACCTTTGCCTGCAACGCAGTACCACGTTTATCTGTAATTTTCGCAATTTTTCTTTTCACCTACACATACAGTAGTTTATTGTGGGCACCACTTTACATCACTATATCTATCGCTCGCAATATACAACTATTTTTAATTTTTGCAATCAGTTTAATAAATTCTAATAGATGGAAAGCTAGTACCTTATTGGAATACCACCTAAGCAGTATTTTTTGAAAGTATGTCATTGTGCAATTTTAATTTTAAAAACTCTTCTTGCGGCCAATAGTTAATTTTCAAAATCAGTTTTGCATCCGAAAACGTGCAACCTTCCATCTTCCATTGTTACTGTTTCATTATTTAAAATTGCCTAGTTTTCGTTTCAAAAAAAAGCATTTTTTGATCTTTTCGAACCTCCTACCAAGCATAACGTTATTTAAGGCCAGTTTTGCCAATGACATTGTTAATGTTTTCCATTTTTTTTATATTTTAATTCGATTTTAGTACGTAGGATATTTATATTACATAAGTGGTAACAGCTAGTCCTTATAATTCAGGATATAGGTTAGGAATCATATCAGACTGCCTTTTTGAATTTTATCTTGATGCTATTTTTTAGCGGAAACAATGTATTGATTACTTTGAATATATGTCCTTTTTTTATTTCAAGTATAAACGAATCTATCAAAATTTCTGTTTTTTTTTTTATTGTTGATGTTCGTAAATATTGTTTGTGTTTTTTTAAAGGTTGTTGAGTACTTAATACTATTCTTTGTAATACACAATTACTTACATTACAAATTTTTGATGTTAAAACCAAAGTAAGTATCGTTTAAGCAGATGCAACAAAAATGGGTAATAGTTAGGGAGGCGAATAGGGGATTTTTCGGGTATACTCGAGCGTGGCAGTTTAAGATATGAGAGATACTTTAGACCTAATAGAACAACTTTGGAAAGTATTAGCTTTATACGTAGTGACGCGCACCTAGGATAGACGATCAGATTAGTAAAAAAATCGATAGTCTGAAATACTCGAGCGCGTCAGATTAAGATATTGGGGGTTGATCTTATTGTTTTAAAACTAAATTTAACTAATCTGAAGTCCTTGCATGACGCCGCCCAGTTATAGGGTCGCGAACTTGTAAAAAAAACGTTAATCCGGCATTCTCGAGTGCGATATTATTTTTTTATTTTGAAGAATATAATCTAAAACTTACTAAAACTACAAAATCTGCCGGTTTCCGCATGACCGGAAGTGTGGAGGAGCCATTTCGTCTTCCGAAAAACGCGTTGAGGCATGTAACGATACATTTTACAAAAAAAAGTTTAAATAAAAAAAAGGTAATTTCATTTTACACAAAAAAGGTCTCCTTACATTTTTGTCCAAAGTTAAAACTTTTGGACTTAAAGCATCATTAAAACTCAAACTCCCGTTTTTTGAGTATATCTCGAAAACGGAGGGTGTTGAAAAAAAATTGATATGGAACAACTATGATTAAATTATGTAACTTTTATTATATCTCAAATTTTTTTTCCTAAAGCTTCTCGACAATTTTCGTGGACTCGGAAAAAGTTACAGTTTCATTTATTTATATTATTCAATAGCCTGTTGATCCTCAAATTTTTTTTTGAACGTACCATAAGCAAAACGAAGTGAAGAATTGAAGCAAAAAAGAGGAATGTGCCATAAACATGTAATATACAGACCTTTTTCGGTCAGATTAAGAGAACCCACCAACATTTTTGTCAGATTAAGAAAATATGCGTTCAGGATATCGAGATAAACCTCCCCTATGGAAATCTGACGCGCTCGAGTATTTCAAAAGAACTATTGAGACTTAACACCCCTTCCGAAAATCTGACTCACATTTTTCAAAAACCGTACACGCCATACCCACTGCTAAAATGGTTTTTACCATACGAGCTTTTCTTTTCGAATTACTTCATCTTTCGATTTTGATAGGTCTCGACACTCGACGGCACTCCAGAATGTCGCCATTTAGCGACCTCGCCTCCCTAACTATAACGAATCGTCAAAAAAATGTTTAGTTTAGTAAGTATAGCATTGAAAATAGTTATTTTTAATATTCTTCCATTGACTTATTTTCACTTATTCACCTCGTATATAACTTGAAAATTTCGATTATTGCATTTTAGGTTTTATAGGTACCAAACAGAATTTTTCATCAGTGGTGTAGCTAGGGTCATCTGCGCCCGGGGACATGGCATCCCTTCTCGAACCGACCCGCAAAAAAAATTAGAAATTTTAGTTTATATGGTTCATTTTCGATGCTTGTGGTATTTTAATGAAATAGAATACAGACTAATAATTCTCTATACGATTGTAAATAATTTATTTAAATAGTCCCCCCTGCCCTTCCCTAGCTACGATTCTGTTTGAATGCTGCGAGCTCGTGTGGACACTATATTATGTTACCGCTTTTTATTGAAATTTTGATATGGTGTGGTCACTGCTTGAAAGTACCTTTGGTTATTAATCATGTAATTTTTTAAGTTTCTCTAACAAATTACAAATTAAAATAATATTTCAACAATACCAAGAACAAAACCAATTTTTTTAAATTGAAGACGTCAATACATATTCTATAGTATTTGTAAAGAAAATACCGCGTTTTGTAGATTGTAGTTATCAATACTCCTAGATTTTTAGAATATATACACTCTGATTTAGGAAAAAGTAGCCAATTTTTACCACACACATTTGTACAGAAATAGTATAAATGTAATAAATTTTATTTTGTAATTTGTCTCCTCTACATATTTTAAAGGCTTGTTGTCCTGACAGTTTTGTTAAATATTTTGTTGTATTGTAAAATGCCAAGTAAGGAACAACTGCATATTCTTTTTATACTTTTGTTTTTGTTCATATACATATTTAAAGTCCTGACATGTTTTTAGACAAAAGAAATGAAGGGGTTCAATAATAATGAGGTACCTACAATCGTTAAAATTTCATTGGAGGCAGAGTAGACTTTTATTAACATGAGGTAAAAAAGAAAGAATGTAAGTATATCATTCTCTCCCTTATGAGGATCGGGCTGCTAGACTCCCTAGCCTCGTCAGCCAACATTGGAAGGAATGAGGACGTTAAGATCTGGTGATTATATAAATATTACTTACATCTGAATAAAAGCTATCATCAGAAATATATTTTCCATTGAAATATACCAACTAACCCTAATCACATGAAAATCACCAAACAAATTTGCAAACTCCTGCAGTAACTGCTTTTACAACAATAAACTAAACCTAGGAGCGCCATCTAGCCACTATTCACAAAAATATAGATTTTATTTTTAACAGAAAGCAATAAACGCAATATTAATTGAAGATACTTGAAATGTAACTACTTTGTAAGTAAAAGAAATGACTGTTGTTCCAATATTGGCTTCAAAAAATTTGTTCTATCACTTTTTGATTATTTATCTCCAAAAAATATAATTATAAAAGTATCTATATCAGATTGTTTAAATTGTTTTGTTAGGATATCGACGGGAATCTTAAAACCTCATTGGACAAACCTTAAGTTTATAACTTTTTAAATGTCACTTAAAATTTAAATATATCATGCTGGATTAATAATAGTTATATGAAATATTAAACAAATATGTCAGAAGATTCTAATGACTTGTTACTTAAATGTTTGCATATAAATACTGAAAGAATGTGGTAGAACAAACTTTTTATGTATTTTGTTGTTGAATTTATCATATCAATGCTCAAAATTTGTTACTGTGGTAAATGTGAGCTTCCCTTATTGGCCTCTAAATCGTTTTTATAAAAGAGGCATCATCAAGGACAAAATAAAACATGTAAAACAAATTTTAGTTTCATTTCCCTTTTAGAAAATTGAGGTTGGCATTTGGTTCGTCCAGGTCTTTTAGATTGTATGTACTTATTTGAATAGAGGTCTCCAACCATCAAGTTTTACTATGAAAAATTACTATGTACTTACATAACGACATTCAGAGAAATAAGTTGCCTATCAAGGGAAACTATTTTTTATCAGTTGATAAGAAATATAAATAACTGGCAAATATGAAGGTGTTGATAGGATTCCACAACCAAATGACCTACGCAGAAGAAAATCAAGGAATTGTAGGCAAACTGCATATATTATACAATGTGCTTAAGAATCAAATATTTTAATCAACCTTCATAAAATTATACTGGTAATTTTAGAAACAAGTAAACAATGTATATTCTAACATATTTATTTAATTCACAAAACCTTTCCAGTGACTACTGTAACTAACCCATTATCACAAATAATTTTGTAAACTATAAAAACATGCCTCTCTACCATAAATATTCTATTGACTATAACAACCTGTCAAATGCATTGTTAAAAACAGATTGGTTTTATTTAAACATAATGTACAGTCAATTTTAAGTGAATGTGTATATAGAACCTATGAATCTCAACTCTTTTGTTGAGGGGGCATTGAAGGCATAATAGGCGGTGGCACTCCTCCTGATATTGCTGAATTGGGTCCTAATAGTAATTGTTTTTGTTGATTTTTCTGCATTTCTTCCATTTGTGCTCTTTCTACTTCAAATATAATGGGAGCAAACAGTATGATTGATGTGCTGAAGATTACCCATGTAGCACTTCTTGAAAAGCTATAAGCGAATTTAATTCCATCTTTAGTATTTACCACAGCAGACCATGTAAAGTTTCTAATCGGTTCAGGAAACATTTCTGTTAAGCCCCACAATCTTTCAGACAAGGTTTCATTTGGCTAAAAAGTAGAAATTATCTTTAAAATGACAAGTGTAAGTGAGAAAAAAGTAATAATTTCTGTTCCAAGTAATCCAGAGACAAAATCTTTATTTACCCAAAGATTAGCAAGATCATATAGACTAAGGAATCAATAAAGTATTCGAATATGAAGAGGTCTTGCTCACTGACCTCTTTAATAAACCCGTAGGACAATGTGTAAAAAGTGAGGTTATGTATCAATGGAATAAATTATGATTATAACATTCTTCATTACCTCTTCATCCTCGCTTTCTTCAATTTCTGGACGTTTCTTTTCTGTAGAAGCACTTTGGCTAATATCTTCTGGTTCTTGGGATTGTGATCCTTCTTGAGATTCCATCCCACTGTCTCTTTCGTAATCTTCGGCTGGTGCCATAAGACAATATTAGAGTTATTCAATAGTTAAATGAACCTAATATAAACTAATTATGGAAGTTGAGAAGTCTTGAAAAGCAGTATTTAACAGATAATTTATCAATGAATGAAAGATCTGAGATAGATTTATTGCGATTGTGCAAACTTTAAGAAAAATTGCGCATGCGTTTTCCAAAATACAAAAAAAATTTAAAATTAAATTATAAATCAATTTCAAAATACTTACATATCAGCAAGCGAAGCCGTCAAGATTTGACTTGAAACTCATGTAAAAAAATATTTATCATTCAAATTAAGGTAAGACTACCTGGCAAAATATACATTTAAATATTGAATTGCTACCAATTGCTGGCGACTAGTTCGAGATAGACATCCTTACAGCTGGTCTCACAAAATGTACAGCCACCAATTTTTTTAGTTTATTTGAAATCCTGAATAATCAATATTATGTTGTGTCCAGCATTAAATAAAACATGTTTGGATATTTAGAATAAGTTTCTTAAAAACCAACCAACCAACTTTACAATAATTGAGGATGGTAATGGGTTATATCTATGGTTTAGGTATAATCATCAAAATAAAAAAGAGGAACATTTCATTGTTGTCCTTGTTGTCAAAGTCAGATGTCAGCCGGATGACCTAAATTTGGTAATTTTAATTCCCATTGCCCAAAAATTATTTTTGTTTGAATATATAAAAATGTTATCGCGATTAGGTGTTCTCCATAACACAGTGACAAAGTTAAGAATTCTACCTATTGTAAAGCAAAATTTATCTCGAAATTCTGTAACCAATAAACATGGAGTAGTTTTACAAGAACCCCATAAAACGTCCTTTGGAATTTTAAAAATATTCATTACTGTAACGTCAGGATTACTTATAGGAGCAGCAATAAGTAAAAATATAGCAAATTTCTTAGAAGAAAATGATCTCTTTGTACCATCTGATGATGATGACGATGACGACTAGTTGTTGAAGCACTAGGTACTTTTTTTAAAATGTCTCGATATATCCGAATTTATTTTATGTCAACTACGTTGTACCTTTACACGCTTATTATATTTTTATGGCCTTGTTTCAGTGAAATAGAAGCTTTAATTCTCTGAATCTCAATCGGGTTTTTATTGAATCCTTTCACATACTCCTAGTGTTGTATTGAATTATTACCAAAAGTAGAATGTTGGAGTGAAGTGAAACAAAATGAAAATGTTAAAATACTGTGTATTTAAAAATTGTGAGTATGGCCGAACATCAGTCAAGTTACACTTTAAAATCAATACAATTTGGAATTAACCCAAGTATAAAAGTGAAGGAGCCATTTGTCATTTGTACACACTATTAAAACTTACGGTATAAGATAAAAGACGAATTTGCCGTATTTGTATGAAAGAGGCTCGAAAAAGTAAGTATATTTTTATATAACTACACAAACAAGTTTCATAAATTGTCTACATAATTAACAAAATATTTTTTGTTGTAAGATTATAAATTAAGCAATACTTATATGCATTTTCTTACTATTTAAAATTATATAATAAATACATACACAATAAAAATTGAGTAAAAATAATACTATTCCGGGGGTTTTTTATGGAGTCCCCAACCATGGAAGCACTTGGTAAATCTTGTGGATTCTTTATTTTTCAATGTCAAAAATAATTTTCTAGGTTTCTCTGGTTGTTTGGCACGTGTATGCTGAATATATACCTAAATATAGGAAAAATTAATTGTTACACCAAGGTTATTGTTTATACAGATATAAACTTACTTGAGCAGATTTTAAGGCTAATTTTATCTCTACTTCGCTACATTTAGCCCCTAACCATAAAAATACTTGTTCACCGTTATCGAGAATCATAATATCATCATCAGCCAAATCATCCTAAAAATAATTAATGCAAAAACAAACACTTCCCAACTTGTACCACTCGCATACCTGACAGAAATCTGAACATTTTTCCGAAACAATAAAATATCCTTTTTCATTTGAACATCTGAATAATCTAGTAAATTCCATAAATGTTGCGTCTTGTTCATAAGGTTTCTTTCCACCAAGACCCAACCAGAAAAAGTTATCAGGTTCTTCGCCTTCTGATAATACTTGCAAAGTTACCCAAGGGCTGTTGAACATTTCTTCAGCAATTTCTTGGATGATCCTCGCTTCATCTGGATCACTCTTTGAGCCTATCCATACGTATACAATGCCAGAGTCATCTTCTTGTTCAAATGGTACATTCAGAATATAACTAAAACCAAAATATATTGAAAATTTACAAGATATTCAGGGCTATTCTGTAAGTAAAGTGGTTATCGCAGTTGTTAACCATAGCAACTCTGCTAACAACTTTCGATAATGACTTTAGTAACCACTTTCGAAATTTTGGTATTCTCTAATACACGGCTGGCAACTGTTGTTATGATAACAACCTTCAAGACCCAAAAGTGAAAATGGACGTGACAGCGCCGCAAAATAGTTCTAATGTGCGCAAAATAGGTCTAGTCGTTTCTTTGCTTTGACAGAGTAAATAATTATAAACTTCAAATATCTTTGTGATTGTTTATTTTTTCGGTTAAGCTAAATTTAAATATATAGTTTACGATCAAAATCCTTTTGAAAAACGAATTAAAATAATTTAAAGACAAAATTAATGAAATTTGTAGCTCCATTGAAAAGGAATGATGGATTCTTATTAAGACACGTACAGTAGGATTTATAAAGAATGACCAGAAATTTTAATTCTCTATAACAGAGAAAATTACCTAAAATGGTCAACTAAAGTTCTTCTTGTTCTACTACCTAAAGCTAAAATGTTCACATTTTCTTGTCTCTGAATTGGGTCTGGAATGTTTACTTCATCATCCGGGCCAGTGGCCCTAAATCATCCATGTGTATTAGCTTTGATACATATATTGTGCAAAGCAGCACATGCATAGAATAAATAAATAAAAACATTCCAATAAGTGTCTGACGCAAGTAGTTATCGTTAACAACTCCTCTAGAGCAGTTGCCAGTGAACCACTTCTCATAGCCACTTGTCATTATGCATAGCAACTCTTATAGCGACTTCACTTCAATAGTGAATACCAATTTCGCGTTTAGCAACTGACCTTGAACATAACGACAATTTACAGTTGCTATCCATAACAACTTTGCTTAGTGAATAGCCCTGATTATGAAAATTGATAACAGCTTACCAAAAAGCAGAATTTAAATATGATGCACTTGGTTTGATCTGCACCAATCTTGTGTATAAAGCACTGCCGTTCGATCTAAGATGATAAAATTCAACATCTTTCTTGTTAACTTTCTTATTTCTCTTTCCTTGTTTGATGATAAACTTTCTCTTGAAATGGGCCATGAATTTCATATTTTCCTGTTGTTGATAAGTTCTCAAAACTTCTAATTTATCTTGGAAAAGAGCTTTAAATTTCTTTTGTAAAGTAAAAGTGAAAGTAAGCCAACCCATATTTGATGCATCTCTACCTTGCCAGAAATAACAGACCCATTGAAAGTCGTCCATTTCATCTTCTGGAGCTGTTTCATCGGCATCATCCCAATAACGACAGAGGAATACATAGCAATCTTGCGAATGGAATGTACCTGAAGGAACAATATTATTAAAAATATAACTAGTATTTGTGTTCTAATACTTACCTAATTCTTCTTCGGGCAACCTTACAAACTTCCTTCCTTCCAACACAAAAGCTTCCATTGCTTCCAAATCTTCGTTCCATTCTTCCATCAACTGTTGAGCTTCGGATGGGGGCATTGGTGGTTGTCTAGGTGTGAAAAGAGCTGTTAAATCTGCTTTAGTCTCTTGTTGCTGCGCCCATTTTATTAAATCAACGCCTGTTTTTTTCACCGATTCAGCAGTTCTAGTGAAATCTACAGCAATCACCTCATCCCATCCTACAAACTTGGATTTGAATATCTGAAAATTTAATATTATATAAAAATTCACAATATTTGTGGATCATTACAAACCTGCGTTTCAGTTCCTTCTCTAACTCGTGTTACTCTCGCATAATCAGGTCTATCGATCATGTTAAACAGTTCTTCTGATAATTTGACGGCCGCAGCATTTACAAGTCTGGTAGATTTCTTACCAATCCTTAAAAACAAAATACATTCAAGTGAAAGAAACTCAAAAAATTCGTTTTACTTACCACACAAAAACATCTAAGTAACAATCTAATATATACACATTTTTGCTTTTCAATATTGTATTAATTATTTTGCCTTGAGGCAATTCAACTTGGGGTAATTCTAAATAGCCCATCCCTAATTGTACTTGATAAAGTCTTGGAGGCACTGGAACAAACTCTGGATCAATGTGTTCCTAAAATGATATAAAATGCTCGATACACTTACTCACGGTATGCTGATTACTACTCCAAATTGCGTCCGAGCCGCGCAGTTACGTCACGCGGGAACCAGAAATTTACACCCACCTCTCACCAGTCTTTCGATTCATTGTGTTTTCATGCAATACAAGGTGTTGTTAGCTTTAATTTCAATTTTACTTGAGTTTTACTTGTTTATTTGGAATTTTATTACCCACTAATTTACTGTTATTAGTGTTATTTAATACTGTTTTATAATATAAGGCTATTTTTGTTTTGTAACGATTAAGGGAAATTAAAGGAAAATCAGTTTTCAAAACTTCCTGAAAAAACTGGACAAGAATATGTCAAAATTAACAAATTTCAATAAATGATTCTAAATATAAGCTTTTTCCACTCCTATACTATACATTATTAATTAAATGACAATTTTCAGTTTCATAATGATACTCATTATAACACTGGTTTTCATTATGAAACTGAAAAATTGACCAATAGAAATCTATATTTTTAAATAGCCAAGTAGGCAGACCCAATATTTTCTG
>CAJUYG010000086.1:38564-109202 GCA_910591675.1 Galerucella calmariensis | reverse complement strand
AAGGTAAATACATATTTGAACTTATTAATTTTTGTTTACAATAATTTGGTATAACAGTAACATACCTATATATATGTTTTATATTAGTTTAATGTGGTCCCGTAGGATGGTTCGAGACCTGGTAGGTGCATTTTTTTTATATCAAAACAAATTTCTTTTTCGTAGAAAAAATAGTGTATGCAAGTTTCATGTAATGGTTATTAATACACTCGCATTAACCATACGAAACTCGCCTTTGACTCGTTTCGTATCCCAGTGACACCTTAAGAAGTCTTGCATAATAAATAAAATATAATGCTAGAAATATGAAATGTAACATATTTATAATATAATGGTGTGTTTTAATTTTGCCCACCCATAAATATTTCTGTTTCAAATCTTTTTAAAACCTAAAAAATATATATTACCTACATATTTCTACACGTTTTGTACATTGTTAACTCCCAGCATCATATTGTACTTACCAAAAAAAGATAACTAAGTTACTGATAATAAAGTAATATTTCATATTATATATGAAAAACCATGTCGCATTTAAATAATCATTCATAAAGTGGAAATATGCATGAAAATTAAACATAAACAGAGTATTTTCCATATATTTAGCATTGTACATCTCAGTTTGAGATTCCCACATGACGTCACACGCTGTCAGCTACATACGCAAGAACATACCGTGAGTAAGTGTATCGTGATAAAATGTATCTTCTATATGTCCATTATTTGGTTTTGTTGTAAATGAGAATTAAACCAAAATTGTTCGAACATAATTTTCATTTTCTACTAAAGTTCAGTTAAATTCTTTGCTTTTGAACCAAACAGGCATATTTCAAAATAAATAGAATGAAAAGTCAAGTAAACATCAATAAAATCTTACCTTTGGTGGTTCCTCTGGTCGCATCCCATCTTCTATTCCCATATGTATCCAAAAATCTTTACTTTCATTACCAGCCATTTCTGTGATGATTTCAGCTTTATTTTTTCTCTCGTTTTTGTTAATTTTCTCACACATCAGTCTAGATTTAGATTTCAAAGTGTTTTTCGCTTTTTTACCATTCCAAACGTAAATATTCATTCCGGTATCCAAAATGAATACAAATAGAGGATCTAAAGAGGATACCGAAACTGATACTGGTTCTAAATGGATTGAAGGTCCAGCTGGATGGATTCTATATAATCTTGTTTCAAAATTCTAGAAAAGGAAATAATTTCTATTACATATCCAAGGTTTTAAAGGCAAAAGGTAAATAGTCAACTCACCATATCTTCAACTGTATAGAATCCACTGCAAGTTCTACCTCCTTCAATATAAGTTATGGAAGTTTCAAAAAGACTTAAAAATTCTTCTGATTCTTCACCCTGTTCTTCCCTAATTGTGCGGCACTGAGCTCCTAGATAATTTCTTAAATTAACTGCGTGAATTGCTGAGCATGCTTTTTTATCCAGCTGAAATTAAATAGAGAACATATTAAGATACTTTTTTTTAAATCTTAAATGATTGGTTCTTACTGATGCTTTTCCTCCTATCCAAAAATATATTTCCCAAGATAGTGACTGATTTTCATCTGTAGATGTTTTAAGTACAATATAACAATCGCCTTCGTAAAATTTTCCATATGCCACTTCATCTATGCGGTTCGGAAGAAAATTTTCAATTTCCCAAATTGTGAGACCTGCAATTTGACCAGCTTCTTCTTCAAAAAATTCTGAATAATCAAGAGGAGGTTTCTCCAAAGCTTCGTCCCAACGTTTCGGTCTATAATGAAAATAAAAACAATAAAAATTTTCATAAATCATGTTTGGTAACTTACTTTAAAGATTCCACCTTAGTATCTTCCTGGACACTTCTATTTTTCTCTTTAGCAATATCTTTCATACCCTATAACAAAATTCATTCATTTATATAGAAAAGTATAATTGAATATTTGTTTATTGTATCCATTTATTTCTCTAGGGGGTATACCTTTAAAATTTTAGCCTGATCCTGATCTGCTTCTTCGTGATCTCTTTTACCCTTTCTCAACCTCATTTTTCTTGCTATTGGATCTTTGCTAGGATCTAAAAAAAATTACAATTACAATATAATATCATGACAAGCTTTATGGAAAATATTTCATTATTGTTTCAAAAGCCCTATACAGTGCTATTCAAAATTTCCCTCCCCCCCTCGTATCTTTTGAACGGCTACACTTACATTAATAAAATTTGGAGGTTGGAAATAAAGTATTTTGGTATTTATTCAATTTCTCTGTCAAAATTAGTTTAAACCCAAACAAAATTAATATGGCTATGTAGCCAATGTCAATGCATTTCAAACGAGATATCACTTGCCATAAGGTCCTATTTAAAATTATTGGCCAGAGTGGCACTGTGACATCATCTATTACTATTACGTCACCTGTTACCATTCGTAAAGAAGTTTACAACACTTTATTTTCACATTCCAAATTTTATTAATTTAAGTGTAGCCGTTCAAAAGATACGAGGGGGGAGGGGACTTTTGAATAGCACTGTATACAATATAAGTAACCAATATATACATAGTGTAAGCTTGTTGTTTAAATTATACTTTACTTTGTATGGGTGTAGGAGTAGGTACATGTGCTCCTGCAAGCCTAAGTTGATTTTGTAACGAGAAATCGATGTTATAGAATTCTATTCCAGCACCTCTTGTAGCTTCTACAGGTTTAGGAGGCATAATTAAATCGGGATTATTCCACAAATCTAAATTTACTAAATCGGTTAAAAGGTGCACAGCATCTGGCAATGTTATAAGTCTGTTTGAACTTAAGTTCAGCTTTTTCAGAGAGCCACACCTGCAAAAAAATAGTACTTAATAGTATTCAAATCTATATTAGACATTAAGTTTAGAGTTACCTACAGAGTCCTTCTGGAATCATCTCAATTCTGTTATTAGCAGCTGAAAATAGTTCTAGATTACCTAATTTGCCAATCCCAGATGGTATGCCTTCAAAATCTAGCTGATTATCATTTATATAGAAACGACGTAGTGCTGTTAATTTACACAAAGAAGCAGGAAGGCATGTGATTTTATTATGTGATAAATTTAAAGTTTCTAATTTTTGCCAAGTCTCCATAGCTGAAAAATATTATAATGAAAATACTTAAATTGAAGGTCTAAACAAATTAAATTGTTTTATTTCATCCTACTTCATTCTTCCAATCAATACAAATAATATTTTACCTGTAGAAAGTTCTGTAATTTCATTTTCACTTAAATTGAGCCTTTTTATATTTGGCAAAGAATACAAAGAATCAGGTACTTTAGGTAAGTTGTTCTGAGCCAAGTCAACATCAGTTAAGTTGAGTAAATTCTCTAAATTTGTTGGGAAATTGTTTAAGTTTCTCTGAGTATTCCTCATATGTAGGGTTTCCAAATTAAGTAATGAGGGTAGTTGCCGAAGCTGAAAATGACCCAAAGGATTGTTGTTCAAAATTAATGTTTGTAGATTAGCAAGCCTTCTAGTCTGAGGTGGAAGAGTTTCCAAATTATTTTCACTTAAATCCAACAGTAATAAATCTGTTAAATTAACAAATAGTGAGTTGGGGATAGATTCAATGCTAAAAAAGATTCATAATAAATTAATGTTGAATAAAGATATGAATTAACTTACTGATTATTGCTTAAATTTAACACCAGTAGAGATTTAGCTTTATCTAAACCTTCTGGAACTTCTTTTAAATTATTATGACTCAAATCCAAGGTACTCAATTCCTCCAAATTAAAAAGCTCTGCAGGAATACCAGAAGATTTAATATTATTGTGTCTTAAATTTAATGTTCGTAAGCAATTTAGTTCAGTCAATTCCCCATATAACTTTTCAAGATGATTCCTTGTTAGAGACAGGTGTTCGAGTTTTAGAAGATTGCCCATTTCTTTTGGTATTTCTTCCAAATTTGTACGGTCTAATTTCAGCCATTGTACTCCAGTCATAGAACTTACTGCATAAGGAAATCTATCTCCCTACAAACTAAACAATAAAATTTTATTTAACAAATTTAAATGTCAACTTACACTAAAATCATTTCTTGTAAAGTCGACCCCTCTAACGAAGGGCAAAACTCCTGTATTGGCCATTATACGTATTTTGCATTAAATGCGGTATCTTATTTGTTATCAGATATATTTATTACACCATATTCATGATATAAGAATAAAAAATGATTAATAAAAATATGTATATGGGCCACTATCTTATATGTCATTGATGGCATGTTGACACCTGTCATTCATTTTTTGATAAAAAAGAAGAATTCAACTTCTTTTTGTTGTATAATATGTCTTATATAAGTTGGGTAGGAAATGTAAATTATTTCACGATGAACATCAACTATTTTAAAAGTGTTACGAGACAAAAATATCCAGATGAAATTTGCTTAGTTTTTTAATATGATCTGATCAAGATCTACCTCTTCAAATCCAATCAATACCGGAAATGTAGATAGCGCAAGTCAGTGCGGAAGCACGTGCTTCCTGATATTTTGCTGCTGTCAATTCAAAGTCTATTTTTGCACATGCGCGTGCGCATTGCGCTTCAGACCTGGAATTGACAAAATTGGGTCTCTGTTGCTTGTCTTTTTAGACAAAGTTTTTCCGCCTCGTGCGGTGTTTACGTCGCCAAGACTCGCGAAAAATCCAAAATGCGTTTTACAAGTAAGAAAATTTAAATCATGTGCTCCAGTTCTTGACATAAATCACATCATACATTTATTTATTCCTCACAATAAGACCGACCAGTTATAAAATTATTTTTTTACATGAATTTTCAAATGAAATTTGAGGTGAACTAAAATATTTTTGCAAGGATCACATATTTTATAAACCATGGAAGAAAATAAGAACAACCATATCCTCTACAAATTAGTTCTTACTGGAGGTAAGTGTATCGATTTATTTAGTTTTTATAACTCTGTAAGCTCCTTTGTAAGACAAGTCATAAGTACACATGACATTTCTTTTAATTTTTAAAACGCATTAGAAAGATAAGCTTTGGTAGTGTATCTTTTTTGAATTAATAAACATATTCAAACTAGTATTTTTGTCATTTTATAAATGACTAATAATAGTTGGGTTGAAATAGTAACTTGAGTAATGTTCACTCAAGGAAAGAATGTACCTAAAACGAATTTGTAAAATAATGTGTTATCAAATGTTTATATTTGAAAGTGTTGAATATTTTTAAATCTAAACATCACAATGCCTAATTTATATTATTAATTCTTATGTATATACTTCTAATGAATGCAGCTTGAGCATGCTTATTGTTAATTTTGCATTTCAAAAGATTGATGCATACACTTAGTTGTAAAATGACATTGAACCCATTATTTATGATAATATTGTAATTATATGCACTATCATTTTCAGGGCCATGCGGAGGAAAGACTACCGGCCAAGCAAGATTGTGTACATTTTTTGAAAATCTAGGATGGAAGGTGAGCACATTTATTTATCTAAATTACTGATTTTTTCTTGCTTTTGACACCCCCCATTTTGGGGTGTAACAACATTTTTTGGCACTATATCCTTGTTACAGGTTTTCCGAGTACCTGAAACAGCTTCAGTCCTTCTTGGGTATGTCTTATACCAATTTTTTTTGTTTACTGCATGTCAGGTAGAAAACTTACCTTTTATTCCTACAGTTAGGTACATATTTTTATTACCTAAGAATAATTATTTTCATCAATAGCCTTACTGGCAGTTCATATTGGTGACAAAGCAATATTGCCCATTATAGTTATAGCAAATATTCAGTTGACAATAAAGTATGTTAGATTATATTATTGAACATTTAATAGCATCTCAATAATAAATTAGATGAATTTTGCAACTATTGCTTATAAATTATATCAATATTATTTCCAATTAATCAGATTAGTAGATAGCAAAACTGTCATGAAAATAATAAAGAAAATTCTTAAGATTACAAAGGTTCTTCTTTCTAGAAATCTTTATTTATTCTGAATTTTTTACTCCATATTATATATCTTATTAAAATACTGTATAGATTATTAATGGAGGTCAGATGTAAAAGCAATGTAAATATTCACTATAAAATATAAATATAGACAAAATACCAATTTTAATTTGTATTATATAGGAAGTGACATTTTAAGGTTATCTTTAAGTAAAGATAATGTTATGTTGTTAAATATCTATTAGTATGTTTAAAAAGTAAATGAGTATATTTGACATGCAGTTGTAGAATATATATTTTGTTTTTCTATTTTCTTTATTCATACCTAGTATTTACTTTAATTTCGCGGATAAACAGGTAGGTAGAGGAAATATGTTCACAGTCATGAAATATGTAAAAATATATCTTTATTTTTGGCAACAATATTATATTATATACAAATTTTGTTGATTGAATTGTGATATTACACTGGCTAAATTTTAGCAAACAAAGAACATGAGCAAAAAATTATTGTTATTGTGTCATTAGGGGTTTTGGCAAACCATTTTTTTGCTGTAAAATCAATTAACCTTTGACATCAGTGATTGAAATTATTCCATTATGATTCATTGTTCAATAATGTGTTGCGATAACTTTTCTTAAGAATTTAATGTTTTTATTTCTTGTGAAAACACATCGTTAAAACCAATGTGTTATCTTTATGGTTCAGAATAAAATTATATAATCTAAAAATGTGGATTGGAACTTGTAATCTTTTCCACAAGTCAAAAACCTGTTAATTCTTGTAATGGCTACTAAAAATATTAGCGATAACTCATTGGATTCGGAACGACGTTCTAATGAGATATCGTTTCTCGGTTATCGCTTTTATTTTTAAGAGCTATTACAAGAATTAACCCGTTTTTGAATTTGTGAAACAGGTTCTTCTATCAAATGATAGGACATGTCAATAAAGTAGAGTAGAAGAGCCATATAAGCTGTACAGAAAACTGTCACGATCATTAGTTTTTAAACAATAAAAATTTGTGAACAAGGAATATTCCAAATTTATACAACAAGCGATATTATGATACGACCTCCGATGTTGTCATTACTTAATTTTGTTCTGAAAATACCAAATCAATAGATACTTTTTATTGTGTATTGATTTCTTTTTAATTACCTATTAGTCTAGTCAATACTCAATATTGTGCCTTTTAGGTCAAACTTTTTTCACTTCATAAAATTATGAAATAAATTTCATTCGATTTATGTGGAATTGCTTTGTTATCATTCCATTTAATAAATTTTGATTGAATATTGATTAGTAAACAATTACTTTCATGTCGTAATATATTTTAATAAATAAATATTTTGCGTGATGAATTGCAAAATTAATTCAATTGGATATCAATTTTTCAATATCGCTATACTTTATTAGAGATTTTAATTTACAGGTCATCTTATAGATGATTCAAGAAAGTATAAACCTTTTGTAGAATTCTCGAAACACTTAAATTTAATAAGATTTTTGTTTGTTTTGTTTTCAGCGGAGGGATCAAATTTGCAGACCTAGATGATCAAGAAAGTAAGTAACTTATTTTTTATATCTTTACTATGACAACATTTTTATTTTATTGGGCTTATGCTTTATAATATGCTCTTTATTAACCTCGTATTCATCCAAAGCAGTTGCTGGACTTGAAAGTTTGCTTCAAATCTCTAGATACATGGGAATAGTTACAAATTAATAACCTTTAAACATTTTATTGTACGCCTATGATATAGTCGAGATGCGACAAGTCTTGTTAACGCAAACCGATAAGTTTTGTGGATGTGTAATTTACGAGAAATCTGATTGCTGAAGAAATAGAATTTGAGGTTAAGATTTGCGGACATTCCGTTCCAGATGATCATATTGTTCGCAAAAAAAAATTCCATAAAATATTTCATTGTAGATTGAAAATACCCGTATTTACATAATGATAATATTATCTTATATTTAAATTGGAATTGTTGCCAATCTCGCACTAAACAAACTAACAACGCAATGAAGCGCCAAGTTTTTGCTTTTCCATTGTTAAAATTGTATATTTACATTTATTTATTTATTTAACGGATAAACAAAATTATACTAATACTATTCTTAACATTCATAAATAAAATCGAGTTAGAAAAATATACTCAAAAGCTATGAAACAAAATATAAGATTTGAAAATTTGTACAAGAAGAATGCTTATACAAATGCAAAGGCCCCTGACTTTACTTTTAAATCGTGAGAACGCAGAGTCGAAAACATGGAGATTATGTTGATAGTTGTTGGCATAGCATGTGGAACGCTTTGTATATATCTTAACGTTGGATTTTGAATCAATTTTATTAATAAAAAATTGAATATAAACTATATAACTTGCCCTCGTGATAACTACGTTTTTTAACAAAACAGGATATTGCGTAGGAAAAGTGTATGACCACTCGCGTAAATCGGTATAAACAAAAAAAACGGGGAAGGTCAGTGTCTCTGACAATGGATTAATCTTTATAAATAATCATCTCTCACTGGCAAGGTATCAATTCGTTCGGTATATTTATAGAATGGAGTCACGTGGGAAATTTTGTTATAACGCTATTTTGTGGCGTAGGATATGATTTACGGAGACACGTCCGGAGATTTGATGGTTTCTGGTAGGATTAATTTTAGAAATCATGGGTTTGCAATATGTACCTTTGTTTGAAAAAATTGAAACAATTTGCGATTAACGTTTTCGAAAAGTACAATGACGTGCGTATATAATTTCGGAAATAGAGAATAAAACCAGATGTTTACCATCGAAACCTACTTTATTGTTTTAAAAAAAATTTGATGCGTAATTTTCTTTCAATCATATAAGTTCTGTCCTAGCAAATCCGTAAACCTGTGAGTGGTTACGTGTACGCAGTGTTGCCACAGGCTCTGAAAATTCCGGGCCAGATTTTCGGAATTCGGTCCAACTTAACTCATTTTTATTTTCGTGTTAAACTGTTTTGGAACTATAAGCTAAATATTTTGAAAATTGAAAAAGCGAAACCACTGGGGTTCGAACCCGGGACCCCTCAGTTACAAGCCATTACGCTAAGTCCTGCGCTACGGTGGTTCCTACCTATCATTGTTCTGTTCGGTATTATATACTTTATTTAATCGCGACATTCGGCCATCCTGCTCCGTTCCTCGTCCTCGAGGTACTTACCTAGACCTGACGTTTTTTGTGCGTACACCTATCTCACCTTCTGATGCCTTGCCTGCCTACGCCTATCTCGTTCTCCGGGCGAGCCTGACGCCCGCACGCCCATTCCAGTCACCCCCTCTCACTATCACATCACATTATGGCCTCATGTGGACATCTCGTAGATCTTATCCCACCTCTGATATATAAGCTAAATATTTTGAAAATTGAAAAAGCGAAACCACCGGGGTTCGAACCCGGGACCCCTCAGTTACAACTATTAACCTATATTATATATTATATTATTAAATATGCAAACTCAACAATTAAAATAACTTTGAAAGTACACTGAAGCAAAACCAACTACACTCAAACACGATCTATCATTATAAATCAGCATAATCTCACTATTAAGTACCACGTGTTCTGATTCTGATTTATTGTTTTACCACCGGGCTCCTGTCAAAATAGTTTGTGACGTCACGTGGACATGCCCTATTCCATTGCCAAAAGTATTGCCGCACCAAAATGGTCATACTCTTCCGATATAAAAGAAGAATACCAACAAAATATAATTATTCCAACAAATTACTTTGTTGTGAAATAACATTTCTTTCATTAGTTGATTGTAGGAAATAAACAGCTCAAATATACAAAAAGCAATGATGATTAACTTTGACAACACTGCTCTACGGTGTCCAGAGCATATAAAAGAAGCAGACAAAGACAGATAGTGTTAGGGGTTAGTACGTCATAGTACCGCCCATTTGATCGAACATTTTTCAGTTTTGAATTAATATGATAACTTTGACACATGATATTATCAAATATTGATGTCATTCCGTATTTTTTAAGAAAGGAGAGAACAGTACAAAAGGTTTTTGAAAATTCAAACCGTTTGTGGGATCGTGATTCTCCTTACTTTAAAAGTTAAGGCTAAATTTATTCAATGTTAAATAAAGACTATCTAAAAATAGATGGTTAGCGTTATTATCGTCCAAAGAATTTTGTTTAGAACAAAATGAAAATATCCAGTTAATTCTAGTATGTTTAAAATAACCAATAAACTGCATTTGTATCCAAATTGAACAGGAAAAACCCTATTTAAGTGTCTAAATATTTTCTTGTTTCATTTTATATTTAACATATTTAACGAACAATCGACTTCGTTAATAATAAGTAAATATTTCAAGTAGGTATCAAACAAATATTGTTTCTCATAAATCAACTTCGACTCTGTGTGTAACTTAAACTGAACAAAGCACTTATAAGTATTTGTTTTGACTACAATGACATCAAGCATCATATGACTGATTCACGCGAAATATTAAACCACAACAATAGTTTTATACTTTTAAGTGTAATACCAATTAGAGTTGTTTGTATAGTATAGGCGCTTGTCAGCTTTCTATTGGTGAATAATAGAGGAGTTCAGTTTAAGGTCAGTGTGACCAACAAAAAGTGTTTTTTTTTCTGACAAGAATGACAGTTGAGGTCTACCATTCAAAACATGAGATTTTTGCATGTCTTTTATCATTGCGAACATCTATATTGCTTTATTGAAATAATGAATACACCCCTGAAGCATATATCTTGAAATTTAAAATGACTTTTTAGCTGAATACTCAACATATCGATGGCCAATAATTCTAGGAACTCTTGGCATGTCACCGTTTCGTTTCTGTTATCTGTCACTAGTTATGTCAGATGTCAGTGGAAAAAGTAATTAGAAGAATAGAGATACAACTAACTAGAAATGCTACAAAAATCTAGGCGAAAATGGACATACATAATTAAACGAATATCAACAAAAATAAATATAACTAACATTTGACATAACTAGTAACAGATAACAGAAATGAAAGTGTGACAAGCCAAGAGTTCCTAGAATTATTGGCCACCGAAATGTTGGGTATTTAGCTAAAAAGTCATTTTAAATTTCAATACATACGCTTCGGGGGTGTATTCATTATTTTAATAAAACAATGATAAAAAACATACAAAAATCTTATGTTTTGAATGGTAGACCTTAACTGTCATTCTTGTCAGAAAAAACCACTTTTTGTTGGCCACACTGATCTTAAATTGAACTCCTCTATTATATACTTACACAGCGTATTGGGAAAAACTTTCTTATTTTAAATATAACCCCCTGTATATTATTTTAGACATAATTCATGTACAATGTCCTATACCAATCTTCAACTGATTCGGAAATATTAATAAGTAATACTGATTACTAGTTCAAACATGCTAACATGATTAAAAATGCATTGTGTACCCAAAATAGATCTAAAATCCACTCCTACTTGATTTCATTTTATTAAATTATATTTTGTTCTAGATTTTTCTAGTCTACAATTATATTCTAAAGGATTTAAAGTTTGTCGCGTTCTAAATTGAACAAACCTTTAAAATGTCTTCTTAACCTAACAAGATTCAAAAGACTTTTTATATTTTGTATTTCGAATAACAAGATTAAAAAAACTACCTCGCTAACGGTATTGTTCTATTTTTGTACATTATCGAGGACAAAATGCTTTAAGGACTTATGTATGTAACATATTGTTTAAGGAATATTGTATTTTTCAATATTTAATTTTAAAAATTTATGAAAACTGGCAATAAAATACTGTTTTTCAAATCAAATATTTACTTTACTCGAATATAATTTGTATATTTTTTCTATCGTATCAGTAAATCTATCAATCAACTTTTTGTTTATAAGATTATTGTTTCCGACTTTTCTAGATTTGTTATAGTTTTCAAAACAATAAGCGCCTCTATACATCAGATCGGATATAATGCATGACTCGCAGATATAAACACAAATTAACTTTTATTGACTCGATTTTGAATGTTTTACATTAAATGTAACTATTATCTTCCCATTTATCTATCTAGCTATCGAAAGCAATTATAAAAATTGATATTAGAACCAAATAATCTTTCATCACGATACCGATTTGCTCAAATTTATTTATTCCAACCAAAAATACTGGCGAACAAATCAAAACTTTAATTATATCAGCAAAAAATTTATCGATTGATTTTATCCTGTTTCTCTTTGTTTTATTACTTATTTCAAGGGTATTTTTTAATAACAGTTTTGATATTCAAGCAAATTTCTTTAATTTCCATAAAAATTACTATTTGAAACGATAGAAATATGTACAATGTACACCATGTATATAGGCAACCATTCAATCATGGAGCTATATGTATAATATGATTTTTATCAATTTTTTATTTGTTTTTCAGGTGTGAAGTTTCAAGAAAACTTACTGAAAAGTATGTTACACATCGAAGAAACTTTTTTTGAATTAGGGAAAACATGCAGTCGCAACTGCTTGATTATATGTGATAGGGGAGCAATGGATGCTTCTGCATGTAAGTGCCCTTATTTTTTTATATCATAAAATATAACTCCTGTATGTAGAATTACTTGAAAATTGTATTTGTTTTCTTATCTAATAATTGAATAAATAAAAACATTCTTATCTAATATTTACATGCAGTCTGAAACTACACTTTATATTTCATAAACAAAAGCTGAACAATTCAATTTCAAAAAAATATCAAATGTTATTTTTATGTGATAGTAGTCTAGCTAACATTTGTAAGAATTTCCGTCTGCCAAAGATTATGATCTAGGTCATTGGACTCGGAATGGCATCTGGGAAATCTTTTTGAATAAACTGCAATTTTAAACAACTTAAAGAACAGTCGAATTAGATTTAAAAAAGTACTCTTCCAGGTACTTCGAATGTTTCTTTGGCTGTCAAACAAAACCTTCTGTTCCTACCATCAGTGGGTGTGATAGACACGGGGTCTTTTCAGAAACTCGCTTCACTGAAGTATGAGTAGCGGGGCTAAATCAGCCCATACATTTTTAAAAACATTAATTTATATAGCTTGCCTCAACTACCTATCCAAAAATTGGTGCCAGCTCTCCTACTAATAGATAAGGCAGCAGCTCAAATGGGGACATAAAAGTAGCATAATATATATTAGGTTTTCTTTTTTCAACACACTTCAACACATAATTTTTATTATATTTTAATGTTTACTACTTTAAAAATACTATGAATGGTTTATTCTTAGTTGTAGCCAAAGATAAATGGGAGACTATTATGAAGGACAACGCCTGGAATAACGTAGAATTAAGAGATAACAGATATAACCAAATTATTCATATGGTTACAGCAGCGAAGGGAGCCGAAGAATTTTATTCTACAGAGGTAAAATGACATTAAATAATTCAATATTATTGTATTACTTTAAATGTGTTTAGGATCATAACTGTCGTTCTGAAGACGTAGAACAGGCTCGAGAAGTCGACACCAAAGCCGCCGCCGCTTGGGTTGGCCACCCGTACTTCGACGTCATCGATAACTCTACAGATTTCGAAGGAAAAATAAGAAGAATGATTGTATCAGTATGCCATAAGATCGGTTTAGATACCGGCGATAGATTATTGAAGAATTCCAGAAAACACAAATTCTTGGTGGAAGGTCCTTTGCCGGAAGATTCGGTGTTCCCTCCTTTCCAGGATTTCGAGGTCGTGCATAACTATTTGCAATCTAATTCACCCAATCAAGTCAGGTTGCGAAAAAGAGGACAAAAAGGTGAGAGACGAAAATTATATAAAGCAAGGTATCTGTAAGCAAATTATGATGATGAAAATTGAGGATGATGGCAATAGTTGGTTTTTTAAACTACTTTTATATTAAAGTAAAGTTTTGTATACTCATTTTCGTTATTTTCTGTTTTAAATTTTGTTCAGTACTTGGTACTCTACCAAGTATTTGATGAATAAAAAATATTTTAAATGTAAAAATTGAATGAGAGCGTTGTTGTTTTGGCAGTATCACAGTATTTGTTCATCTGTGTATTTAGCAGAAGCTAAACGAGAGTTTCAGTATTTAATTAGTTTGGATTCTTTCCAAAACCAATTAAAAACATTTCAAATAAATAATATTGAAATTGATGGATACCTTTAAAAAAAACTTAATTTTTTTACTACCAACTATTGACTAAATATTTCATCTTAATACAATCAACAAGTATTAATAATGTGTTGTTCTTACATTAGTCGAGCATAAACATAATGTTTCATTAGCTTGTGTCTTCCAGTATTCTTTTAATATCAATTGTCGGATTTTTGTTTTTATTGATTCAAATATATTAAGAACTGAGTGTTCAGGTATTTTCTTTTAACGTCTGAATCTCACTAACTTTACCTGTCCCAGCCTTGAGTATTCAAAATTATATAGGTGGAGACATCAGCATAGAAACGGTGTAGTTGTAAGTTTAACACTTCATAAAAACCTTTGAATAGAATTATTTCATCAGACACAAAAGAAGTCAAATTTTTAACTTGAATATTTCACGAACAACACATGCATTAACTCTTATTTTAAGTTGCAGATGCAAGTGTTGAGTACTTCCATTTATCTTTTTAAAAGTTTTTTACAATTTTCAAATATATTTATTACTAATATACGGAAATTATAGGTCACTACAGTTATATACATACTGTGAGAAGGCAGAACCATCCAGGGGGCCAAGTAATCGAAGTCAAAACACAGATTTCTCATCGCGATTACATAAACTTATTGACGCAGAAAGACAATTCGCATTTTACTATCTACAAAAGGCGTAGATGCTTCATTGATAACAACCAATATTTCCAGTTGGATATCTATGAACAGCCTAGTCATCCTAGGTAAGTTATTTTTTACATTTTTAATATGAGAAAGTTTTCAGTCGATAACTTGATACAAAAAACTTGGAAGACGATGGAGAGAAGGTGAATTGAATGCATTTTGAAAAACTATACTTTATTTACAAAATTATTGAAACTTCTTTATATACTTGTACAAATTGCGAAAATAATCTTAGAAAATTACATAACGTAGTCAGATTATCTCAGAAAAAAGGTTAACAATATTAAAAACAAAATCTAGCTGTTTAAAATTAGAAAAGAAACCCTCCTCACAAAATGAATCTCAGTTGTCTGTCTCAGAATGGTCTCAAAATTTCATAAAGTCATTCAATAGAATAATCAATAGCAAACCCTTTTGACATCCTCCAAATAACAATAGCTGTTTCCTGATGTCCTTGTGAATTGGCTATTAAAAATGGATCGGGAATTACTTTACTAGAAGCATTTTTCTTTAATAACCACTTGGCTAGTGCGGTGTGTCCAAACATAGCTGCCATTTGTAGAGGTGTCAAACCTTTGTTGTTTGGTTCGTTGATATCTGCTCCTGCATAGTAAAGCTCTCGAATACATGTAGCATTTTTAAAATGGGGATATTTGATGTAGTAGAATGTAGCCAGGTAAAATGCAGATTCGTTATTTCTTGATTTTAGTTTTACATCTGCACCTAACAAATATTGTTGAAAATCAGTCAATACATTACATTTCCACCATTACTTTTTCTGGCAATAAAAAAAATTTATTAAGTTTTATTATTAATTATTGAAGTGTATATGTTTTTTAACTAATAAAAGGGTCAAATTGGTCGATTTAAAATTAATGGCAAGTTATAAGAAATGTTTTAACCTGGACATAGTCAAGATTAGGTTTAAATTTTAACTTGTCCAATTAAGAGTTTTCTGTAAATATTTTAAAGCTTATTATGCATACAGAATAGTCAAACGAAGTTAGCAGATTGTACATTTTTAACCAAGCGATAAAAATTGTGTAGTTTTATCATTTTGAAACTAGAGACTTAAAGTGAAATATATACATTTGATGCTAAGAAATTATACTGAAATTACTCACCTTTTTTCAACATTACTTTCACAATTTGAGTGTTTCCATTTGCACATGCTATTAAAAAAGGAGTATATCCATTTCTATTGAAAACATTGACGCTTTGTGGATATTGTTCTAAACATTGTAAACATCCCACAATATCATTTTCTCTTATCATTTGGAATAATTTTTCTAAAATACATCCTTTATTCTTGTAGTAATCATATAGTTTGGAAAAAACCACTATACAATAATACATAATTAATCCTAAACATATCCATATTGACACGGTCATGTAAATATAGGAACTACACCATTGAAACATATGAAACATGAAAAAATTATGGATTTTCGCAATAAATGATAATAACATTTTAAATACCAGCTCTTTTTAAATATCTGTCAGATTTAGTTGTCAAGTCAAACTAAAAGTCAAGGTCCTACCACAGAACTAAAACTTAGCTAGTTCTGTGGAAAACTGTTTGTTATTTCTGTGGTTAATATTTATTTTTATTCAGCTCTGTGATCATCGCAGAAGTTTGCCCAAAATAGAATTGCTATAGACCATTTCAGAAACATCACTTATCATTAAAACGGAGTTTAGGTGTTTGATACAATGCACCCATATTGTAGGGTGCTCCGAAGCAGCTATGTAGGCGGCACGTAAACAAATGTCAGGCTGAGCTTAGTATGCATTAACGTACAGCCCGCTTTACAGTTCGCAATGTATTGCAGCAACACTTTGACCTTGCTTGCAACTATTGACAATCGTTTTACATCTCACAGTTGTTGCAATATGCAATTTTCAATGTGGATACTCGCAAAAAAATTGAAGCTTGTTTATGAGGTTAGGTTAGTGTGTCATAATGTTGTTGTAATTGTTGATAAACTAACTTTGCATTCAAATTATTGATGTATACCTGTTTATGTTGCGTTTGAAAGAAAACAGTAAGTTTCATTTTGTTGGTAACAAAGAAATTACTTTTTCCCAGAATGCATGCAAGCTGCAATACAAATCGACCAAGAACTTGAAATGACAAGAGACTTGTCAAATTATCCTCATCTGCGCATGCATGAAGAATATTGCAAGTTGCATGAAAAATTGCGAACTGTAAAGCGGGCTTAAGTGTTGTCTTTTGGTGCACTGTTACAAAATTCACTAGTACTACAAATGTTCCAACAGAGCATTTGCGAAATTGTTTCGAAAGGGTAAACATTTTTGAAATTCACCCGAAACGTTTCCATGATTGTTGGAATCTATAGTTTTGTGTGTTTCAGATGTAGGGGCATGATATTGTTGGAGACATACTCTATATTAGATGATCAGCAACTCTTGAAGACTTTACCGAATTTTTTAAATATCAAAAAAGAAGTTACTGGTAATCCCGATCACTCCATGTATAATTTATCTCTTAGAGAAGACTGGAAGAATTCAAAAAAGTTTTGCAGATCGGTTACAGGTAAGTAATAATTAAATGAACATGCATGATCGAAAACAATTCCTACTTACTTACCAATATTTTCAACTAAACTCATCCCGGTTTTAGATTCCGATTTTTCGAAATATCCGACAGATCATGGAGACAAGATGAAAGAGCTTTATAACAACGTTAATCATGGCAAACTTAATGGAAAGCCAATGAATGGAACAGCTTAAGAGGTTTTATTTTTCTTATATAAATTTATTTCATTAGTTTTTCTGTTTTTTTTTTTTTTTAGTAAATATTCAGTAATTCTATCCAGTATATAATTGAAAATACAGTATTGTAACTCATTTTTACCATTTTAACATAATGTATTATGTACCTGCTTACAGTCTATATGAAGTTAATATGAAATTTGTAAATACAGGGTGATTTTTAGAATGTGCAATTTCATCCTTAAATATTATATATCAGTATGTGCTCAGCTTCCTTCTGGTCTTGGCAAAAAATACTTAGGTTAGTGGGATGGAATATAATTAAATGGACAGGCCGATTAAAAATATTGGATTTCAAACTATCACCCTGTATGACGGTATTATAAAAATTGGAAGTTTTTTTTTCTAACATCCTTCAGCAGTTGTTTAATTTTCTTATCTTAATTGAATTATTATCAATTATTCTAATGATAATAGATATTTTTGGAAAAACTATATCTAAAGATATTTTAATAATATAGATGTGATCTCTATTGATAATTTCTTTTTCAATTAGTAGATCGAAAATATGTCTAGTCATAGATTTATCAAATTTTGTTTATTTGGTGTAAAAGTTGCCCTACCAAAATCAATTATTGTTTCAAACCATAGCGATTGAATTTCCTTCTATTCTAAATGTGACCAACTGCTGATTTTTATGTAATTAGTAATTATATTCTGGAACGGGCAAATTTTAATTCGCTAGATGTACAAGTTGATCGATGTATTAGATACACAGTGTTAGAAATCATCTTTTTAGCTTGTTCTTTTTCATTATACACAGTCTTTCACAATGAAATGCGAGTTGCAGGATGTTAAGATCTGGTTGTTATTGAAAAAAGGCCTTCTGTGTCAATTTAAACGAAAATTGTACTTATTATATATAAAGCACCTGTCCTTATTCACAGGTTATATCTGTAAATATAACTACTCAGTAAGAGTTTGAGGAAATGCTGTTTTTTTATTGTATCCTGTGCAAATTGAGTTTATGCTTGGATTGTACCTCACTTGTGAGCCACTTCCCATTTGAATTTAATTCTATTTGACGCTACAGAATAGAACTGATTGTTTAACATGTTCTACAAAAAAAATGGAAGCTGGGTACCGATGAGTTCTCTTGACAATTGACAGGTGAGATAAATTCGTCAAAATGTGCGGGTCGTAGGTTGTTATAGTCAAATGCAGTCTTATCATGCGGGTCATCGATTCAACAAAGACATACTCACCGTTTTTGTTTTCTTTCATTTCGTTTAATAACTTCCAAATAAAATCCGTAAGATGAATAAGACAGTTTTGACGGGAGAAAAAAGGATGTGTATTTAGTTTTCAGCGTTTCTAAAAAGTCTTTTACCAGCGAAGTTTTCATTTAAATGTCAGCTATGTCACATTGACAATTCAAAGTGACAATATTAATAATAAGAAGCAATTTTCCGGTATTTTGGATCCTCAAGCAAAAAAAATGGTACTTATCTGATGGATTATTTCGAGAATGAATGAAAAAGTGGAAATTCTTCAACCAGTGTGCAGGAAACGTCAACCATCATTATTTTCTCCGGGTATATTTGTAATCTCACATTTTGGTAACCTCTGTGTCTTCTGATTTGATACATATGGTTAGTGACCTTTGAACCCGCACGAAATTGCTGTTTTCAAATATACCAAATTTGATTTTCATGATGTAAATAAAAAACCGATAAAAACAAGACAACAGTAATAATTTATTAACAGCTTATTTATAAAAAAAGTTACATTTTATCTTCACAGAAGACAACTCATTCCTGAAACAAATATTTGTTGTAAATAATCTATACATTTTCACATACCCCAGAAGATCTGTATTTTTTAACATTATTGGTCGTAATTCCTCCGGTAACGATTGCCAAAAAATAAAAAAATTCCGACTGTATCCAGCTATCGATCCAGTTATTCCAATCCCGATGGCGTGATTTGACTGAAGTCTTGCAAATTTCATGTGAGAAAAAATACAACGATTCTTATGCAGGCTTGGCTTCTAAAGCCGCGTCCACATTATGTCGAATGGTGTCGATCGACAATCGACTACTGTAAAACTGCGTCCACATTATGGATCGACAATGTCGGGCGACCATCCACACTGGATCGATATAATGTGGACGCGACCTAATATGCGCTAATCAGCCAATGTACCGGGTGGCCAACTAAGAACTGCCGTCGACCCTATCTCAGGAGTGGATTATAGCACAGGTTCGAAGAAAAAATTTTTATAACATAAGTGGCCTCGAGAAACACCTGGAAATTATTTTCAGAATTGTAGGTCCACCGCTAGAGGGCGTATTTGACAGTTGAAATTTTAAAATGCAAATTTTTTCAAAATTTACTCAAATGAGGAGCATATTAAATATTATAATCAGATTCCTCGACAAATTCTGCATATTTTTATTAGAACAAGTTTAAGTCTATCTCTTCAAATAAAGGGTGGGGGAGAGTGGGAACCTTGTTACGAAAAAACGCCTGTAATTTGGGTTCTGCTAGACCGATTTTAATAAACTTGATGCTGTTTAAAAGAGCTTTTGTTGAACAATCGAAAATTTGTAAATATGAAACTATTTGATTAATAACATAAATGCTAGAAGGCGCTGTTTTATTTTTTTAAATATTGTGTTTTCTCGTAATAATTTTAAATGGAAGCATACAAATTGAAGTGGGTCTTTAGAAAGTAGACTGAATTAGTAATAAAACACTGCAAACCGCAAGGCGATATCTCCTTCCTATCCTGAGATATCGTAAGAAACAGGTAAATGGCGGGATTTGATCTTCCAACGGGTTCGCGTTAACAGAAATTATTAAATTTAGCCTGAATGAACAGATCTTACATTGGTCTGCAGTTATTTAAACTGTTATCATACTAATGTTTTGGTTGCCACTAGATTACCTGAATGTAATGCTGTCGCTACTAACAATGAGAACGAATTTTAAAATAATGTGATAAATCGAACAATTGGAACCTTTAATAATTAACTAGGTACGTAATTACTGCCGCCCTAGATTTTCGAAATGTCGTCCATCATTTTCAATGCATGAAATCAATCGCTGACGGGTAGAGAAAACAGCAGCTTCAATTTCTGCCTTTGAGATACTTCGTATTGTTTGTCGTATCCTTTCAACCATGTCATCTCCTATTGCGGGTCTATCGGCATAAACGAGATCTTTTACTCGCCCCCTCAAATAAAAATCTAAACAAGTTAGGTCTGGAGACCTCGGTGGCCAAATGAATGAGCATCCAAATATCGGTTTTTATTGATATTATTTGATGCTTTTGATTCACTAACACAAACAAATATAATACTTTTATATAATTTGAAAAATGTAGCACAACTTACTAGACGTTGGAAAATCAAATCCCGCCATTTACCTGTTTCTTACGATATCTCGGGATAAGAAGGAGATATCGCGGTTTGCAGTGTTTAATTTAATTACTAATTCAGTCTACTTTTTAAAGATCTACTTCAATTTGTATGCTTCCATTTAAAATTGTTACGAGAAAACACAATATTTAAAAAAAATTAAACAGCGCCCTCTATTAATCAGATTACTTCATATTAACAAATTTTTGATTGTTCAACAAAAGCTCTTCCAAACAACATCATTCCATCATCATCATCGGTCAAGCAGAACCGGAATTACAGGCGTTTTTTCGCAACAAGGTTACCACTCTCCCCCACCCCTTACTTGAAGAGATAGACTTAAACTTGTCCTTTTCAAAATATGCAGAATTTGTCGAGGAATCTTTTGCATTTTGAAATTTCAACTGTCAAATACCCCCTCCAGCGGTGGACCTACAATTCTGAAAATAATTTCCAGGCGTTTATTGAGGCCACTTTTGTTACAAATTTTTTTTTCCCGAACCTGTGCTATAATCCACTCCCGAGATATAGCCGACGGCCATTCTTAGTTGGCCACCCGGTACATTATACACGTGAATTGCATGTTCATTTTCAACCACTTATCCAAATCCTAATACGCAGAGTAAAATAAATTACTGTGAATAAAAATAGCTGAAAGCCAAAAAGACAGGCTAAGAAATTGTCAACATACATTGTGTCTTCTGGAGCTGGTTTACCAAATATTAACTATGCTAGGTAAGAAATAACAGCAAAAATAACAATAACCACTCATTTATAGTTAGGCAAGTTTATCTGAAGCTACGGGGCATCGGTAAGAGGCGAGGAAACATGGTGCATATCTGTCATAAACGTACAAGTGGCGTACGTACCTATTTTACCAAGTAAAACTGAAAATACAAAGGTCACTCACAATACCAACGCCACTGGATAAATCAATATCAGTCAATTGAGGAAGTGAGAGGGAAGAACACACTCACGCGCTTGCCAATAAGTCAGCTTTCGATAAAAATCACCAATTATGTAATTCGGAGGGTGTGGTGATTATGGTTTTCGTACAACGCTGCCAGAGTTTGAAGAATCCCGTAACAAATTTGGAAAAGTGTTCATCTTCTAATATTCATAAATTGAAAAAATAATGTTAATAGAAAAAATCCAAGGAAACAAGCACATTAAATTAACGTTTAATCATATTATTAATAATAAAAAATCCCTTTTCCAATTATTATCACTACATACTTAGCACTTTAGTTTTTTCATAGTTAAACGTGGCAATATCGAATGTTTTCGACTGCGTTCCTTTCACGGTTTCAGATAAACTTGCCAAAGTATAGCTTATTAAGAAACATTTTTTATTAAAAACTATATTGCGAATAGGAGCAAAAATCAACTATGTAACTCAAAACACAAACATGCAGATGAAATAAAACGAAGCTTTATCAAAATAATAATTTATTGGTCAGAAACTAAGACTGAATACATGTGTTTATGGACAATATATACATTTTTTTTGGGAAGGGGGGTAAGTCGTTAGATTTCAACCATAAAAGTACAAAGGAACTTTCCAAATAATAAGAAAACCTACAGTTAGGTACTCACTACATTTTCTGTGAAAATATTTCTAAAAATATTGTTTTTTTTTTCTTAATTATCACAGCTCAAGATCAATACAATTACGAATTATGCTTATAAAACTCGGTTAATCAGGAAACGTCAAAAAATACGAAGGAATACGCCGATATACATTATTTCTCATAAAAATCAATATTCTCACACTATAATATATATAAAGAAATAAATCTTACTTCACGCAACAGTATTTAGTTTTTCGAAATTTGAATCAGAGCAGCTTTAAGCAGAATTTAGTCTAGCAAAGAATTCATAAAATCTAGTTTAATATATCAAATATTGTTGCATAAAATATATCTAGAAAAGCACTAATCGAAAATAAATCGTATATCGACGTGTACAAAAAATTACAAAACCAAAAAAGTGTAGGGTTCAAGACAATAAAAAAAAGTTGAAAAATAAAAACATCACATCACAAACTTTTCACTTCTTCAAATATCTACTTACTTGCTCGGAATTGGTCGTTTGAGAGGCCGTGACAATCGAAGAAGATGAAACTTGCTGTTGGACATTTTGCACGCTAACCGCCACCAATGGGGTTCCACTGCTCGTCTGAATGCGGACGGGGCTTCCTTGTCTCATACCAGCAACGTTTTGATTCAAAGCCGCCGATACCTGACTCAAAAGTGCCTGTTGACTGGCACTAGAAGCGCCTTGTACCTTTATACCCGCCAAGGCACCAGCTAGAGTCGAAGAACCTGCTTGGGGTCGAAGAGCTGTGTTCAATGTTTGAGACGTGCTCGCAGCCACCACCTGTGTTTGTAAAAAGTCAATTTGTAAAAAATCTTAAATTTTAAATCTTTCAACGCCTGTAATTACTAACCTGTATAGTCTGCTTAGTTCCCTGAGCCGTATTAACAGGTATAACCCTCGTAGGTGGCCCTTTTGCCAAAACCACCGGTCCCTGACTAACATTCAACGGAGATCTTATTACCTGCTGGAACTGCTGGACTGTCATAGCCGTACTCAACGGTTTCGAGCCTACAATCAATTGCGTCTGCACGTTGTTTTTCCCAGCTACTTGCGCTATACTCAATTTCTGAGCGTTCAATTTCTTCTGAGCCAGTAGTTGTTGCTGTAGTTGCAGCTGGCGGAGTTGATTGGCGTTTGTGGTCTTTAAAGTTGAAGTTATGTTCTTGCCTTGGGTTGAAAGTGCTACACCTGTGACGGGAATAGTGACGGTTTGTGTAACTGGAAAGTTTTCAAAAATTCAAGATTTCCACCACCAATACTGTTCTACTAAGGAAACGATTCAATATTTGACTATGAGAATGTACAAGAAGTTTAAATATATTCGGTTAATGCCAATATCAAGTTAAACTAGCGAAGTCGGAAAACTTTTTCTAGTTTTCCATTTAGTTCAGAAAACTCCTGGGGGTGCGTTCATAAACGAATGTACAAAGTAACACTTTACCAAAGATTACAGAATAAAAATATAAGATGTTTCACTCAAGGGCGGTTTGATTCAAGTTGCTGTCCTAAACGGACGCCGCTCTCATAAATTATGTTTACGACTCGCTTTTGTTGTCTATAACGAGACCGGTAGATACCAGAGAAGTTCGAAAAGCTTATTTTATTACAAGCTATACAGTGGTAATTAGAGAAATATATTTCAATTAATAGGATTCTTTATCACAAAGGTTTATTTTTGAATGTTAATTATTTCGAAAAATGTTCGGGATATGAATTTAAATAGGTAAGTGAAAAATAAACTTGAATTTTTTAAATGAATCAATTCACAGTTTTTATCCAGAATTTTAGTAATTTTGTGATACTAATTGATAATCTGAGCATTCATCAGAAAAGCAAATATTGTTTAACAATTGTGGATTGTTATTGATAATTGCGTCATTGATTCGTAAAACTCTAGACGACGATCAAAATCATCTTCATTCAACTCGTGCACCAACTTAACTTTGTATGGGTGGTACTTGAATTTATGTAGAACTCGGAAAACTGCAGAAGATGAAACACCGATCGCTCTACTTATTGTTGACAACGATTGGGGTTGTTGAGCCTCTAAGCTGACTTGCCCTAAAATTGCCACTTGGATTGCTTCGTTATTTACGAGTCCCTCTCGCTTATGCACTTTATTGCAAACAGACCCTGTTGTGGTAAATTTCTCCATCAGTTGAATTACATACTTATGAGTTGCATGTCTTCCGTCATGTAATTCGTTAAATATTCTAGCAGCAGCTCTTGCACAATTATTATTTTGGTAGTATAAACCTACAATTTCAATTCTTTCTTGCAAAGAGTAAACCATTTCAGAGAAACAAAATGAATAATGTATCAAATTACACTATCAATAGTGACTACAAATTCTAGTTGACAATGTCAAACTTTAATAAAAAGTAGAGTTTTTTGTTGTTGGGATTTTTTCAGTAGAATAAATAGCACAGTTAAAAAGATTAAAGAGTTTGAACTGTTGTACAACCCATTTTAGTACAGGCAAATAAGGTGAAAGTAAATAATAAGTAAAATTTGTGCTCTTAAAAGAAAAATTGTTTATCTCATAAACTAACCACTTTAACCTACAAGTATTATACATTTTTGAAATCAGCTCAAAGAGGAGTATCCAAATTTTACATAAAAAATATGAAAAGTAATTAAAAAAATAAAGGGGATGCTGCTAGGGGTGAGGGGGTGGCTTTTCCAGTAAGTTTAAATAAGCCATAATGCTTGCCCCTTCCAACATAAATTGCTGTGTTTTTGGATTTTTTCTAAATACCAGTATTACAAAAGTTATTAAAGGTGGATACTTTTATCTGAAAAGCACTGTATAATATCCTTATTATAAAAATAAATCCGTGATTTTGTATTAGAAAATATTACAAAATATTTAGTGTTGCTTTGCTATTAAAGAGAAAAATTTAATATGACTCTTTGCTCATTTCAACAATCAATTAATAAAATTAAAAAATCTGTACAGCATAAATATAAAACACGAACAACCAATAAACACAGTTCTAAAATAACAGCGCTCTACGGGCGACGTCCCGTATAATATGCCAAATTAAATGCAAGTAAGGACGTAGCGACGTACTGTAACATCCAAGTCACCAGCGGCATCGGTGCTTTACGGGATAAATTCGAACGAGTGAAACATCTTATATTTTTATTCTGTAATCTTTGACTTTACTATGTAATGGAATTGGTTGACATTTGATATGGAGCACATTGTGAGATGTAATTTATGAACGCATTATGGTAACATAACTGTCAAATTTTAATCAATTAATCAGACATTTCGTAGAGTTATAAAATTTGTAAGTTTTGTCATTGTTCGTTTCCACAACTTTGTTTATCTTATTTTATTTTCCTCTGTGCTTTTATATCGACTATGATGAACCAAAACCAAAGTAAATTTGTAACATTTGCAGCTGCGTTAAGTGCAAAATATCATTTATTTGATGATATGGAGGACGAGAGCGATATGACGACGAAGAAGAAATTTTAATAGTTTCTCTTGGAAAAGAAAAGTTGCTCCACAACGAATAGAAAATTATGTGGAGATTGTATTGAATCGGTTTACACATAAGCAATTCCAACAAAACTTTAGGATTATTGAAAAATTTAATATATTGATCCATATAATGGGATTAATCTTGAGTTCTTTTAAAAATTTTGTATTTGTACTTTCTTGTTTCTAGGTAACCGGTTACAAAAACTACCTCTTATTTCACATTTTTGAAGAGCGCAAACTCGGTAAAACATTACCACGCTCCATACCGCGGTCTAGAAATGTGTACATTGGAAATGTCAAAGTATATTCATGAACGCTAGGAAAGTAGTCACAGAGTAATAAAAATTCCATTTATGAACGATGGTAGTCAAAAAAGTGTGAGAGATGTGTACTCTGTAACGTTTATGAACGCACTCCTGATCTGCGTAGCAGAATTTTTGGCAGTTCAAAGTGTAAAGCAGCTGGGTTCTACTTTCTACTGAGCTTCAATAAACCCCGTCAACCAACCTATTAGAAGAAAAGCTACTGGATGTCTGTTTGCGAAAGCCAAAGAAATTTAACTTATAAACTTTGTCATTGAGCACTAAAACTCAAGATCTATCCGATAAAAATCAATGTTAAACTACTACTACTACTAGTTATAAAGCTATTAAATGATCAACTCACCTCCGGGACTCGAAACGGCTTTAACCAATGTTGCAACAGGCGCACCCGAAGTACCAGCTTGAATAGCTTGCGCTAGAACTTGCGGTGATAAACTTTGAATAGTACCACCAGATGTACCCAACTTTTGTTGTTGCTTCTTCAACAATTGCGCCAAATCGCTTTCGGTAACCGTTCTAGTAATTCCAGTCTTTCCTCCGACCGTAACAGTACCTTGTCTAATGAATTGTGCTCTGGGTTGCGCCTGAGTAAATTGTACAACAGCCTGTTGACCTCCGATAGTTACCGTAGACGTTTTGACACCTTGTGTTGGAATACTTCCAGTGTGCAATCGGAGTTGTTGTTTGAGATTGGCTTGTCGAATCATCGCTAATTGGGCTTGTCCTATGGCTTTGCCTTGTAGGGCGGTTGTAGTAGCCACTACTTTTCCTTGACCTGAAGAGCTCGCGGATACTATGAGTCGCTGCGTTGCCGCCTGAAGTTGAGCGGGACTTAAACCGGACACGGAAACTACAGTAGATGTCTGTATCGGCGAAGCTATGATTCTTTGAGTTCTTAAAGTAGCCGGAGGAGTAGCCGGTGTACTAACAATAGCAGCGGCAGTGGTAACAACTGCTGTGGCTTGCGTCACGATGATCTGTGCTGCAGTAGGTGCGGAAATAGTTCCGGTAGATGTTCCCGGAGTATTCGTCGGAGAAGCAGCGGCGACGTTTGCTTGCTGACTAGCAGCCATCATATTTTTCATCATTTGTAAACGTGCAGCGATCTGCTGTTGTTGTTCAGCGGTCATGTTCTTCTTCTCTTTCGCGATTCTTTCAGCTCTCCTATGTTAAATATAAATTGTATAAAAATTATAATAAAATTAATTAATATCATACCTTGCTGCCACTTCAACGGGTAGGACGGGATGTTCTATGTCGATTCCACACTCGTTTAAAACGGGAGCATGTTTCGTCTTGTTCAACAACGGATTATTTACAATAGTCCTCACAGCTGGAGCTTTCTTATTAGAAATAGACTTCAATGCATCAAATCTATTCGACATTATTTGACTAAAAGCGGAATTATTGTCTTGTGTATATAGTTGAGATGTTCTTACACATCTGTTGGACTTTGAAAGCAACGGGTACTTTTGTATTGCTCCCGATTTGTTCTTTTTCTTTTTTATGTAGTCCAAGCTCATTTGTTTGCCCTCTTCTCTTTGCATTAAGTGGTTTTCGTATCTTTGACGGCACTGTTTCGGGGATCTGTAGGTTATGGATACCGTATTTACGTAATCCGCTACGAAATCCCAATTTGGAGTGTGTCCTAATAAAAAATTTAATATTTGTATAAACTGTTCATAGAGATTTATCAATACATACCTAAACTGGTGACTATTAAATTCAGCGGAAGACCTTGAAAGTTTTGTATGACTTTCAAAATAGCCATATCCTCGTGTATAGTCCATTCGTGGAACAAAGGTTGTTCTTGCGGTGGTTTTTGAAGGGTTGGCTTTCCAGGAACTGGTAACGCAGGTCTGACTAAACCGCGATATTTTTGTAACTTTAAATCGCGCCTCATTTTTAAAATAGTCGCAGAATGGAATAGCGATTTTGGTGCGTTCGTGGATTCTTCCTTTCTCGGTATTTTCAAAGCTCTTCTGCTTTCGATAAGACCTGCTTCTAAACGGTTTCTTTTGGCCTCTCGTTTTACATATATTGGCGGTAGTTCGGATTCTGACATTACGTTCGTGTCATAGATGAAGGCTAATGTTTGGTCTATGTATACATCATTTTCTTGTTGAGGTGGAGTAGGAGGACACCACATCTAACAAGAAGTTGAAACTATCAGTTTTATTTCAAAATGCAGGAATATTAAAAGTATCACCAAAGAATAACAAACTAAGTAGAGAGGGAATAATTAAAAAAAACCACCTCCTCACTTCTTAGAAATCAGACAACCTGGGACATGCCACAAGACAGTATGATGAAAAAGTGTAACTTTTCAAAGAAATTCGTTGTGTAATTAAGCAACAAGAAGGAATGGAATCCAAATACCATTACCAGACTTGGAAAGAATGCCATTCAATGGTACACAGACGGCTCAAGAGCAATAGAAGAAACTAGGATAGGAGTATTCGGGCCAGGAACCAAACACTCTGAAAGCTTGGGAAAACCCCAAGTATCTTTCAAGCGGAAATCCACGCCAAAGTGCGACCAGTTCAATATTGATAAAGGATACAAAAGACAAAGGATTATCATAATGTCGGATAGTCAAGCAGCCATTAAGGCACTGAGCTCTTGTGTAATCAGTTCCAAAATGGTGTGGGAATGCCTAGACAAACTCAATGAACTAGGCGAGAACAATATAGTCACCTTACTATGAATTCCAGAATGGATTAGAAGGAACTGAAATAGCAGATGAACTAGCAAAGAGGGGGACTGAAATACCTTTCTGGGTCCTGAACCCTTTTGCGGAATCAGCCCCAATGTAATATTGGAAGAAATAGAGAAGATCTGACCATTGGAAAGATCTAGTAGTAGACTCTTCTGGGTGACTACAACCTGTTGAGATCAAATGAATGCATAAGTCAAAGTAAAATTGCGTCAAGAGTTTTAACAGGGACCCTAACGGGACATTGTCGCCTGAATGGGCACCTGAAAAAGCTCTAAATAGTGGAGGAAGAAGAATGCAGATTTTGTGGAATGGAAGAAGAAACCTCCATCCACATACTTTCCAACTGCACAGCACTTCAGAATCCTGGAGCACCACAGCACCTGGGAGATTACTGGATAGAAGAGAAACATTTACCCAAGTTGAAGCCTGCTGACATTTTAAAATTCCTCCGGGACTTCCTTCTGAGACTCTCCTCAGAAACTGAATAGAAGTAAGGGGGCACAATAGATCTTTTAGGTCTCAGTGAATGTTACCCCAAAAATACATAGATACATCACCAAAGAATACAACTGTTTTTGATAAAGTGTAAGTTTGTAGTTTTTGAGAATAAAATTGCGTCTTTTAAAAATTGGGAATCGTGAAGATCAGCCACAGGCCATGGCGAAAGTTGTAATCAAATGTCACATTATTGCGAACAAAATGAAAGGTTATCATAAGTAATTCATGTCAAATTGGATGATATAAATATGTACAAAAAAGGCTGTATGTTAACTGTATGTTTAAATTATCCTCTATTCACATTGAGCACGAACTTGAAGTCAACAGAAGTTTTGATATCGAGAAATACCATAATAATGTACTGTGATGTGAGTAAAACTTGATGTAGAAATATTAACAATAATAAAATTTTACTTGGAAATTTATATTATTAACAAGAAAAAACAGGCATAGATAGTTTATCAAACTGAATAAATGATAAAAACATTCCGATTCAGAAAGCGAGTCGGGTAATGAAATGGAAATCTCTTTAATATCCCAAATTGAGTCAAAGTTGCAACCGCGGAAAAGAACACATCCAAGGTGTAAATATCACTTTGAAAGAGTTATTCTCAGCTATAAGTACTTTTAAGGAGTTTCAGATGAATTTTAGAATATTTATAACTAGCCTATTATAGGTCTAACAATAATGAATCTGGCGCCAAGAGTTTTAAACAGAAAAATTGTAAAAACCCTTAAGGCACGCCAATCTACCACAAATAATATTTGAAATTTATATAGAAGGAAATTAATTTATTTTTAAATTAAAAATTCAATAAACATTTATAGTCATACATACCAATCTAAATTCTAACAACTAAATATTCAAACCAAACTGACAGGTGCGATTTCTAACCGAGTCGGGAGTGGTGTAATTTGAGCGTCGCTATAAAGAGTTCTCGGACTGTGGGGAAGTACACAACAAGCTTAAGAGTTCTCGGACACAAAAATAAGTGAATTTCATACTAGAGGGATGTTCTCGAACTTACCCCAGTTGTATCAAAAAAGCTGTATGAAACGGGCGGCAATTCAACCAATTACTAGGCCGCAGAAATGCTAACTTAAATTCAAATCGCTCCTCTTAGTTAAAAACAAGTTTGGAGAGGCAAGGAAACAACTTTTTCCCTATCACATTAATTGAGGGGGAAACTGTTCAACAAATAGAATTGCATACAACCCGATAGCTTCCAAAAACCGATCAAGGTAGTTATATTGAATGGTGTATCCAAAAATTTCAATCAATTGTGGTATTACTCATCGATATTTTTTTCAAATTAATAAAATTGATTATACTTACAGGCATTTGTTCCATGGTAGCGTCAGAAACCCAAATCTGTAATATTATGAATTATATATAAAACAAAAGCTCAACACATTTTAATCCCCGAAGTCACCTTTAGAAATCATAAAATACAACTATTTTTGATTTGGTATCTGAAGCCAAAATATTTTTAAAAAAACGTTAATCGAAAGTAAGAACATTTCAATTATATGAATAAATAATTAATCCAATAACTGAAGAAGTCCAGGAAGTGTTTTTTGATGATTAGAGAGTATAAGAATAATAATTTCTTATTAAAGTTTACATTTTTGGTAATTTATTTCAAACTTTTTACACTTACCTGTGAATACTTTGTATCTTGTTGGTAACAAATTCTTTTAGGGGATTTTAAAGGTGACCATGGGGGTGGTTACGAGGGTTATAAAGAAGCCCCCTTGCTCATGTCCGGCGGGGCAGTGTTTTGGTGCCCCACGCGGACTTTTAAGAGCAAAGAAGGCACCAAAACCCTACGTCCACCCCGCCGTAGTTGATAACAAAAACAACATTCGCAAGAGAACTTCTTTATTTTTCACTTTTTTTTTGTTATTTCATTTTTCATACGAACAAGTATGTACATTTTTAACCGTTTAAGTGATACACTGGGAAGGATATGAAAAATTTTACATTGCATTTTCGATTTTTCTTCAAAAATCAAAAAAGCGTGAGTTCAATTCAATCTTAACTTAATACAACAAATTGTAAGATATTTTATAAATAAATAATTTTTTGATAAAGTTGATATTGATTTTTTTGCGATTAATATGTCAAAATACTTTTTGAAGAATTGTAACACGCATTTTTATTAATGTAATGGAAAATTTTTCGTCGACATTGTGAATTAAAACCAGAACGAATACAGTAGAATCGTGCAATAACATAATTCAAAAAATTACACGCGTTAAAAACTAATAACGGGAGTAAATAATATTGACAAAAATACTCGTATTTAATGCCAAAAGTAAACAGATACTTCCCAAATTACTTCGAATGTATTTTGAATACCAGTAGAGTGCACCACATTTTAAAATTACCATTGCAACAATTTTGAGGCTGTTACTCGATAAAGATTCATACAGTCGGGACGCGGCCCGACTCTTCCAAGATGCGTTTTAAGCGCGTTCTCAAAGCAGAGCTTTTATACTGACAATGGAAACGACTACTGCAGTATAGACAGTACTCCATCCTCCACGTGAAAAAAAGTTCAGCTATATCCCGATGACAATAATATTGATTTTCTGACCACAACTGGACGAATGGATTATCAGTTCTCAAACAGATTAAATATGTAATTTGAATATCTTCTGTAAGTTCCTTGTGGCATTACTTATTATTTTTTCTCTTATTTTTTGGGAATCAAACCACAATAATGATTTTTATTTTTTATTTCGACGTTTCGGTAGTGTTTCAGCTACCGTTGTCAAGATTAACTAGTAATAAAAAATTTTGGTCCCTATCTGACACAACGAAAAAAATATGACAACTAGACAATCAATAATATTTTGAAGTTTGAGAATACAAAACTTTGTTGTCAAATTTTATTAAGGTCCATTCATAGTAGATCACACCTGGTAAAATGTGAAATAAAATATTTTATTTTATGACATTCTAACGATATGATAGTCTACTAGAAATGGAATCCAGTGAAGTGCAAATTCCAGGAACGGTTTTTATTGGGATAGCACTTTTCTCCGCTTATTTTGGAAATGATGTTAATAAAACGCGTTTGTTGTTACTTTTTTGTGTATTGAAGTGTGTATCAATTAACAACTATTCCAATGATAAATCATACGAAAACCTGGATAAAAACTTATGATGCTATCCTGATAACGCAGGTAATTGATTATTGGAAATTTCTCTTTCTAACATTGGTAACCAAATTTGACTATATTCGGCTGGTGGAGATATGTAAACGACATTTTTGCAATATGGCCTTATGACTTAGTATCTCTGAATGATTTCTCAACAAATATAAATGAAGGAGAAAAATCTATAAAATTTGAAATTGAAAATAACAATTTTTTGCAATTTTTAGATATTCTTATCAATAAAAATCTACAGGGTATGAAACAAGTGTTTATCGTAAGCCAACATACACTAATAGGTGTTTGAATTTTGAATCAAATCAAGCTATAAGCGTTAGAAAAGGGGTAGTAAAATCTTCATATGATAGGGCCAGAATCATTTGTTCTAATGATAACCATTTCACAAAGGAGAAAACTCTACTGAAAAATGTTTTAAATGCCAATAATTACCTGGCAGAATTTGTAAATAAAGAAATTAAGAATATAGAGAAGGGCTTATTGTTAATACCTCATAATAATAACAATATAATAATTCAGCTAACATAATTTTTAAAAACTTGACAATACCGTATGTTAAGGGTTTGTCAGAAAGAATTAAGAAAATTGGTAATCAATTCAATATTCGAACTAGCTTTAAATCTAACAATACGTTGAGATCTTTACTAACAAAAACGAAACCAAAAAATGAATAACAATCTTCAAAAAATTTATATCAGATATCTTGTGAATGCGACAAATTCTATTTAGGTGAAACATCTAGACCATTGAAAGTCCGAATAAGTGAACATAAAAAATATATCAATGATAGGGAGTTCTTCAAGTGAGGTATTTGTTAACATGCTTGGGAAGAGGGGCATACAATTCAATGGGATTAGACAAAAATAATATTGAAAGAGCCCAATAATAAGATGAGAAATCAAAGAAAGTGCTTTAATACAACTAAATGCAGATAAATGTGTAGCTAGTATTTCAGCCGAATGTAGTCAAATTTGGTTACGAATGTTAGAAAGAGAAATTTCCAATAACCAATTACCTGCGTTATCAGGATAGCATCATAAGTTTTTATCCAGGTTTTCTTATGATTTATTATTGGGATAGTTGTTAATCGATACACACTTCGATACACAAAATCACCAAACTGAGTTATACATGTTTTGAAAACAAAAAAGTAACAAACGCGTTTTATTAAAAACATTTCCAAAATAAGCGAAAAAAGCGCTATCCCAATAAAAACTGTTCTTGGAACGTGCACTTCACTGGCTTCCATTTCTAGTAGACTATCATATCGTTAGAATGTCATAAAATAAAATATTTTATTTCACATTTTACCAGAGGTGTGATCTACTATGAATGGACCTTAATAAAATTTGAGAACAAAGTTTTGTAGTCTCAAAACTTCAAAATATTATTGATTGTCTAGTTGTCATATTTTTTTCGTTATGTCAGATGGGGACCAAATTTTTTTTTATTACTAATTAATCTTGACAACGGTAGCTGGAATGCCACCGAAACGTCGAAATAAAAATTAAAAAAAAACATTATTGTGGTTTGATACCCAAAAAATAAGAAAAAAATTCAATTCAAAGTACCAAGTGATTTGGTAAATTTGATTGCGTTTACTGTGAACAATGATTGTTAGCTTGTCTAGTAACCATTCAACTTTGCTTTAGAAAACTTTATTCAATAATCACAGCCGAGACAGAATCAAATATAAGCAAAAACTCTGCTAGATATAGAGGTAATCAGCAAACCAAAGTATATGGTTCAGCAAGGAAATATATTAATAGAAGTTAACTTGGGATCTTTCGTATAATAATTCATTGGTAAAAAATGTATAATGGTTAAGAGTAAATTTTTATGTTATCAAAATTATTATATTAATTTTTTTCCAATCACTGATAAGTCACATTGCACAATTCTACGCCCAAAAAATATTTACAAGTTGCTACTATTCTTCTGGTATGCAAAATTGTTTCAATATTGAAACTAGGTTTCAAATAATAATCTGTGCAATTGATATATGGAGGGATAATCTCTAATAATTTCAATAATTATTAAAAATATTCATTGTGAAAATACAAAGATTTGTCTCAATCTTTATCCTGGTCGAAGCATGTATTTTTCTATTTATAGTAAATTAAATTTACTTTAAAATAATCCTAAATATACTGAATGTTTGCAAAAATTACATGCCAAAAGAATAGTACACTGAAAAAAATATAAAACTATATGAACATTTACGTAAATAACCATCCGACAGCTCTTTTTTGATAAATACAAAAAATAATTGCTTCTCCAATTTTAAAAATGTCTAATTTTTTTTCTTTGAAGGCAATAAACATGTACACATTCACACTATAATTTACAGGTATGCGCGATAATAAAAATTGTTCCGTAAAAAAACTATTAATTCTAAATTCATTTGTACACGATAACTCTCTAAATCACATTATTCACATCATCAATTATTATTTTCAACATACTTTTTTTTTTCAATCAAAATTTACAATTTGTTAAGATTTAAAATTAGTCCATTAGCACTGGCTAGGGGATATTTCACAAATGAAAGTTTAAAATTGGTAATTATAATAATAAACAAATAAAATAAATTCATATTTTCCAATGTATTTCATGTGCGGTCATTTCAAGAGATTAGTTATCAATTCGGTTTTCTATTAATCTTGGTTCATTTGAACTACTCTTGAGTTTTCATTACTTTTATCTTCCAAATTATAACAATTGAAAAAAATAATTACATGTAACCAAAAATGATCATACCAAAGTGAATATTTTATCACATAACATAAATTATAACTATAAAATACCAATTTTAAACGTTTCTTTGGACACTAAGAAACTCTTACGACTCTGGCGTATGCTCACTATACGATTCCTCTTTACCATCATTAACTTTCGATTCAACCGGAGATCTTTTAACCCATCCGTCCAAAGTCCGATTATTCGAAAACCTACTTAGTTTTTTAAAGTTCCTTCTCGAATCCGACGACCTGAAATTGGCATTGCGACTAATTAAAGAAGGTGTTTTATCCAAAATACCGAGACCGTTATCCACGCGAGGAATTTTGTTATTTTGCTTATTTTCTATTTCTGTTGAATCGCACGATTTCGAAATAGTCGCCAAAACATCAGTTTGATCACATTTTGAAGTTTCTTCCACAGTTTTGTCGAGCGATTCGTCTTCAACAGCATTTTCAGAAGTCGACTCTTCAATACTATGAGAGTTATTAGCTGTAGTTGTTTCGTTACATTCTTGACTAGTGTTATGTTCACTATTACTTTCTTCGACAGTAGATACGTCAGTTTGATCACATTTTGACGTTATTTTATCACCGGTTTCGTCAAGTGGTTCATTTGTCTTATTATCAATTTCGCTAATTGAATTATCAACTTTTATATCAACTACAACTGTTTCGTTACATTCTTTATCCGATTTGTTTTCACTAATACTTTCATTAATTCTAGATTTACTAGAATCCTTATCACATAACGAGTTATTACGCGCACAATCCACATCTTCCTTATCAATACTTTTTTCATCTAGCACATTTTCTGATACTTCATGAAGAAGAACAGACTCATCTATTTCCTCGTCTTTGCTAGTTACAAATTGACTGTCGTACTTATCGTCAAGTATAGAGTCATCAAATTTTTCATCAACAGATTCTACTGTATCGTTAATATCACTACTTTTCGTTACATCATCCAACGTTTTTTTAGAGTCCATATCAATAGAATCACTTTTTTCTTTCAAACAATTTTCTTTGGTTTGGTTAAAATCTTTTTCCGCGTTAGATTTATTCAATACACTTTCAGCATCCACCGATATTTCCATTTCGTCTTTTCCTTCGAGCGGAACTTTATATAATTTATCTTTCATAATATTGTTAAGAACTACTTTACACGTTTTGCCTTTGGTGATGAAATTCGAAGGATTTTCGTTCAATTTATCCATAGATTGATTACTGTCATCTGATGTTTCTAGACTACTCAAATTTTTTCGCCTCCTTTTCTTTCTGTGTAATTTATCTGGCTGACTATCGTTGTCGTCTTCGGACATGGATTTGTACCGTTTATGTATTTTTTTATGATTATCACCGTGTTTTCGCGATGGTTTTTCTCCCGGCAAAATGGGACTGACGTCGAGTGTCCAAAGGTTAATAGCGACCGTACCCCTTGATCTAGTTCTTGGCGAATTATGATCTACATGATTCGCGGGTTTATTTTCACACGAATCATCAGATTCACTAATCAAAGTACTATCACTTTCGTCACCGTTCACTTGAGATTCTTCCTGCGGTTCCGGGATTTCCAATTGCTCAACCAAATCTTCGGTTTTCTCATCTATCGACGGTGTACTTACAACTTTATTCTTTTTCTTTATCTTACCTTCGGCACTAGTACCTTGTACCTTTTTTATCCTAAACCTTTTGCTACCTAACCTATTGTGCTTAAACAACTTTTTAGATTTAGAGCTAACCTGGTTGACGGCATCTTCTCTAGAAAACGTGATGATGTCGCCTTCTTCTTCCAATTCGCGAGCTCGGCGATCTTCTTCTTCTCGCATCGCTGCTAGACGATTCTGTTCCCATTCCCTTTTCTGTTCGTCGATTTCTCGTGCGGCCGCCGCAAGTTGTTCTGCGGACCACGCCGATTCGGTGGCTTCGATAAACTTCATGGCGTATTTTTCGATGGGAGTTAACTGAAATATAAATTTTTCACTTAATATCAACAAATAACAAGTTGTCATTAAAAATAAAGTGTTGCAAGGTTTCTAGATAGTTTTCAACAAATAGGTTCGAAAACATGCTGGCCACTGCGTTTATTTAGCATAGTTGCAAAAGCTAAACAACTATAGAAAGTTGTTTGCTGATCGTCTATGCAAAATTAATAATAAAATAAAAAGCCACTTTTACCTTTCCGATGATGGTATTAATTTCCTGCTCAGCTTTGCTAATTTCAGGTTCCTTCTCCTGTTCATCCAAAGGAATGTTTTCGTCAAATTCAGCAAGATCAGCAACAGCTTCTGCCTTGGCGGTTTTGGCAGCTTGAACATCTTGATCGTCTTCACACGCGGCCAAAGCGCTTTCGAGAGCACCAACAGCTGCTTTATCATCTCCTTGGGGAGATGTTTCAGTGGTTAAAGCTTTTTCTCGTTCTTTTTTCATTTCCATTACCTCAGACATTCTTGTAGCTGCGTTTTCTTCGTTCTGATCGATGTTAAATAAGTCTTGAATAGTCGACTGGAAAATGTAATGAAAAGTTGTAAATAACGTAAATGGAAATTGATCTGATACACTTACGCTCTTGAAGTATGCTGTGGTAAAATTACCACCTTCAATGGCCAAATCGCCGAGTAAACGTTTCTGATTCGCCTTCTTCAATATATTTTCTTCTATAGTTCTTTCGCTGACCAAGCGGTAAATGTGAACGTCTCTCGTTTGACCGATTCGGTGACAACGATCTTGAGCTTGCGCGTCCATTGTAGGATTCCAATCGGAATCGTAAAATATCACAGTATCTGCTCCGGTTAAGTTCACTCCCACACCACCGGAACGCGTAGACAGAATAAAAGCAAAAATTCGTTTATCGCCGTTAAATCTTTCCATTAAAACCTTGAATAAATTGTTTTTTATTTTCAATAAAATTAACTGGAATATTGAGATTGTACTTACTTGTCTTTGATCTACCCGGGTTGTACCATCTAATCGAAGATAGATGTGTCCATGGTAGTTCAAAAAGGCTTCTAGAACGTCCAACATTTTCGTCATTTGAGTGAATATCAGCACACGATGTCCTTCGATTTTCAATTTTCTAAGTAGATAGTCCAAAGTTTGTAGTTTTCCACAATCGTATTGGATAAGTCTTGGGTCGGGAAACTGAGTTACCATCGCGGAGGCGATACTGTGTAGAGGAGTGGCAGGCTTGAAGAATAATTTCTGAAATGGAATTTTAGTTATATAGAAAATAGTTCAATACTTTTATAAAGACCCTCAAATTTAAAAATTACTTTTTCGTTCACCAAGAACCAACAACTACTTTCCTGGCTTTGTTATTATAGGATTTTTACGATAAAAAGACGATGTCATTTTTAGTTACTTTCCTGCTTATAAGAATAAATATTAATTTACCAACCGTAAATACAATTTATCCTCAACAGCCAGGACAATTTACAACTAACGGGACTTCCAAGACGTTGTCAGAACTGGTAAAATTCCCCAGTTTGTTTTGACGTTTATTGACATTCGATCATATTATTTACAAGTTTATTTGGATGCTTTTAAATTCATTGCTTCTTTAAGATTGAAAAAACAGTTTTTTTTATTGGTGAACCATTTTACCTATTTAAAGCATGCCTCAGCGTGTTTCAAAGACCTTAATATCCACTTATACTTTAATATACTTAGCTAATTATTTAGGCAAATCTGCAGTGTTTAGTTGATAAAATGCTGAAGCAGCTAAACAGTAAATGTCAAGAGATGGTAACATCTTTTTATCGTAAATAAACTATTCAAATGAATCGCCCTTTGCCTTTTGAAATACTCAAGAAATACTAATATTTTTCATGTTCTCTATACCTAAATAAAGCTAAATTTACGAAGTTGAAATAACGCAATGTATTGTTGCAAGGTTCTAGATAGTTTTCAACAATGAAATTTGAAAACATGCTGGCCACTGCCTTTTTCTAGCATAGTTGCAAAAGTAAAACGACTATAATAAATCGTCAACTGATCGACTATGCAAAAACGGCGTTATAATAAAGAACAAAGTATTTCACGTTAGGAAGTCATTCAATAAACACTCTAAATACTGGTTTTCAATGTCAATATATAATCAGATAAAGCCTCTTGCATATCATTCAGCCTCTCATCCATAACAATCGAGTGAAATATTTCCTGGAGAAAAAGGATATTAATTTCAAATAAATAATTATACCTGTATAAGCTGCTTATCTTGTTTTTGGCCCCAATATTTGCTCGGCGGCGGATGCCACACTTGCATCTCAGGTTCGACAGCTTTTACGGCAGGTACATAGAATATGAAACGATCAAAAATATCTTTGAGACTTTCCAACCTTCTTTCGGGATTGTACAGTACGTCCTTGAGACAATCCGTCGGTTCGGTGCATTTTTTCGAATACAATGTGTTCAAGCAATGGATGTGACCACCGTCCCAAGAGTTAATCTTATTGGGAGAGTAAATTTTTACGGCATCTTGGAAATCTCGACCGTACAAAGGTAAAGCTGAACATCGGGTATTGTTGATGCGACACATAAGAGCTAGTCGATTTTTACGTTCTCCTTTGGGATCTTCTTCATTCTAAAAGAAAAAAAAAGTAGCGTTAACGATCCTAGCTATGAAAAATAAAAGACTTACCGTTAAACCCATAGATTTTTCGTCGCTATTCCACCGGACGTCCAAGCTATTTTGTTTAGAATAAAGTTTACCTATATAATCATTTCCTACCGGATTGCGAACTCCTTTTATTTTATTATCCTCACTTTTTACCAAAGAAATCGTATTTGAATTCTGAAACAAAACAATTTATAAAATAAATGTAAATTTTTAATCGAATTAAAATACTTACGGCTGCAGTTACTGTCGTGAAAGTAGGCGCAGTAGTGACAGATGTAAACTGAAACTTGACATAAGCCTTTGCGACGGCATTTCCTATCGTTGAAACCGGTTGTTTCGACAAGAAAGTCAGTTTTTGGCCGCCTAAAAAAAATGTCGATATACTTTGTGTTAGATATCTGTCAATTAAGAAAAAACGACGGGGTTTGCTACATTTCTCACAAACAGATTGCGAAAAAGCTTTTCGAACCGTGTACGACAAGGAAAATATGAGGAAAACAGCTTGAAAGAGAGAGAAAAAATAATTGTGCGCGGTCATTGAAGGCGTGTACTTAGTTCCAGAGGCTGGCTGAATGTTCATTGTCTCGTTATCCGAACTCCTGCACTATTAGGTAAAACTAAACACTTTCATCCGGCAACATTGTCCTTTACAGAGAGAAGAGAGGCATTTTCGCAGTCTGTATATTAAAAAAATAACGTATTACCACAGATGTTTATTCATTTTATTAGAATAATAGTCTATACCACTATATTTTATAGTTAATATTACCACAACGCACAATCGATTAGTCAAATATAGTATATTATTAAACGAGCAATTCATGATAGCCATAATTCACGATGGTGACGGTGACGTCACCCAAGTGAATTATGGCCATAAATTGCGAGTAGAATACTATACTTTGTCCACGACACTTAATTTATTTATTAATAAATAAAAGTCAGTAGCGATTTGGCATATTACTAACCTCAAAATGTTGTGGCAGCTACTTCAAATAATTTGACATATATAGAGATGGGCGATACTGTAGAAAGTATCAATACAACGTACCGTTATAAATATATATATTGTTTTGAAATACTTAATATTAGAAAATATCGTTATGAAAAGTATCAATACTAAAAATTACAATATTTTATAGATACGAAATATGTCAGAAACAAATTTCCTGGACAAAATACACAGATTTAATAGTTTATTTCATATTGTACCCCCATCTCTAGTCGGGAATTATGAACCATAATACACTACAGTGTATTATGAACCATAATTCACGACAGTTGATATATGGGTACCATATATCTTTAGTTAGGAGGTAAAATATTGACTTATTATTAGGTGGTCGTGGACAAACACAATTAATATCGCCGATTGAGCAATGAAGCAAACAAAAATGGCGTTATGAATTTTGAGAACAGATTACAAGTGATTTTGAGCATGTTTTGACGTTTTGTTTATGTTAGGTTAGCCGTCACCTTTATAGTGCATGGTTGCCAAGGATGTGGTTTGTGAAAAAAAGAAAATATTTATGGTATGATTTTTATACATTATAATCTTTTTAACTGTATAATTCTTTTAATGTTAATAAATTTGATTTAAAACAAGTAATTATCGAATATTTGTATCTGTATAATTATCACTTTAAAAAAATGCTTATAAAATATTTGACCTATGATCGTAAATTGCAAGGAAATATGCAAATTGACAACCTTGTTGAGAAATTTCGCGAAGCAGCCCGAACGGAGTCGACATAAGACGATGGGCATTTAAATGAGTATGTCCACCCATCTCTCTCTCTCTTTTTACTGTTCTCGGTCAAGCTTTCGCATCTGTTATTTTTATAATCTGTGGTATTACTCCAAAAGTATTTGTTTGCAACATTTTTACAGTACACAACTGATAATAAAAGTTAGACTGCCTAAAGAAATCGCAATTCAATCTTCTTTCTATAAACCGTAGTTGAATTAACTCAACTTCAACTACTTTGGATATAGAAAGGTTTCCAAGGAATTTATCGAATTAAAATTCTACGTGTTTTTTTGATATTTTTGAAATTATTCGTGATAAGAATATAAAATAGAAAAGAACAATGAATATGCTGAATTATGTTTCGATTGTTTCTAGAGATAATCTATGATTCATCTGACAAATGGCTATATTTAGATATTCATTATTCAAATTACCTGGTGATGATGTTACCGGGATATTTGCCGTTATGTTCGGATTCGATGTTAACAGCAAATGTTTGCCCGTGGAAGTTTGTACTAATTGCGCAAAACTCGCCGAAATTTTATCTGGTGGTTTTAAAACGGACGTAACGCTGACTGGCGTACCAATTTGTCCGGTTGTTCCTTGCGATATGTTCACAACTGGAATAGCTAAAATACATAGAGGCTAGTTAAGCCAAAATTCATTAAAATAATTTTTTTTTCAATGTTGAAAATATTAAAAATCGATTGAAAAGATCCAAATCAAGATAAAAGAATGTTGCAAGGTTCTAGATAGTTTTCAACAATGAAATTTGAAAACATGCTGGCCACTGCGTTTTTCTAGCATAGTTGCAAAAGTTAGGCGGCTATAATTAACCGTAAACTGATCGACTATGCAAGTTTGTGGTACAATTAATAAGATTAATCGAAAGCCCAAATGTTCGCTGAAAAGTATAAACGCCCGTTCAAGAACAAACTTCGAATAAAGGAACTAAGCTCATGCTGAAAAATTGACAAACCTGTCCTCAACAAAACAGTCTATAGTTTATTTACGATAAAAAGACGATGACGTTGCAACACAAAATATTGTGAAGTTGCCAAGCTGTATTTTTTTTTCTTTACTTAACGAAAACTGGAAAAGTCAATCTTATGTTAGATTGACAGTTCTTAATAATAATGAATACAAATGGCGAAAACTATTACTTACGTCTCTTACAGCAGTAAGCGGGAGAAGCGGGCCCCATTTCGGCATTCTCGTTCAAAATAGCTTAACAAAGATGTTACCGTTTCTTGACATTTACTGTTCAGCTGCTTCGGCATTTTATCAACTACACACTGTAGATTTGCCTAAATAATTAGCTATGAATAGCTGTTTCTTAATCTTAAAGAAGCAATGAATTTAAAAGCACCCAAAAACGTCAAAACAAACTGGGGAATTTTACAGGTTGGTCTGACAACGTCTTGAAGTTTTGCCAACTCGTCAGTTGTACATTGCACTGGCTGTTGAGGATAAATTGTATTTACGATTGGTAAAATAATATTTATTCTGATAAGCAGGAAAGTAACAAAAAATGACATCATCGTCTTTTTATCGTGAAAATCCTAGTTCTAAGCAACTTGTTTTTTCACCGCACTAATGACAGTCGCTCTGAGACTGATTGTAAACCATTATATACAATAATTATTTGGTTATTTCTGGAATCTAAAGAGCAACCCTCGTATACAACGACAAAAACAATAAAAATAACATTAGGGTTACTCCAACACATTCACTGCAGGGGCGTTCGGTCGATTTCGATAAAAACGCCGAGACCGCCGGAGAGGCGTTCTTGTTTAGTTCTGATAGAAGGGCAGAGAGATTTATTTGGTCAGTTTGAGAAGTTTGTTTTGTTAAGGATCAGTTCAGAACCTGTCGAATTTGGATTTAAAAAATCGTATTCGGCGACTAGCTTAGAGAATTTTTAATAAAATATGTGAAGTTTTTATGTATATTTGTTTTTTATAATATCCATTCTCACTAAACCATGTTTATTTTTCACTTTTTTAATGTATTTCTAACAAAAATAATTTCATGACCTAAAAAACAAAATTATGACTGACCGCCCGAGAGGCGTTGATTGTCACACAGTGATTGTAAATAAGTGGAACACGGTCACTATGTGCCCCTGGCAGTGAACGTGTTGAAACAAAACATTTCGGCAATTTTTTCTAATATCTCCTTTTAAATAAATAACTTACTTTTCAAAATACCCTGTTGATTGACTAGCTGTACACCGGATACTTTCACCTTCATATTGGGCTGGCTGATACCTTTGAGTTGTAGAGGAGGCGGTTGACTCAAAGCCGGCAGATCTTTCTTATCGGACTTTTCTTCGCTCGGTTGGCTGGCGATTTTTTCCGGTAAAACTCGCATGGCCAATTTACACGGCGGACAAGGCGGTGGAATTTTACTGGACAACTGATCGATTTCCATGATTTTTTTGGAATTTCTAGATTGTCGCATTCGATAAGATTGATAAGAGCCGAAATGAATTTCTTGCATAATCAGTAATAGATTTAACGCTTGAAGGTTCACGTGCTACAAATAAAATTTACAATCAAGCATTGCTGAAAATTGAATTAATCGCGTTACTTACCTTTGTAAGATCGTAATCTAAAGCGGAATATACAATGGATGGAATATGTATCCTTATTCCTTCGCACTGAAAAGGCGACGTTGTCGGTCTCACTTCAAATAAATTCGGGTGGTTGCATACTTTTCTCAATTGCATCAATACATTGATAACGCTCAATAGATTTCCACCGGCCAAAGTTTCTTTTGTTCTAAAAAAAAATATGGGAAAAAATAGAACTTAGAATATATTGTTATGTAATTTATGGTAAAAACCGAATTAAGGGCCAGTTTTATAATGCTTTTAAAGGAAACTTTAAGCGTAAAAGGTCGTTTGTAGAGTAGTGATCTGTTTCATAACCAAAAATTCACTATTAAAGCTTCCTTTGAGTTAAATGTCAAATTTTCACCATTTTTGAAGCTTAAAAGGTCTTTAACAGACAGGTGTCAACTCAGATTTGAAGTGTAATTTTTTTAGTTTGGTTATTGCTAGTTCCAAAAACGTTGAAGCGTTAGAAATGAATCGGTGGTCAAGTTCCAGTTCTTTTCCCTCGAGTTCTTCAGAAGATGAAGACATTATTGTAAGACGACCTAAAGTGTATAATTACTTGGAAGAATATGAAGAATTTAGGTAAACAAAAAAACCTTTTCTGAATTATTAAATGAAATAGAAGACAAAATCAGACTACCATCAAACAGGTTTGTTTAAAATTTAAACTGTTATTTATTTCAATAATTTGACTTGTTTAAATTTTCAGAGGAGGGTGTATATTACCTGTAACTCAGTTACTGTTACCATTAAGATTTTTTGCAACTGGATGCATGCTTATAACAGTTGGAGATTTTGTTGGTGTTTCCAAAGCCTCCGCAAGTCGAATAGTTAAAGAGAGTATGTCAAGAGTATAGAAATGAATGAGGGAAATTCCTGAAGACTGGTTTAACGATATTAATTTAGACGTAGCTGAAAACGCTCAAGAGCCGCACAATTTGGAACATAACGAACGCCAATTTAGGCAGCTGCTAATTGATGAACATTTTAAAAGATTAGTTTAAAAATATGTAGGTACTCAATTATGTAGGCATTTAATAACAATATGATGACATGTAAAATTTGAAATAATTTATTTAAATAAATATTTACTAACTAATTAGAGCTATAAATTAATAAAATCAGTGGGAAATAAAATCCTTTTCCGCTTCCATAATTTCTAAATCTAATAATCTCATCTTTTTTGGTGCTCTTTTTCATCACGCATTGATGTTTATTACTCACCGTTATAAATGTAAACAATGAAAATACGGAAATTGTTGTACTCAATTCAAACCACCAAATAATCATTTCACGAGAAAACTCCACTAAAAAATGTTTCAAATGCCAAAAATTACCGAGCAGAATTTGTAAATAAATAAATTAAGAATATAGAGAAGAGATCATTGTTAATACCCCATAATAATAACAATATTAATAATTCAGCTAACATAATTTTTAAAATCTTGACAATACCGTATGTTAAGGGTTTATCAGAAAGAATTAAGAAAATTGGTAATCAATTCAATATTCGAACTAGCTTCAAATCTAACAATACGTTGAGATCTATACTAACAAAAACGAAACCAAAAAATGAAGAACAATCTTCAAAAAATTGCATATATCAGATATCTTGTGAATGCGACAAATTATATTTAGGTGAAATATCTAGACCATTGAAAGTCGGAATAAGTGAACATAAAAAATATATCAAAGATAGGGAGTTCTTTAAGTCAGGTATTTGTAAACATGCTTGGGAAGAGGGGCATAAAATTCAATGTGATTCGACAAAAATAATATTGAAAGAGCCCAATAATAAGACGAAAAATCAAAAAAAAAGTGCTTTAATACAACTAAATGCAGATAAATATGTAGCTAGTATTTCAGCCGAATGTGGTCAAATTTGGTTACCAATGTTAGAAAGAGAAATTTCCAATAATCAATTACCTGCGTTATCAGGATAGCATCATAAGTTTTTATCCAGGTTTTCTTATGATTTATCATTGGAATAGTTGTTAATCGATACACACTTCAATACACAAAATCAACAAACTGAGTCATACATATTTTGAAAACAAAAATAATCATTCACAAAAAAGTAACAACAAACGCGTTTTATCAATATTTCCAAAATAAGCGAAAAAAAAAAACGTAATACTATTATGAAACTGATCTTAGTTTCAAGAGAACCTTTAAGTTAAAGGACCCTTTAGTTAAATGCCCATTTAAGCAATGATTATGAAACTGGCCCTAAGTTGTATGTAGAACATTAGACACTTAAATAGGAACTGTACTACTACAATACTCTCTGCACTAAGCAGTTGATGCCTCATTAATAGAAGTTGACAAATTTGACTTTTCCTGTTGAAAAAAGCCTTTCCAGAAATAATCAATCCAATTATCAACATTATAGATATATAGAACAGTTTTAAAACTCACTTTGCCCTCGACATGTAATCATCGTAAAGATACCTCTGCCTCTTCGACAATCGACACATAACCACATGTTCATACTTTTTTGGCATCTGCTTTTCCACTTCGCTTTTCAATCGCCGTAAAAGAAACGGCCGTAATACCTGAAATATAAAATGTGTACAAAATCACGATAATATACCAACTGGTATACATTTTCAATTTTCAATGTAAATATCAGACAAATGCCTCGATAATATCATTATTAGGATCGAGTTGAATGGATCTCTCACCATCAAAAATGGTAATTTATCATCATGAAATGTACTAGTTTTCATTAAATGAAATTAGATCATTTAAATGGTGTTCACATTGAGATGTATCAAAATGTTATTGGTAGTAACATACCTTGTGCAGCCTCTTAATAATACTTTCATTGTATTCGTTATTTCCTTCTATCATCCCTGTTACTGGATTTGAAAACCACTCTTTGAATTCTCGATGAGATTGAAATACATTGGGCATCAAAAAATGCATAAGAGACCACAATTCCATTAGATTGTTTTGTAGAGGAGTTCCAGTTAACAACAGACGCCTGAAACATTAATTTTTAAATAAAATTCAATCAATCTTAATCTGGCACACATTAAACAAAATAGTGATAGGCCAATATACCCAATGATAACATTAACTAATCAAACTACTTACTGCTGAGTTTGAAAGTTCAACAGCAGCTGCCACCTTTGGGATTTGAAATTCTTGATATTTTGGGCCTCGTCCAGAATCAAATATTTCCACTTTTTCCGCCTAAAGCTCTGGTGATCTTGAATAACCAATTTGTACGAAGTAATACAAATATGAAAGGCGTTCGGTTTGGTCCATCCAATACGTTTAAATTTTCTCTCTTTCTGCGAACCATAATAAGTTAATATCTTAAATGCAGGACACCACTTTTTACATTCCATTTCCCAATTTAACATCACAGATGTGGGCACTACAATCAAATGCGGACCCCAGTTTTCTTTTTCGCACGCTAAATGAGCTAGGAGTGCTATGGTTTGGATGGTTTTGCCTAAACCCATTTCGTCTGCCAAGATACCGTTCAGTTTTCTTTCAAACATCGTTACTAACCAATCTAGACCTATGTGTTGGTACTCTCTTAGAGAATATTTCAATAAGAATGGGATGTTTGTGGAAACCTGAAAGCAAAAGCCTGGATGAAGTTTAATATATTAGGAAAAAGTATTAATAGAATGGAATTAAAAATTGTCAGACAAATGCCTCATGGTCTTCATTTGTAGAATTTGAGTTGAATGGATCTCAATTCTTCTGCTACTTGAATCATCATGTTAATTTTTTTATAAAGTAGATACAAATTAAATATTTACAATGAAGAAGAGAACAAAAAGGATGAAAAATTTGTGTACTCACATTAGTCGACGATAAGGTGTTTCCTTTCGGTTGTATACTTTCAGCTATAGCAGCAGCATCATTAATGAGGTCGTCTTTTGTATCTGTTTCAGTCTTAATTTCTCCCTCTTTTTGAGAATCTTCTACCAACAGTTTCAATTCGTTATGTTCACTCTGCTTTACGGTGTCCGAGACTTTAGTTGTTTCATCTTCACTTTCCTCTTCCGTCTCTTCTACATCTTCTTCTTTAGAAGAATCGGAATCTTCCGATTGTTCTTTTTCGTCTAAATCAGCTTTAGATGATTCTTTTTTCGAATCAACATCGTCATCCGAATCTTCTGAATCGCTTAATCGAATTTTGTCTCGGTTTAAAAGATAGTTTTTTAAAAAATCGTCTTCCAATAAGTCGTCTAATTCCATCTGAGATTCTTTTTGTAAGGCTTCTACTTCTTCTTTGTGACCTTCATTGTCTAAAGCTTCTTCTCGAGCTATTGTTTCCTCATCGTCTTCATCGCTCTGTAGTTCGGGGTCGAATTCTGTGTCGGACTGCGTTCGTGACACTGACCTTGAAGGAGCGGAGCTAGAAGGTTCTACGGATTTATTCATTCCTTCAGCTAACAATTGGGAATACTTTTCTGTCTGATCTACGATAAAACTAAGCTGCTGATCTAGCGCTTTCTTCCGTTTCTCTTCTAGAATTGTATTTTGTTTATACTCGACTAGTTTTTCTACGTTGTTCCAGAAATTTTTGATTTCTTTAGCACAAAACGCAGCTATTCTTCGAAGATTCTGTTCATGTGCTTTTTCTGCTCTTTGAGCAGCGAGTGCTTTATCTTGGAAGTATTTCTGTACCATTCTGGCGCATTTTTTCGCAGCAGCTTTCTTCCATTTACGTTCCTGCGCAAAATCAGCTGCCAACCAGACCATTTCTTCAAGCAAAAAGTCCCAATGTGCTTTCGTTCGAGGCATTTCCTGTACTTTCGGTAATCTTTTTTCGGACCACAGACCTTCCTTTTGTAAGTCTGCTACCCGCTGAACCACGTAGGCTTCTTGTTTCGCTTTCTCCACGATCATTTCTTGACTAACACTATTAGTGAGAGATGTAGACTTCATTTTGACAGTTACTGATTTGGGCGTAGAGTTGTTACTGTGATTTTCAGGCGTCGTGACTATAGAGGTGTTAGTCTGGACAGGGTAGCTGTGAGATATACCAGGTAGAGAGCTAGCAGCGGTGGCGGTTGGAGTACTTGGAGTTGTTTGCGGAACAGCAACATTAGGAGCTGATTCTGGATAATCTCGAGGATCTATGGCGTGTTCTTTGAGATAACTTAGATACGCTTGAGTCCTAGGTCTTTTGGCAAACTGATACAAATCCAAAATATTATTTCCGGTTTCCAAATAAAAAGATTCTAATAGATGTTCGTTATATTTTTCTTTGACCAATTTGGAACGTACGATACGATGATTCATGACGTGCTGTAACTTAGAAGCGTATGTATCTTTTTTTTCACCCAAGGAAGACAGGGGTCTTTTCAAAGACCTTGCGTGTGGATTATGTTGGACGTTATTTCCGGAACCTTCTCCCGTGGAAAACAACTGTAAGCGTATGTTTGAATTTGGTCGAGATTTGGTGAGAACATTAACGATCGACTGATTGGCCAAACTCGGCCTTAAGGGAGATGTTTGTCCGATTCTGGATGGACTGATGCTGATTAGGCGAGTTACATTACTGTTCCCAGTAAGATTACCGGACGTTATCTAAAAATAAAGAAAAAAAGCCTATTTTATAGTTGGAAAACTCGAATAATTCAGCATTTAAAAAATGAAATTAAAATCAGACAAATGCCTCGATGGTCTTCATTTGTAGAAATTGAGTTGAATGGATCTCAATTCTTCCGATAGGTAACTCATCATTTAATAAGTACTTTATTTATAGTGTAATCATTATTTACATTTATACTTATTGTCTATTGCAATGGCTATACTTTAGCTTATTGATTACTGAAGATATTTCATTGATTTCAAAAATCCAAGTAAGTTGGATCAAACCACTCCTTAAAAAAGCCTTGCCAGTTTCTAGAATATACAGGAGAAATATATTTTTTTCAGCAGCCTTTAAATTTTACCCAGCTCAAAAAAATGAACCAATTTTCAAAGCCCCAAAATGTGAATGAAAATATAGAGAAGAACAGAAATATTTGAAATAGCTTTCATATATTTTATTAATTAATGATATCAACCGAACATTTGCAATCGAGATAATGATGTCAGTCATTCTAGAACTGTACACAAAAACAAAATTTCAACTTATTCAGTTTATTTTTAATACTCCTACTGTTATACTGATATTTTTATACTATTAATATGACATAATTTAAAACAGACACCATATTTATTGCCAGTATTAAATTTAAGAGATTTCCAACAAATGAATCATAGTAACAAATACAGTCATAAAATAGCAATTCATACCTTATGTTCCCAAATACATTTTTTGATATGATGGGATTAAAAAATCTGACTATATAATTATTTTAAAGCACTGATATTTAAACAATATATACTACACTAATATGCCTTTTCAATAAAAATTATATAATTCCATATCCTAATAATTTCTTATCTTTATGAGTACAGTAAACAATTCAAAGTAGATTAAAATGTTGGTTAATATTACAAATTTAAACTAACAAACATTTAATAATAAATTTATAGAATAGAACATCAAACCTAAAATATTTTTCCAGTACTTAAAAAGTTTCTGTAATTCAAAATTACTCAAATTACCACTAATAGTAATCATATGTATGAATATGCAAATTCAGTTAAAAGTAACTCAATTATTATAACAGGAAACCCCATCAAGAGCTCAATAACCTTTGTTACAAAAACAGGTTTTAGGATAAGACACCATTATCAATGACTTAGTAGGGTAATTCTTAGAAAATTTGAATTAGAAATTGGTACAAACATAGGATATACCAACACCCAATGGTCAACAATTATACTTAAAAATGATTAGTTCAGGTAGCAAGAACTCAGGTTAGGCAAATATTGCCAATACTTATGAATTAAAAAAAATATTGATATTATTTTATAAAATTTTCATAAAAAAAAAATTACATACCTGTGCTAAGGCTGGCATACCATGTGGTTGAGTTGTTAGCACATACTGTCCACCTACAACCTGTGCCACCCTTACGGTAGCACCACTAGCAGCAGGGCGCTCTGCCATGGCTCGAAGGCCGTGGCCTTCTCTCGGGGGCAGAGCACCCTGCCCTACCCCCGGAGTTTCGTCACTCATCTTTGAAACACCTGAAAAAAAAAATAAAACACTTTGAAACCTACCGTATCGCTCACACTTCCATATTAAATAGTTGTATTAAAAATTTCTATGATAATAAATATAGTATAAACTTTTACCGGTTTTTAAGGAATGGTGTGATTTATCAGAATTGTACAATAATTATTTATATAGCCAATATTTACATAACCAACATTATATTGTATTACCTACTATTCGTAAACAAAAATTCAAACTAGAAATGAAAGATCACTTGCTGACGTAATATTGACAAAATAAAACATTCCACGAATTTTGGCGCTAAAATAGAAATTAAATTTGAATATAAACGTTTACAATATCGGTTATTTCCATATTTAGGGCTCAAATCCAATTACAGCATATATAAAAAAATCAATAGGTTAAATCAGTGACGTAAAATTATATTGACTAGTTTGGGCTTTTTATCTTGGATGGATGAGTAAACGCGCTGGATACTGCGCCAATATTAACATATTTAATCATACAAACTTAGACAAAATAAAATATAATTTTACGTAAAAAGCTTATTTATTCACCAATATTTATATCATACAAGTTATTTAAAAAAAAATTCAAATTTCAACAAAGAAAATTTTCAGACGCCATTTTGAGACTATCAAGACCGTCGATACTTACCATCATGTAATCACAAAATATCCACGTAAAACTTAGTCATCCGATTTCAAAAATATAACTATTAGCTTAATTAAACTTTAAAGTACAATTAGGTACTTCACGTAACTTGAAAATTGTAAGATTTACTTGTTTTAAACATTTTACACGTTCAACATTAATGACGCATTAGCTTTACATGACATGGCGACGCGATATCCCAATCCTTGAAAAGATGTCTAGCCAGTCCAATCTGCAACGCCTAGTAAAAATTGACTATGCGCATGTGCAAAGTCAATAAAGTCCATGCGCAAATCAATCGAGAGGAACTTTGCCCAGGATTGACGGGTGTTGCCAGTTTAACGAGAATGTTAAAGTATTATTTATAAATTACAAATTACCCTACTATTAATTATATAAGTACAACTTTTGAAACAGGTTATAAATCGATATCCTAGTTATTGTAGAAGTTTTTTTAATTCCTAATGATTTGTTTGCATACTTTTTTCATATCGCATTTTACATATTTTGTTTGTTTTTATTAGTAATCTAGGGTGTTTTGTTACAACTGAAGAAATACAGATTTAAATTATAGAACTAGCAATACACTCATTACTAATCTATGGCTATGCGCCAAGCTTGGTCTATGGATATTTTTGAAGCCACAGAATACTCCATTCACTGTGAATTGGTTATTCTGTGGCGCAACCATAGACTACTTGAATGTAACTGTTTGTTTTTGTTGAGTCTGTGGTCCATTTATTCATACCATCTTATATTTAGTAAATAATCTTTATTTTGAAACTATAAATTTAATTCCTATTTCACAAAAATAAATTTATCTTCTCAATATTTAAAACTAACCATGGAGAATTTATCCCAAAAATTACATGCTTATTTGAATGTGGATATCTTGAATAGGTTGCAGGAAGCACAAATTGTAACAGTTATAGATTTTTTGAATTGTGAAAGTAGGAAGATTGAGAAGATAACTTCTTTAGCTCTTAAGGTAAAATATACAAAAATTTTCAACTTTCTAGATATTACTATTTTAAAATTTATTATATTCAAGGATATTTTAGAAATAAGGAAAGAGATTTTGAAAAAACATTGCCGAATAAAAAGTGCATTTGGCTGTTATCAAAATATTCTACATGAATTTTCAATTATTCCTACAGGGATTGAAAGGTAATTCAAATAAAACAGTTTAAACCCAATTATTCATGCATTGATTTTAAGATTAGACTTATTACTGGAAGGTGGCTTATTTACTGGAAATATATACGAAATATGTGGTTTACCTGCTTCAGGAAAGACTCTATTTTGTTTAACAATTATAAAGAACATTGCTCCCCATTCTGATAATGTAATATTTTATTTGGATACAAAGTATGATTTCTCAGGATTAAAGATGAAGGACATGTTTTCTTCCTTCAGTAAGGTTAGTCCCTAATTTGTTTAAAATTATATTTTAGTTTATAGTGATTCAAATTATTTTAGGAAGATTTAATATTGACAATGAACAAAATACAAGTAGCCAGAGTTTATACTCGAAGTAGTTTTCTTGAATGTTTACTTTCCCTAAAACACTCAATAGAGCATGGAACATCTACCAAACTAATAATTATAGACTCTATGGCTTCACTTTCCTTCCAGTCCTCTGATCAAGATGACAATAATTCATTCCTTACTTATACATCCAGTATTTTGTACTATTTAGCCAAAGAATACAATGTTGTTATCATAATCACAAATTTAATTACCTTATGGAATGATGGGGACTTTAAAAATTTAGACGTAATGAAAGAAAAGACTGCATGTGGCAGCTATTGGTATGGAGTTCCTAATGCCAGGATTAATTTCAAAAAAGAAAACAATAATTGCAAAATGACTTTGGTCAAAGCAGTAAAATTTATTCCGAAAAATAATTTTTGTTATACCAAGTTTACCAATTTGGGATTTGTTTAACTCCTGATGATTCAAATTTGATTTCTGGAAGCAGTATATGTTCAATTTCTATATTGGAATTTGTCATTTATTTATACAGATACCACTTTGTAAATAATTAATTTGATAAAAAACAAGCTATTTGATTATTATTTTTTCCCAATAAATCACAATCTCAATGTTTTATAAGCAGTTAACGTGCTTATACATTAATCTAAACATGAAATTTGTACTTTTGAAATACATGGCCACATCTAAATTTTAAGTCTTCTGATCTAAATACTGTTTCATAACTTTTTTGCCAGGTACTAGTCCCTGTGTTAATCCTGGTCTCTTCCTTTTCTGTTTGTTTGTTACATTTCTGTCTTCGTCATCTGAAGTTACTTCAGCTGTTTTTACTTGTTTAATTCCACTGGGAACATTTTCGCAAACAATGGAATTATTAATAGTAGCTGCTTTTTCAATCTACAATTAGGACGTTACATCTCCATGTTAATACATTCTATTATTATAAATACCTCTATTTGCTCTTGTGTCTTTTGGATGTCAGAATCATGAGCATATTTGCATTTGTGTCCAAATCTGCATCTGCCCTTTCTGTAATTCCAACAAATTCTCTTGCCATTTATTATCACAACTTTGTCTTTTGCTGCAACCATTTTGACATGTTTTTCCAAAATTGCCGCTTTTGCATTCTCTGCTTCTACAAATGGGTTTTTGAATACTGAGGATTTTGATGATTCTTCAGGAAAATTACTAAGCGCTCCAAAACTAGGTGCTGGTAGTTTACTTCTAGCATTATCTTGTGGTTTCTTTATTTGGCTAAAACATATGACAGCTGACCCATTTTTTACAAAATTGTGAGAATCTTTATTTTAGGGGATGGAGGAATTTGATACGTTTTTATTATAAAGAAAATTGTCTAATAATTAAGTTGAAGTTTTAGGCACATTCATGTTTAGAGCCTATTAGTAAATCGATTAATTTCAAATAATAAAAGCACTTACATATTTTCTGATTCGGAATCGCTGTTTGAAGAACTTGATGTACTAGAACTGGATGAATCATAATCTGGAACTAAAGACATGTTAATGCGGAAACTATTAAATGGATAAGATTGGATAAGATAATTAGATAAATCGTTAGTTTGTTTTGTTGTCCAGAATTCTCTTATCATAGCAGATTGACATACCTATCAAATGCCAATCGTGTTTCGTGACTATCATTCTTCTACTTTTTCGATATAATGACGTTTGGCCACGAACTTAGAGCCAAGCATACATCCACCTTTTAGTTGATACGGTATTTTACCTTTTCGAAAATCACAACGAAACTACAGATTTGGAATTTAGATTCCCAGCCCAGAATCCACTTGGAATGAAAACCGGTTAAAACATTGGAGCATAATACATGAGGAAAACCATAGAGAAATGGAAAACTGAACTATGGCACTTGGCTTTATGTCATTTGTCAGTGTCAATTTTCATAAAACAGGCATTGGAATTTTCTCATTTTCAAAACATCCAGAAAGCAGACGACTTTTGTAGGGTGAGGATCGCTGCATTTTCGCTTAACCTCTGAAACGATCTGAGTGCGTGAAAGTTTGGTGTTTATATACATTTCGAAAACCAAATAAGTGTTGTAAAAGTTCAATAACATGAACAGAAATATGTGTTAAAGTTATTATACTTCAACTTTTAATCCAGTTATGTGTCCTCTTCATTGTGGTAAGTACGTATATTTTGCAATATTTTTATAAGTGTCAATGTTTACTTTCTAGTGGTATGGCATTTAGCATTTCCTATATTTGAACAAATTAATTTCATTACAACGCAAATAACTGTAGCGTATAACTGTAAATGCTGATATAAACTAAATAATACTGTTTGTATGCGAAATTACACATAGGTACTTGTAATTGTAACTTTTCGAATACGTTAAAAATATCTCACAAATTGACATATTGAATGTTATTGTTGATTTAATTATTAATTCGTGATAAATATCCGTGGTTGTTAAGACACCTACGTACTGATTACCTAAGCTCTTTACGATATAATTGTATTCTTCAAATAAAATTATCATAGGTCGTTTTTTATAAGAATGAATTACCTCTTATAAATTTGAAATTTTATTTATAATGTAGGTATAGATAAAAATGTTATTGACAACCCGATTTAGCAAACGAACGAAATATTCAAATATTTTATAGTTTTTGCGCAATTTGAGAAGATTAATTATTAAGGAATTGAGTTATTTTCGAGGGTCAAGTTATATATTTGATAAAAATATTGATGAATGATAATGAAGATTTAAACAAATTAAAGTGTTTTATTCCATAGATTAGTATGGATCTTCATCAAGTAAAAGCCTCATCTAATCAATTAATGATAAACGTTTTTATACTTGTCTTATTTTTTCTTTCTCAGTTTTCTTTGATTGCATTATTATTACGTAATATTATTCGTGATGAATTTGTATTTTGATACGTTTCGTATTTAGTTTCGCTGCTTAGTAGGCTAAATTCAAATTAGTTTACCCATTCGTGTTTTGAATTATCATCCTAAACTTGAATAATTTGTCTGACAGCAACAAGTATAAAATATACTCGAAAATATACACTTATAAGTTTGTTGGATTATTAGAATTACAGGTAATTGGAGCTTTCTATATTTTCAAGTGTTTAGTTACTGGCCTATAATTTATTATTTATACATAATTGGAATACAAACAGGAGCCCAAAGTAGTATTCCTAATATTTGTTACAAAACATGTTAAATAAACTAACATTAAGAGTAAAACAGATATTGTATAAAACTATAGTATTAATAAATATCAGAAGAAAAAAAAGTAGGAACATTTTAAAACTATAAAAGCATGCTACCTACCATTAACAATGACCCCAATCAGCTTGTCAAAAGTTCTCAGAGAGGAAGAAAAAATATCAACTGTGGAGAGGTCACAACAATATTCATTATAAGCTTTGCAGCAACGATTCAGTGGAGAATTTAGATAATAATTGGTATTTGCTTCTTGGTTCGTTATGAAGGTATGTTTATTTCTTGTATTGTATGCTGGTACCAAAAATGATAAAGAGCTTACAATAGGTGAGGATTCTATTAAACCATTAACACATTTAAATGTAAATTTTATATCGACAACTATTCGCCTCTTCTCTATAGGAAGAATGTTGAGGTTCTGTCGAACAATTTGTTTATCTGTACAACCTGGAAAACATTTCTTCATTGCAAATCGGATAAACTTATTTTCAACGACGGATAATCTATTTATATGGACATCATACTGCGGATAATGATAAATAGTTGAGAATAGATCTTGAGAACTGAAAAATGTGAAAATGGGTATGATATAGATTATTCTGTAGTAATATTCAAGATGACCGTACTAATTTTTGCATTAGAAATTATGTTTTATTACTATCTGGTACATGTAAATATACTATAGTTTCAGTCGGTTTGTGCACGAACACTATCAAATAATAGATTAAAACACAAACAATCCAAAACCACTTTTCGCTTCGCTCCCATTACAAGTAATCTCAAATACGCCAATCGAAAACCCCTTAATTTAGTTTCTCCGTCAGGGATGAGTGCAGATTCGTACCAACAAAGGCATAAATAATTGATTTTATACTCTGATTCGTACATATTCTGTTCCTTTGGACCAGTTTGCTGGGACGACTGCAATACAATGTGCATTTTCTGAAGAAATTGCCAGCCAGCAACCTTCATTATGGATTCAGTTCAATCCAATTCGCTTCGTTTCAATATTTGTGCTCTGAACACCACCACATTGGCTTCGTATAAATGAACTAGAATCGACTATCAGAGACTGGATCTCGTTTTGAGGAGACTCGCGGATAATTTCGAAATAAAAGCGCTCGAAATAAGAAATGAAAAGTTGTTGGAAACTAGAGCTATTCAAAATAGTGTTATATATTAATCGATTCCTTGTTTGCTTTATAACTCGTGACGAACAGAGACCGTTCACTAATAAGCAACAACTACTTCTCGGATTATATCGGTTATATCGTGCAGATATATCAACCCCGTTTAGCTCCAATGTCTGTTGGGCACATAGATCGAAAAGTAGTTGTTCCTTTCTAGTGAACGAATAATACGCTTTATTATCACATTGACAACACTGATACAAACTTTAAAATTGATAAGATCATTCCGTTTTTTTAAAGGAGCCGTCCCTTTGCCGGCACCACCTCTGCCTCCTAGGGCTCATTGTGAATCCTCTTAATGTTCTGACTACAGCATATTTAGCCAATCCGTTCCCTGTATTAGCTCACTAGCAGATTCTTTATTGGTTGGTTGTAGAAGTCTTCTGGAGTCATTTGGAGTCTACCATACAATTTCTGCCTTCTGTGGTCCAGCGTCCAACAGTTGCATAATATGTGCAGAGCTGTTTCGGTGTCCTCTTTGCATTTTCTGCATGTAAGGTCTCCGCTATACAGCTCAATTTTGTTCTGGTGCTCCTTTGTGGGAAAGTTTCCCGTGTAAGAAGTCCCGTTATGGTGCGTAGTTTGTTCCCGCTCATTGAGAGCAGTTTTTTCGCTACTTTTTCTAATGGTTCTTTTATGAATTTCTTCCCATGTGCTTGCCTGAGTGTATTCTTCCAGTGTTTATTGTGCTGTTCTTCTAACCATGACCTAGTGGAGCATCTGGGAATGCCCACAGCTGGTTCGGGTCCGTTCATCAGGGTTGACCTGATGATCCTGCTCTTGCCAGTTCGTCAGCTTTTTCATTGCCAGCGAATCCTTCGTGACCTGGGACCCACTCCAGTGTTACACTGTTCCGAGTCGCCAGTCTTCTAAGTAATTCGCCGTATTCCCATACCAGCCGGAGTGTTACCTTAGAGATCTGAAGTGCTTTAAGGGCAGCTTGTCCGTCACTGTAGATCCTGATCTGCCTGTTGTTGTGGGCTCTCATGATATTTGCTTTTGCACATGCAAGTATTGCATAGACCTATGCTTGAAGATCATTCTGTTGCATTATCTCGATTATGTTTACAATTTCCTTCTAATATACAATCATTAACTATGGTTGGTTGCGATGACCTTTCGTTTCACATATTTTCCGGGGCACTTCTATATCTGTAGAGTAGGAAGGGTGAGTGTAGGTTCACAGCACTTAGGCTACATGTGACCCATTGTACATCTTCCTGAGGAGTTGTCCGCCTAGGTCATCGTCCATTTTCTGTCCTTCTCAGGAAAGTGGATGGGTCACTAGGAGACATCTCCTTTATATCAGCAGATGTAGGCCAAGACTCACCGAACACGCACTCAGTTTTCGACAATAACTCCGGACACTCGCATAAGACATGCCTGACAGTTTCATTTTCCTGTTCGCACATCCTGCATAAAGGTGTGTCCACTGGCCCCATAGTATGGAGGTGTTTCCTTAGTTGACAGTGGCCAGTCAGAAATCCTACTGTTAAACGTAGGTTTTTCCTGGTCATCGTCAAATATTTCTTCGGCGCCAGCTTCCCAGGGTGATCTCTTAAGGAATTGAGCATGGCTGTAACGTTTGGCTAGCACCGCAATTGTCAAAGTCGTTAGTCCGTAGGTGTCACTGGGTCCTAAAATTTTTAGTCTAGCCGCTTCCCTGGCTAAAGAATCGGCAATGCGATTAACTTTACTCCTGTCGTGTCCTTTAACTCACCTCAGGATAATATTGTTATCTGCCGAGGCGTTAGCTAAATCTTGGTGGCACTTTAGTACTAGCCCCGATATAACACGTTGTCTGTTCAAGGCTAATAGGGCTTGTCTACTATCAGTGCAGATTGTTATGTTTTTGCCAGAAATCCCTTTTCTGGTTAGTTCTTTTGCGGCAATTAAGATACCAGCCAGTTCTGTTTGAACCACGCTGGTATTGTTTCCTATTTCCCACTTAATCCTTAGGCTTAGTTCTCCGGGGCGCTTGCTTACTTCTGTCCTTTCCTCATTATTTTACACCTTCGTGGGTAATAAACATAAATTGCGAATGTTGTTGCTTCAAATTCCATTAAGTATATTTCCTTTAGGAGCAAGGTTTGTTTCATTTTTCTTTTGATAACTATTTGTTTTTATTACCGTTCTCTTTATTTTTATTACTTCACGTGTTGAAGATTTCGGAAACCGAACCCAGTAACTTTATCTCGTCTCTTTACGACGTTTTGTAATGTAGCGTGCGGAAACAGATCGTGAACCATAAAATATATATCTCATCCATTCTTTTTTACGTGAAATATGTTCTTTAGTTTATTGTTTTTCAACAAAGTGGGAGCGATTACCGGGTGGTTATAATTTAAGGAAAGACACTTCTTAAATAAAATAAGTATATACAGACATATGATGTACACAAGTACGACAACGAAAATATGAGCAAAAGTACTTGAAAGAGAGAGAAGAATAATTGTTCGCAGTCAGCGTTGGGCGTGCTTTCAGTTCCAGCTACCAGTTTAAAATGTTTGGTAGTTTCTAAGGAATAATTATCTTATTTTGCATTTAACTTTTAATACAGGATAACGCCATATTTATTGGGAGAAATTCGAGATTGGTAATACTATAACTGTTATAGTACCTGCACCTGCAATGATAGGTGTACGATCGGGCTTAGCTATAAAGCTCAAGGAAAAAAAACCCGCAATGGTTAGTACACATTTTTTTATTCATAGGCAAGCTCTGGCTTCCAAAACATTGCCACAGAAATTACGCCAGACTTTGGACTCGGACAAGGATTGTAAACTACATCAAGAGCAGCGCATTGAACAGTCGGTTATTTACTTTACTTTGCGAGGATCTTGATTCTGATCACAAAGTTCTTCTGTTCCATACAGAAGTACGCTGGCTGTCCAAAGGCAACATGTTGGCTCGCCTTTATGAATTGAAAGAAGAGGTAATTCTTTTTCTTGAGTTCAAAGAAAAACACAATTTTCTCACAATATTCAAAGATAACACATTTCAATGTATGTTGGCTTATTTAACTGACATATTTGGTGCCTTGAATGAGCTAAACTTGAAACTTCAGGGCAGAAACGGCACTATAATAAGCAATTATAATTATATTCAGGGGTTCATAGCAAAGCTTCAACTTTGGAATAAAAAATTGTCTTCTGTCTTTTTCTCGGCTGTTCGAAGCAATTAAAAACAACAAACTGGACGCAAATTTGAAAGCTGACATAAAAACTCATTTACAAGCGCTGGAATACGAATTTCGCCGATACTATCGAGACATCGATTCAGAGTCACCAATATGTCACATGACAAGAAATCCATTTGTTGTCGATGTGTTACAATTACCAGAAGAAGTTCAGGAAGAATTTCTAGAAATGAAAGCTGATTCGTCCATGAAAGATGACTTCCATGTTTTGACATTGGAGAAATTTTGGATCAAAAGATTGCCTGTTAATTCGAAACTTGCCTCTCTTGCTTTACGAGTATTAATTCCTTTTTCTTCAACTTACTTGTGTGAGACAGGATTTTCTGCTCTAGTTTTAATTAAAACTAAACAGCGAAATCGTCTTGATGTCGATAGCGACCTGATGATTGTTCTGGCAAGAACAGAACCTAGAATCAACCAACTGGTACAGAACATGCAAGCTCAAGTGTCTCATTAATACCTACTCTTATTTTATTAAATTCTTTGGATAAAAAACATCTATTATTTTAATTTAAACTTTTAAAGTTTGTTTATTAGAATTGAAATAAAAGGCTTTTAAGTACATAATGTGCGTTTTTTGTATTTATTGTAAAAGTAAAGGGGGGAGCATGAAAATATTATTAGTAGTCCGGGGAGCCTCAAGAAAAAAAAGGTTGGGAAACCCAGCTATAACATATTGTCTGACAGCACAGTAGCCTCATTACATATTCAAATTGAAAATTATCTCTTACAGAGTGATCCTAAGAATTTTACAAGTGAATACTAAAATTCTAATGCAAAACAAGTGGGTGTCTGTATTGGTTATCTATACATCCCTGTTTAAGCTCAAAATACAATATGGTAATAAAACTGAACAATGCCAGCTAAACGATAAACATTGCGGCAGTGGCGGAGATATCACTATCGGTTCTATAGTTTGTTCTATGAGGTTATCTAAAACCCACATTTTCTCTTCCTCTTTAATTACATGATTCACATCATCCCTCCAGTTCTTTCCAGTTATTGTTGTCAATGAGTACTTCATGAGTTCACGAACATCTTTCATTTTAAATGTTTTATTATGTCTAGCTACATAACCTTTCATTTGGGCCCATATTAACTCTATCGCATTTAATTCACAATGGTATGGCGGCAAACGAAGCACCGTTATCCCACGATTCTTGGCTATTTCATCAATAACAAACTTTTTAAATGGTACCCATTTTCTTTTACGATTAACTAGTTTCTAATATCAGCTTTTTTCCAATAGGTAGATGGAATATTTTCTGTTAATCGCGAATGATAAGTGGCATTGTCCATAACGATTACAGCATTATTTGGAATTAATTCGACCATTTGTGTAAAATACTCTTCAAAAACATCTGCAGTCATTTCTTCATGATAGTCTTTGGTTGATGTTGACTGAAACTCCAGTAAACCACCTTCAACGAACCCTTGATTGCATCCAATATGCGTTATTATTAGTCGGCGACCTTTACTGATAAGAGTTTTCAGAGAAAGGCGGAATTATAAACTTTACGTTCGCGTTCAGTTCGCAGTTGGCGACGTTCGCGTCGTTTCCATTTTGCAGTTCAGTTCAGTTGGTAAATTTTTGCGTTTATAAACCTCACAACTTTCAGTTGGCAGTTAGGGATTTGATTGGCTGAAAATTATTTTGACAATTTTGATAGATCTCAGCTGATCTTATTCATATTTTGTTTTGTAAAAAATAAAGTTGGATGATTTATTTAATTTCAAGTGTATTTGCTGCAACATGTTTATTATATGCTGCTTTTAAGAAAAAACAGAAAAAGAAGAGACAAAGGCCGAGGTATAAAACACGAACCATAAACAGGAACAGACAAAAAACTGGTGGCTTTGTTTATTACAAACAAATGAAAGCCCTAGATTCAGCACAGTTTTTTAAATACACGCGAATGACGGTTTCTGTATTTGATAAGCTATTGGAAAAAGTAAGACCGCTTATTCAAAAACAACCTCGATCTGATGGGATATCTCCAGAGCAACGGCTTGTTATTACAATACCTTTCAGTAAGTGCTTAGTTTGAAATGAAATTAATAGGAAAAAATCAAGTACCTACCTATACTGATCAGACTATTTATTAATAGTCTCATACATATAATATTGTTTCAGGTATCTTTCACAAGGAACAAGTAGTATGCAATCTCTTGCTTAGAACTTCCAAATTGGACATACAACAGCCCAAAAAATTATTCACGAGACATGTAGAGCCATATGGGAGGTTTTAAGTCCACATTATTTATCAACCCCATCAACAAATAATATATGGTCCAGAATTGCTGATGGCTTTTTGAAGAGATGGAATTTTCCAAATTGTCTTGGGGCCATAGATACGAAGCATATTAATATACAAGCACCTGGCTCTTTATTTTTTAATTATAAGAAAAACTTCAGTATTGTATTCTTAGGTGTCTGTGACAGTCTATATAGATTTACATTTGTTGATATTGGGGCATATGGATCTCAGAGTGATGGAGGAATATTTAAAAATAGCATTTGCCCCACTTTTTTGTGGCTGATGAAGCCTTCCCACTTAAAGAATATATTATGAGACCATATGGAGGTAGAAACCCAAGTTTTACCCAGATGAATTTTAACTATCGTCTGTCCAGGCAGACCATTGAAAATACTTTTGGTATTTTAGTTGCCAGATGGCGTGTTCTGAAAACCACCATAAATTCGAAAGTGGAAAATGTTGACCACATTGTTAAGGCAGTTACACCTCTGCACAATTATTGCCTTAGAGTTAGGTGATAATTGGTACTGTCCTGTGGGATTTGTTGATGGAGACCATGGGCCAGGTGAATGGCGTAAGAAGCAGAAACCACTGAAATCAGTTGGAAGAATAGGTGCAAACATTGCCCGTGCACGAATTTATCGATTGAGAGATACTCTAGCTGAATATTTAGCATCTGCAGCAGGTCAGGTACTGGCATCTAGTTCAATTTTTTTTCAAGTTCATAGCCAAAAAGTACTATTTTTATTTTTTTCAAGTTAGCAAATAAATATTTGAGTATTAGTTTTAAGTATATGACAGAATAAAAAATAATATTGAAAAGTATGTTTTATTTATTAAAAATAAAAGAAATTAATTATTCAACACATTTAATAATTCCTTTCTTTTTAATTTCGCCGCTTCTTGTGGCATTTCTTCCAGCTCAGAAAAAATGTACTCTACAAGAGTTCTGTTTGGGTTGGTTTTCTGTTTTTTAATTTCTTTCGCCACAACAATAAACTGACCTTCAGCTGCCTCATTTTTTCTTTTAGAGGATGCTAAAACATAAAACAAAAAAATGTTAGCAGGATAATAATGTTGGAAAATATTTTTAAAGATTTTTAACTGGTGGAACGCGACTAACTAGAATTCAAAGAAAAGTTGAACATTTTTTGGCCAAAGGATAACCTCTACAGATAAAACATACATTATCTACTTACATTTGCCTACTTTTGGGGTGCTTGTGACAGCTGAGGGTTCTACATCTTCGCTATTCTCCTCAAATCGATGTTCGATGTTCTCCATCTGTTCCGGAGATATAAGTTGCTCATTGGTTGACCAAGCCGAACAAGACGATGAGGGTCTACTTTCCCCACTGGATGGTCCTGATGTATAGGTTCTGTAAAAAGAATTGGTACACAAAACTTTGAACACAAAATAACAAATAAAATTTTAACTTACTTTCTGGGTTTTGTATATTTCTCATAAAATCTCATTTTTTCAAAATATTCCCAGGTTGATTCGGGTGCTGCTGAACCTGATTTAGAGTTTTCCCTTTTCTCCCTTGTATATTTGTCTCTAATGGACTTCCACAATTTTTTGCATTCTTCAGCTGTTAAAAATTGACAATTTTTATATGCCGCAAACAACAGTACAAATAAATATACTAACCATCTATTCCAAGAACAGCTGAAATTTCTGTCCAGGCCTGCTCTTTCATGTTATTATTTTTATAATTTTTATTTTGTAAATTATACAAAAATTCGTAGTTTTGTATACAATCTATGAGCAGACCTGTTAGATCAGTTGTAGCTTTATCAACTACCGACATCTTTTCAGAAAGAAAACAATAAAAAAACACACCAAAACGAACAAATCAAGCCAAGCCAAACAAACAAAATGGAAGACTGACTGAAGAGTAGGGGAGGGTCTGCAACAGTCGCCACTCTCTCGCGAATTTCTCATTTTGAAAGATTAGGTGTTGCCATCTAGTACAGAGTGTGTCAATGATGCACTTACAATGCCTGCAAAGTTATCTGCCTGAATTTTAAGATTTCCTGTTTAAAATTAGCTTAACCTCAAATTGTGTATGTGAAGTAAAATACAGCAAGCAAGTGAATTTATTTTCAGTGATAAAATAAATGCTCATCAGCTCATCCAAGTGAACTGGTGTTGATAGCTTATACCTAATACATGTAAGTATAGATTTATATAATTAGCTTTTGATTGCATAAACTAGTTTTTGTTTTTTTCTTCACTCTTTAAAAACATGTGCTTGTTGGTACAGTGGCCATGTTAAATGTAGGTACAGTGGTCACTACTTCATTTTTTAAATAAGGGGTGGCCACTGTACCTTGCCTAAAAAATTATTATTTAGTACAATAATGTAAATGTAGATCCAATTTATTCCAGATATTATTTTGGAAAATGCCTCGCCGAAAAGTCACAGATGTCAAGATTGGAAAAACTGGGTGCTACTTCACGTATCCCGATGTTCCCGATTTAGCCATAGTTCCAGTTAGTGATATTCTACTACATTTATCTCAACCTATAAAAGTAGGCGGCACTACTAGAACAGCAAATTTATTTTCTTTTTCAATCAATTCAGCTATATAAATGATGTCTGTTAACGCCATTAGAAGTTGATAAGTTTAAGCAAAGATTACAGAAATTCTGCAATCTATGGTTTAAGTTGCTTTCTGTATAGGTATTTAAGTTGTATTTTTGTAAAAGAAATTATTTTTTTATTTTTAAATAAACCATTATTCTAGCAATTCTAGTCTATTTTCAATTTCTTTTCCCAATTCCTAAACAGTAGTGGCCACTGTACCTTCATTGCATGTACAGTGGGTACTTTGCAACACATTCTTGCAGCTACAAATTTTTTGATAAAAATAACTTTTTTCAGCTACAGAATGGAATGCTATAGAGGTAAATATAGTAATTGCTGTTTAGCGAAATCAAATTCTATAAAAAAATTTATTTTGATTTGATTTTTTTGAAAAAAGGTGTCCACCGTTCCAGACCCTCTCCTACAATAAACAGTTGACAAATGACGTTTCTCACGTGGTGCATATCTTTCGTTTTGATTGGTTTATACCTGAACTGCCAACTGCGAACTTCAATCTTGGCCATCTCGAACGCGGACGCAGCGTGACGGGCGTAATGGAAACTGCGAACTGAACGCGGACTGACTTTATAAACGTAATTGTGTGATCCCTTTTGTTCAACTTCAACTGAACTGAACTGCCAACGACGAACTGAACGCGAACGTAATAGTATATTACGTAACGTGTGTGGTAAGGAGCATTTTACGTAAAATGCTCTACAACACGAGTTACGTACTATACTTTACCTACGACCTACTTGTACTTGTATTTTTTATAAGAAGCATAAGAAATAACAGCTACATAATTAGAGGTGCTTGGTAAACTCCATCTCTATTACTCTATTACCAATGAAAGAAGCACATTAAAGAACTAACGTTTAATCATTATTAATATATTGTTGATAATCGAAAGTCCATTTTTCAATTATAATCAATACATATACATAGCCCTTTGGGCTTTTCATAGTTAAACGTGACCATATCTAATGTTTTCAAATAGTAAATTTTGAATAAAATGGAGACGTCTATTGACAGTTGCTAAGATGTTGCTAGGGAAGCCGTGCGATTTACTTTACAGCTGTGCGTTTTTTTTTTACAGTGCGTAATAGCTGTCATTACATTGATACCGACTGTGTGTTATTGACTGATTACAGGGGGGGGGTCGTAGGTAAAGTTTATAATTCCTACTTAAACCTTCTATGAAAGCTTGACGACTGATTTGAATACTTTTGTCCTGCCATATTTTTTTCACTGAATGTCCTTCATTGAGCCATGTCTCATCTAGATAATAGATTTGTCTTCCCTCCTGTCTGTATTTTCGGATATTTCGTAAATACTGGCGTCTCCAACATATTATTATTTGTTCGTTGTCGATTAGCACTGATTTGCGACTTGGCTTCTCCCAAGTAAAATTTAATTTGGGCGAGACCAAGTTTCACCGTATATACCTGCAAAATTTCTTACTAGTCATTAGGACAATCCCTAGTAGGACCCTATTGTAATGTTTCTTGGAAATGTTATTATCAACATTTCGAAAATCAGAAAGTAATTATATATATCAGATCGGGTATAAAATTATGTAGTAAATAAATTCCTTAGATGAACGGTGACGCTTATGGTTGACTACCTGACTAGCATCTGTGACCTTTTCGCGTGCTGTCAGACAATAAGAAACAGACTATATTGACTTTTGAAAAATAAGTGGGATCAACACAAATAAGAATAAAATAATATAGTTCAAGAAAATAAATGGATAAATTACAATCTGCAATAAATAAAATCTATACACTGCTTTCGATTTAACAATTATTGGTATTGGGTACTTGGGAATAACTTACAGATAAATTCATTTGGCAACAGCTGACTGCGCACAATTATTCTTCTGTGTGTAGATAAATAACATTGCAATATAAGAATTGTTATTTTTTTTTCAACTAAACCTCGTATAGCTTATTGAAATTCCAAGTAGTGTTGTAAACAAGTTACAACATCGATAAAAGGATTTTCAAAATCCGCAAGCGGAAAATGTAAGTGACAACGTCGTGCCAACATTGTAAGGTCTGGATTTATCTCTGTTATTTCGGATGCAGAATGGAATCGATAGAAATAGTTTGAACTAATCACCAGCACGGTCTACTACAAGATTTTTGTCAAAATGAATTTATTTTGAACTCACTCAAAGTATATATTTATAGAAATATTATTTTGCAATATTTATAAAAGTAAAATTATACGGAGTGTCCCGTAAATTAGACTATCCTCGTGAACATGTAGCAGGATCTGTGGAAAATCTTGGGACTTGGGACCCAAACAAATCAATCGCCTAGTGGCCAAAAGCTTTACAGCGAACGGCCCAAGCAAAGGTCTCTGGTTTACAGAGACAGGCTTGTCTGGCAATTACTGCACCGTCAGCAGCCATGGAAATCCTTCTGGACCTACCTCCTCTCCATATATTTTTGGAAAGAGAAGCTAGATGGACAGCATACAGAATAGAGCATTATGTGAGATACATGCTGTTAAAAGGTGCAGTAGATATACACATTTTATTTCATGTCTTCTCGGGGGATGGAAGTACAAATTTAAAATTTTTTGTAGGTTATTATCTCTTCAAAACACATCAACAGTATTAGTTATCTCAATTTCTAATAAGCCAGTGGCGTGGTACGGGGGGTCGTAAACTTTTATTGTACCATATTTTTGAAACGCCTTGTATTTAGACTTAAAGACTTTTATATACAATTCTTTGTTAAATTTCCTACATAAAAGGTACTCTTTGTTGAACTCGATAGAATACTCCATTTTCAAGATTTTTTACTTTTTATTAAAGTAAGACACTTTTTTAAGTTGCATTTGCTTAAATAAATTTGTAGTACCTCCTTGGACGTTTTTTCTTAGACTTAGAATGACGAAGGAAACTGCTCTCAATTTTCTTGGAGAAATTGAAATTGTTTATTTTCTATGACATTTTTATACTTGCTAATAATATCTAATAATAATGATTTTTCACGTGTTGTGAAATTTATTCCACGAGATCGTTTTTCTACGCTCATATTTAGGGCCATTCGCACCGGTTACACTTAAACGTTAAGTGGCACTCAAATCCACTAAGTGTCACTTAGTCGTTCGCACCGCGACGTTAAGGGTACCTTAACTAAGCTCGGAATTTCCACGGCTTAAAGTTCCACTTAACCTCGAAATACTAATTTTGAAGTTGATTTATGACTGTTTAGATTTGAGTAAATTGTGCTTTGGTAGATGGTAGATCTTTGTATTTGTAATTTGTCTTATCGGAATGGAAATGTTAGAAGATGATGACGATTTAGAAATAATTGATAGGTATAATTGATTACGGCAGATATATATAATGAAATGTTATTTTAATACATTCGATCCTAAGACGTTTTTTCTTAGATTTAGAATAACGAAGGAAACTGCTCTCAATTTTCTTGGAGAAATTGAAATTGTTTATTTTCTATGACATTTTTATACTTTCTAATAATATCTAATAATAATGATTTTTCACATGTTGTGGAATTTATTCCACGAGATCGTTTTTCTCCGCTCATATTCAAACTACTGACTCGAAAGAAAAAATTTTTATCAAAACGTCAAAACCAAAGATGACACCAACTAATATTAAACGCATAGATCAAACTGGATCAAACGACTGCCGTTAATAGAGGAGTTCAGTCTAAGGTCAGTGTGGCCAACAAAAAGTGGTTTTTCTGACAAGAATGACAGTTAATGTCTACCCCTTAAAACATAGGATTTTTGCATGTTTTTCATCATTGCGAACATCTTGTTGCTTTATTGAAACAATGAATACACCCCCGAAGCGTAAATCTTGGAATTTAAAATGACTTTTTAGCTGAATACACAGCACATCGGTGGCCAAAAATTCCAGGAACTCTTGGCATGTCACCATTCTGTTATCTGTCACTAGTTATGTCAGATGTCAGTGGAAAAAGTAATTAGAAGAATAGAGATACACCTAACTAGAAATGCTGCAAAAATCTAATCGAAAATGGACATACAGAATTGAACGAATATCAACAAAAATAAATATAACTGACATTTGACATAATTAGTGACTGAATAACAGAAATGGAATGGTGACTTGCCAGAAGTTCCTAGAGTTATTGGCCATCGATATGTTGAGTATTCAGCTAAAAAGTCATTTTAAATTTTAAAATATACGCTTCGGGGGTGTATTCATTATTTTAATAATGCAATATAGATGTTCCCAATGATAAAAATCATGCAAAATTTTATGTTTTAACCAGTAGACCTTAACTGTCATTCTTGTCAGAAAAAACCACTTATTGTTGGCCACACTGACCTTAGACTGAACTCCTCTATTGGTTAGTTCCTGACAAGATCTTCTTTTTCAAAAAAATATTTTAAGAATTGCGGCGTTGTCAAATGGAACCTCCCACTTAGTTAAGGGAGGTA
>CAJUYG010000086.1:26121-38554 GCA_910591675.1 Galerucella calmariensis | reverse complement strand
TGCGGCGTTGTCAAATGGAACCTCCCACTTAGTTAAGGGAGGTACGGCGCGAACGAAGTTCCCCTTAAATTATAAGTGTCACTTAGTTAAGTATCACTTTTTAGGATAATCGGTGCGAATGGCCCTTAACTAAGCTCAGAATATCCACGGCTTAGGGCCATTCGCACCGGTTACACTTAAACGTTAAGAGTCACTCAAATCCACTAAGTGTCACTTAGTCGTTCGCACCGTATTTAAAGGCACCCTTAACGCGACGTTAAGGATACCTTAACTAAGCTCGGAATATCCACGGCTTAAAGTTCCACTTAACCTCGAAATACTAATTTTGAAGTTGATTTATGACAGTTTAAAACTGAGTAAATTGTGCTTTGGTAAATAGTAGATCTTTGTATTTGTAATTTGTCTTATCGGAATGGAAATGTTAGAAGATGATGACGATTTAGAAATAATTGATATAATTGAATACGGCATAACCAAACAGTTATAAAATATAAGGAACGATTATTTTAATACATTCTATCCTTGGACGTTTTTTCTTAGATTTAGAATGACGAAGGAAACTGCTCTCAATTTTCTTGGAGAAATTGAAATTGTTTATTTTCTATGACATTTTTATACTTGCTAATGATATCTAATAATAATGATTTTTCACGTGTTGTGAAATTTATTCCACGAGATCGTTTTTCTCCGCTCATATTTAAACTACTAAAATGACTCGGGAGAAAAAATACTTATCAAAATGTCAAAACCAAAGATGACACCAACTAATATTAAACGCATAGATCAAACTGGATCAAACGACTGCCGTTAATTTCTGAAAAGATCTTCTTTTTCAAAAAAAGATTTTAAGAATTGTGGCGTTGTCAAATGGAACCTCCCACCTAGTTAAGGGAGGTACGGCGCGAACGAAGTTCCACTTAAATTATAAGTGTCACTCAGCTAAGTATGACATTTTAGGATAATCGGTGCGAATGGCCCTTAACATGCCCTTAACCTCGAAATACTAATTTTGAAGTTAATTTATGACAGTATAGATTTGAGTAAATTGTGCTTTGATAGATGGTAGATCTTTGTATTTGTAATTTGTCTTATCGAAATGGAAATTTAAGAAGATGATGACGATTTAGAAATAATTGATATAGGTAATTGAATGCGGCATACCCAGACAGTTATATATAAGGTGCGAATGGCCCATATCCAAAATCTTCTTTTTCAAAAAAAGATTTTAAAAATGCGGCGTTGTCAAATGGAACTTCCCACTTAGTCAAGGGAGGTACGGCGCGAATGAAGTTCCACTTAAATTATAAGTGTCACTTAGTTAAGTATGACTTTTTAGGATAATCGGTGCGAATGGCCCATATCCCATTTTCCGCAATAGTTGCAGAACATACTATATTTTTTCTCACTCTAACCTGCCGTTTTAAGCGCTACATGAAAGCGTAGAACAAAATTTGTTTGTAAAATTATCTGCATAGTTATCTATAATCCGTACAAAAAAGAAAATTAATATTCAAACGCGCTGTAGAGTTTATTAATAATTACTAATATAGGCATTCCATTGGAATTGCGCCAAACAGAATTGTTCCTTGACACTCATAAGCAACATAGTGGCAAAACATTTACATTCAATTACCATGCATTTAACGAAGTGATTGACCTAATACTTACTATGTTGTTTATTTCGTCAATGCGCATTGTTTAAATTATAATTAATAAATATGAGGTAAACAGTGTAGAATTATGATTTATTTATATTTTTTTTATAACATTGTATCAGACAAACTCAAAGAAAGTAATATAATCATGAAGTGATTCCATCACGATGTCCCAATGTCCTATAATATATTTTTATCATATTGATAGCACGATTTCAGGTAAGAGACCCTAAGGTCTCTTCCACACGGTCAGGGTGTTTGTCCGTCCGAGTTTTCGCCCGGATGTACCCGCTAGAACTCACGGAAGTTGGACGGGCAATCTCCCTAGCGGACCACATTCTGCTATTAATGCGTTTACATGATCCGGGTGTTTAATCGTCAGATTGGTCTATACTTGTCTATACTAGTTTGCAGGCAAGTAGCGTGAAGACTGTGTGTGTACTCTGCAGTGCAGTAGCTACGAGCATTTGATTATGTAGAAAGAAGTAGAAGAAATAGATTCTGAAATCCTGATTAGTTTAGTTCAGGATAAACCAGAAATCTGGAACAAAGCTGCCGAGGATCTGCTTTCCAAATTTGCCTATTTCGTTGTTTTTTTCGCCGATGTTTTAATAAAGCGAACAAAATCTTTTTGCGTCTACTGTCCATCACAATCAACGACAAACTGAAGTATCTAGCACCAAGTGGTCCGTATTTTCGCAGACTCCCGTGTGAAGAGAGATCCAGGGTGCCGCCCGGCCGGGCGATCATACGGACGGATAAATATCCTGACCGTGTGAAAGAGGCATTAAACCGCAATAAACCATAGGCGCACATTGGAATTTAGGCAGGATAAAATAGATACGAGCGTTCATTGAAGGTGTATCAACAGGGTTAAATAATCTCATAGGGAAATGACTCAGACTTATTATAATCCATATTGGAAATGAAAACTGTTTATAATCCATGGAGGATTATTAAGTTTTGTGTCCAAATCAACGAAGAAGTGACCGCCGGCGTTTTTGAAGATTATCTTATGCAGATGTTGGATTTAATTCCACAATTCCAGAACATTCTGTAATTATTCTAGATAATGCTAGCTATAATATGAGACTTGTAGAAAAATTGACAACTGTTTGGGAGAAAAATGAGATAATCGTTTGGTTGGATAACCACAACATTATACGAAGAGCATTCCGTAAAACAATTGACGAAATGGAGTTAGAACGTAGAATAACTGTGCTATCGGGGCTAGTACAAGAATGCCACCAAGATTTAGCTAACGCCTCGGCAGATAACAATATTACCCTGAGGTGGGTTAAAGGGCACGACAGTAGTAAAAGTAACATTGCCGATTCTTTAGCCAGGGAAGCGGCTGGACTAAAAATTTTAAAAGTGACACCCACAGTCTAACGACTTACTAGCCGAACGTTACACCCATGCTCAATCCCTTAAGAGATGGGATGGAATCAAAGGATGCAGTCTTGCTAGGATCACCCTGGGCGACCATGGGAAGTTCGCGGCGAAGAAATATTTGGCGATGAAAAGGAAAAACCAACGTTAAACAGTAGGATTTCTGACTGGGCATTGTCAACCAAGGAAACACCTCCATACTATGGGGCTAGGGGACACACCTCCATGCAGGATGTGTGAACAGGAAGATGAAACTGTCAGGCATGTCTTATGCGAGTGTCCGGAGTTATCGTTAATAAGAGAGTGTGTGTTCGGTGAGTCTTAGCCTACACCTGCCGATATAAAGGAGATGTCTCCTAGTGACCTGTACACCTTCCTGGGAAGGACAGGATGGACGATGACCTAGGAGGACAACTCCTCGGAAGGATGTAGAATGGGTCACATGTGGCCTAAGTGCTGTGAGTCTATACACTCACCCTTCCTACTCTACAGATACAGGACTGTACTACGATTGCCACCATACCAATGCGAACTCAATGCTTTTTATGGGCGCAAGTAAAGGGTGACGTAGCACAAAACAATAAAACTTATAAATTAGAAGACCTCTACATCAATTACTGCAAAACTCTTTGACAAAAGTGTCTGCAGAGAACTGGAAAAAAAGCTGTCAGTTGAATCTATAATAATGTTACGAACTCAGTGATACAGAAGCCGGTCCTGTCGCAAACTATGAATTTTGGCGAATGCGACCTTTCTAGAAAGGTTCTTTAACAGGTAATGTTCCAGACTGTTCTCGCAGCGTAGAAGGCAGTGAATTCAAGAAAGTTCTAGAGTTGCGGAGGACTATATATACGCGGGTTTTCGAGTGAGTCGGGGAGTTGTTCAGTATACAGTGAATCGGTAAATAGTTTCAGTATACAGTGAACAGATAGTGAATATAAATAGTGTTAAATATAAATTAGGACCATTATTATACCGAGTGTAGATAAATTAGTAGAAATTAAGTATTGTGTATATAAATTAAGTTTATTATAGTGTGTAAGTGTTTCTTCAATAAATCAATAGTAATTAGCCATAGAGAGCGTATAATTTTATCTCACGGTGAAAACATTTCAAATAAATAAGAAAAACATTACAATAATTGATGTTGGTGTTCGATAACTTCTGCTAGTTCAGCGTCTGTAAAAGCCTCCTTAGGCTCCTTTTTTTGGATAAGCTATTGAAAAGTTCTGTAATAAATATAACTATTATTAGCCTACAACCTAACCAAATAAACTCTCCAGTTATGATTACATAAAATAAAAACTAAAGAAAAGAAGAAAATATATTACTGTGTTGTTTATTTGATAATAATATTCCAACAAATGAACAAAAAATAGATCAAAATAATTCTGGACGATGTTTTCGTATTTTTCTGTTGAGTTGATTGGGCCGCAGGTTAAACACGTTAACCCTCCGAAACGACCATGCTTTTCCATTTCTTGATTAAGGAAATCCACTTCTCGACTTGTACTGGAATTCATTTCAGTTATCCAATAGCAATCTTTCCGATGTTGCAAGGCATTTTGCCGACTCACGTAATAACGTTTTATTAAATATATACTATTCCGTTCCTTTTAAATGATAATCAAAGGTGCTCTTTTATAATTAAATGTATGTTGAATGCATTTAGGCGCAATGTGTAAAAATCAAATATTTTCGAATAATTACAGACCCACATACATATAGAGAATTAGACCGCAAAAAGGCAATTTTATGACAGCCTAGGCTAACTCTCGAAGATTACAAGAGTCAACCTGTGTAAACTGGTACAGGAAACTGGAAATACAGAGTGGGTGCAGTGAAACGTGACTCGAAAAACACAAAAAGCTTAAGTTAATCAAATTTTTTCTTAAAACTTTTTTATTACACCTGTACTGATACAATTCCGTAACCAAGTTTTTTATTTCCCATTTCTTTAATGGGCTATTTACTAGAACCAGTGAATGTGAAATAATGTAGCGAAATGTAAAATCCCTTTACATACATGAAGATGAAAGCTATCTCATTTATCTGACGTCTCGAGACATCGAGGGTTTTACATTCTACAAAAACCAATTTATTTTATTTCGTATCTGTATATGCACCAAGAAATATTTCTACCTGTAAGAAGTTCTTATTCCGTTACACTAGCACCACATCGTCAGGAGATAGTTTTAGCTCAAAAGCCAAAGCGAGTATAAAGGGAATTCTAAATTTTTGTTTCTCGAATAGGCATGATGACTGATTTTGAAAAACTGCTCCACGATGCTCTCACGTATATACTTTATCTACAATAAATGTTATTTCTCTAAGAAAAAAAGTTTTTAAAGGAAACATTCAACTTTAAAAAACACATATCAAATTATGCGCCAAAACGCTAGAATAGTAATGGCGTCTGTCTCTGACAACATTCGTGAATACCATTTTTAGGAGATCTGTGTCGATAGGTTATCTATGATCTGTGTCCTGTGGTAAAATCGTCAAAGTCAAACCATAGACAGATTATATTTCTCTATGAGTCAGACTTCAAACACTTGACATATGAACTAAGCAAAACCAACAAACAACAAAGGAAATTTAAAACATGTTCGGATCATAGATATTTGCGAAAGTACGACGTCACTCTCTTCTGATTGGTGTTTGAGATAAGATGGCGGATGGTTGAATTTTGTGCTTATATTTTTAGTAAAATGAATGGAATCACACATGTAAAATAAAAATAAGTGATTTCTTTAGAATCTTTGTATCTTATATAATTATAACAAATCAATATTTTAGTGATTCTTAGTGATTGTCATCATTCCTATTAAGACATTGCCGACCAGTATATTTCTTATCCTTTAGCTCAATATGAGATACTTTCCTAAACCTACATGGACGACATCCTCAGAGTCTCTCTGATCAATTAAAAATTCTTTATCCCGTTCTTCTTCTGTTCTCAATACACATGGGTTCTATTAGCATAAATGGCACTCCAACTTCTTAGAATTTCTTAAGTCTCTCTCAATTGATTCTGATCTCAAATTAAACTTGAACTTTAAAAAGTTTCCTTGTAAAATTCTTGGAATAAAATCCAACTCTTCGTCTGACATGTTTCAAATTTGTTTTTCTCCTCTGTCGGATTTTACTAACTTATAATTTGGCAAGTTTATCTGAAGCTACGGGGCATCGGCAAGAGCCGAGGAAACATGGCGGTATCTGTCATAAACGTACAAATGGCGTACGGTACCTATTTACCAAGTAAAACTGAAAAAACAAAGGTCACTGACTATACCAACGCCACTGGATGAATCAATATCAGTCAATTGAGGAAGTGAGTGGGAAGAACACACGCACGCGCTTGCCAATAAGAAGTCAGCTGGTCAAGCATTTCGATAAAAATCACCAATTATGTAATTCGGAGGATGTGGTAATTATTGAATAGATGAGGCTTTTACTTGATGTAGATCCATAGTAAGTTATGAAATCAAACAATTTTATTTTGTAAAATCTACATTGTAATTAAACATAAAGTGACGCGTTTCGCTAACACAGTAGCTTTTTCAAACGTTGGAGGTATAATGAGAAACTTTCTATTTATACAGTGCCTTAATACTAAATTATACGGAAATTTAACAATAAAATTATAATCTATTTACAAGGAAATGAAAAGAATTTGTCTAAATATGGAATTAACTAAAGAATTTAACAAGTCTACCTACTCATTCACAACCACCCTACAGGAATATTTCTAGGTAAAAAGGTTTAATAATGGAGAATTGTTAATATCAAGCTGGTCGTTAAGAAGATTATCTGAATATTTGTTTTTATTTATCTCTAGAGCTTCTAAAAGATTTAATTTGAAGGATTTAGTTTCTATATGCAAAATTTCAAAATTTGAATCGAAAGAATGTTGGTTTGCTAATAAATGATTTGAATAGTTGGAATCTAATTTTTCATAACTACGTTTGTGTTCTGAAATTCTAGTTTTAAAATTCCTAAAAGTTCTACCTATATAAATTTTATCACAGTCGTCATTACCACATTTTAATTTATAAACTCCTGATTTATTTAGTTTTGAAGATTTGGATTTGTTGTTTTTAATGAATTTGGATAAATTGTTGTCAGTTTTGAAGCAAATATTCAAGTCTAAAGTTTCTAAAAATGATTTTATTTTTAAGGATGGTATTCCAAAGTAAGTTAAGCTTTTAAATTGGTTATTTTTGTTTTTATCAGAAAAAAATACTTGTTCTAGAGTATGTTTTCGTATCTTTTTATTTATGATGTTGTCAATTAAATTTGGATCGTAATTATTATTAACCGCTATTTGCTTTATTATATTTAGTTCTTTATTGTAATTGTCAATATTCAATGGAACTGTTAAAAGTCTATGTATCATACTATTGAAAGCTGCTAATTTATGACTGATTGGGTGGACTGAACTATTATGAATTGTAATGTATGTATGTGATGGTTTGTGAAATATAGAAAAGTCATGTCTATTATTTATATTTGAAATTGTAAGATCTAGAAAGTTTATGGACTTATTTTGTTCAATTTCTACTGTAAATTTGATATTTTTATGCATTGAGTTAATGTGAGTAATGAAGTTATCTAACTGGAAAACCTGGAAAAGTCAGGGAATTTAAAGATGGTCAGGGAAAAGTCAGGAAAAACATCATTTTCAACAGAAATAACAAAAAATGTCAGGGAAATTTTTCCCCTACCTGGAAAATAATTATGGATCTTTCTCCTTCAAGTTTAGATAAAATTATTGATCGTTCCCCATAAACTTTAACCATTTTTTCATTATTTTTTATACCTATGAAATAAAAAGAGATAGCTAACTCGGACATGATACTAAAGGTTTCTGAAGTAGAACTAGTAAGATTTTGGAAAGAATGTCAAACATTTCTTGTAGCAGCAGTAAAAAATATTGCTGAAAGATCATGCATAAAATATAATTTGGCAAAGTATATTACCTGTTTTGACCCAAGAATATTCATAGATTCTGCACAAAATGCAAATAAATGAATTCAATACTTTTACGATAAACATAATAACGAGTAGGTAAGCAGAAAAAAGTTTTTGTCAATTTAAAAAACTTGCATCTGATGAACATTTTTTAGGAGGAGCTAAAAACTACGACTACAATAAAAATGACTCACAGAACATATGAAGACTTTCTCGAAAAATAAAATAAAAATTCAATTAGAAATAATTTGGGTTAAAAAGAGAAAAAGGGAAGCTAAGAGTAAAATCTATAATTTGGAAATTAAAAAGAGAAAAATCGAAAACGAATCAAATACTAGCTTGTCTTTAATAAACACTGAAATTAATGACCTAAGACAAACGTTAAGTACTATCGTTACCTAATTTTTCTAATGTATTGGTCAATCTGTAGGGAATAATTTGTTGTTACCCTGCAGATTTTGTGATGCGAATTTGGGGTTTTTTGTTCTGAAGAATTTTATAACTGTTTGTTTTTATGTTATATTTTTTCATTTGTTTTTATTTTTGTGTTTTTATTCCTTTCAGATTCTTTGTTTAAATTTTGTTTATAAAAATGAGACAGATGTATTGGTTTCTTCGAACGTGATGCTTCTTCCCTGTGAACTATGAGTTTGAATGAAAATAACTTTTTTAGTGTGAGTGTGTGGGGGGAGGAGGTGGTAAGCTTATAGTAGAGGATCCGAAGCAAGATCGTCCTTCACCGATTTGTTTACCGGATGAAAATGACATATTATCGAAGGAAATATGTTTGAGAACATAATTTGATATGGCAACCCTTTGGGAAATGGTCAAGGCTATAATTAATTAAAATTATAAAAAATTATTATTTTTTGAAAAGTTCACCGGCGTGTCTACCAAATAAAACCAATTTCAGTGGAAAGTTTATAATGCACATAATATGCAACACCTCAGTTGCCTCCCCTTTTCTGGTCCCTATCACCTGGCAGCCGCGTCCAAACAGGTAAGTTGAAATTAGTAATTGCACTCTTCTGTCTATCAATCGGAACCAATTTTAAAATAAAGATAATTGAATTACAAATAACGTAGTATTAGGTTGCTTGAGAAAATATGGTCATAGATAGTGGTTGTAAGACTTTTAAGTTGAAAAAACAGAGCGAGTAATACTGTGAGACAGAGAGACATTGCGCGCACTATTCCCTACTATAGAAAAGGACACAATACTACACTGTGCGCACAGGCACTGTAAACTATAAAAGAGCGCGTTTACTATAGTTTACTGTAGAGCAGTGTTTTGTGTAGTTAGTTTGTAAACTGGAGTATTATAAAAATAAATTAAAGATAACAAGGATAAATTAAAAAAAAAATTATGAATATATGTTTAGCAGGAAAATAGAAAATTTTTTATTAAACAATTAATACAATAAAGTAAATGATGATATAAAACATAGTGATAAATAATTATTATCCAGAATCAGAGTCGCCGGAAGTTGTATGGTTTTCCAGGTCTGCGAAAGATTCGTCGTTTTCTATTTCCGTCATTTCCAAAATATCATTAATTTTTAATGGTGTCTGGTCTCCATCATATCCTTTCGGTTTTAAATAACAATCAAGGAACCAACCACAATTTTTTGGGTCTAATTTTACACAATCTGGGTCAGTTGCATGTAACCACATTGAATTGACAAAAATAGTGCGTAAAATTTTTTGTTTGAGTGATTCCCAGCATGGTGGTATTGTGTTCGAGTCAAAACTTTTAACTTTTCTAAGGAAATTTTCATTATCTTTTTTCGCAGAAAAAGTTTTAACAAATATTTGATATCTGGCGTCATTTACTTTGTTACAATTTTTAATACCATACATGGCGGAGGTAAATTCTTGAATTACTTTCATTTTTTCGTCAATAAAAATGTCAGTTTCATTAGTTAACGAAGAAAAATATTTTTGATACGTTTGATTTTTCGAAAATAGCTTGAATGGTCTTAGCTTTCCTTTGTTGTAAAAAGCTGCGGTGTAATCGGAACCAGTGTATGCATGGAAAGCAGGTAGACCTAGACGCAGATCGGATCCCAATTTCGATGCCAATTCCGTACAATTTATGCAATTAAGATCATTACTATTCTTTTTCTTTGCCAATGAACTTGCATGCCAAATTTGACGGTTTTGAATTTTATGCATATTGCCGAGTAAAATTATCAAAACATCTGTGTCTGCTGATTTGATTAAAATGTTTGAACCTGCTGCTGCCTTATAAGCGTGAAAAACCATTCTTGTGTCCGTTTCTTCGTGAAAACATCCATAATCATTTTCTCAAATTTGTATTACCCGATTTTGTTGAGTGTGATACGAATAGCAACATTCTTACACTGCCAAAAAATTTTTTTGTCTTTGATTATTACTGCTCTATAGTAAATTTATCCATCCTTGTTTTTACTGTGGGTATAAAACCTGCGCGCTCTTCTATAGTTTACAGTGCCTGTGCGCACAGCTGTAGTATTGTGTCCTTTTCTATAGTAGGGAATAGTGCGCGCAATGTCTCTCTGTTTCATAGTATTACCGTTGATTGAAGGAGTTTGGTAAACATCATTTTTTGAAAAATGATTTTCGCATACACGAAGATTTTTTAGCGATGTCTCCTCCATCATAAAAAGATCCATATTTCCACAGTTCTGTATCCACTCAGAAATTAAATTTGATTTAGACACAATTTAAAAAACTGATTATATTGTCTTTATTTTTCTTTTTATTACAACATCCCCTATAACAACAGGTATTTTGTTTTTTCATCTCCATAATTCAATAAATTTAAGAAGCACAACGAAATTCAAAAATAAAAAATACTTATACTGCTGGTACCGATCAACTGCAGACTCAAACAAATGCAAAACCGATTATAAATATCGAAGTGAACGTTCAAAAACTACCCTGTCTACTGATCACAGCTCGCCTGACAAAATTCTCGGGCTCGACGATAGTGTCGCCATCCCATTCTCGGGCACTTTTCGCGCTACATTTTGGCTCGTAAGGTTGCGTATCTCTCAAGCAACCTAATACTACGTTATTTGTAATTTAATTATCTTTATTTTAAAATTGGTTCCGATTGGTAGACAGAAGAGTGCAATTACTAATTCCAACTTACCTGTTTGGACGCGGCTGCCAGGTGATAGGGACCAGAAAAGGGGAGGCAACTGAGGTGTTGCATATTGTGTGCATTATAAACTTTCCACTGAAATTGGTTTTATTTGGTAGACACGCCGGTGAACTTTTCAAAAAATAATAATTTTTTATAATTTTAATTAATTATAGCCTTGACCATTTCCCAAAGGGTTGCCATATCAAATTATGTTCTTAAACATATTTCCTTCAATAATATGTCATTTTCATCCGGTAAACAAATCGGTGAAGGACGATCTTGCTTCGGATCTTAGACTATTAGGAAGAATTTCAATTGCCACAGACTTACTTTTTTAGTGGATACCTAAAAATGTTCTGGAAAAAAAATTGTGGGTCAGGGAAAACCTGGAAAAGTCAGGGAATTTTATTTTGTAAAATGGCTATGAACCCATTACCATGTATGCCCCAAGTGCCTCTGATAACAACGGTATACTAATCTGCCGGTTTGCGTGGGGGGGTAGGCATATAAAGTAGTCAAAAATCCGAGAAAAAAAATTTACTCGAGCGCGTCAGATTTTCGGAAGGGGTGTTAAGTAGGCCCCAAGGAAGCTCCCTATAAAAAAACTGACGATTTCGGCGTGACGATAAGTTACGACCAATTTTTGAAAATGCAAAAAAAAGTTCTTTTTAAATACTCGAGCGCGTCAGATTTTCATAGGGGAGGTTTATCTCGTTATCCTCAAAGCATATTTTTTTAATCTGACAAAAATGTTGAGGGGTTCTCTTAATCTGACCGAAAAAGGTTTTTTTGTTTCTGGATGGCATATTTCTGTGAAGCGCTCAGTCTGTATTACATGTTTATGGCACATTCCTCTTTTTCGCTTCAATTCTTCACTTCGTTTTGCTCAAGTATTTCAGACTATCGATTTTTTTTACTAATCTGATCGTCTATCCAAGGCGCGCGTCACTACATATAGAGCTAATACTTTCCAAAGTTGTTCTATTAGGTCTAAGGTACCCCTCATATCTTAAACTGCCACGCTCGAGTATTCCCGAAAAATCATCTATTCACCTCCCTAACTATAATAATAAAAAGTCCCTTTTCTAATTATTATTACTTCATACTTGGCACTTTAGCTTTTTCATAGTTTAACGTGGCAATATCGAATGTTTTCGACTTCATTCCTTTCACGGCTTTAGATAAAGTATAAGTAAAATGATCATTTTAACCATTATTAGTAGTACTTTTGATCCAGCTGTATATGTATAGGAAGGGGGTCAAAAGCTTTGTGTCATCCTCC
>CAJUYG010000086.1:0-26111 GCA_910591675.1 Galerucella calmariensis | reverse complement strand
TTCTTCCCTTAGTCTGTTTTTCGGCCTCAGCTGCCTTGCCTATTTCGACAACTCCATTGCAACTAGCGCTTCAGGTGGATGGGTTTGAAACCTCATTTTTTCATTCTAGGTAATCCTATTGGACTTTCACTTCTATAGGTTAGACTGTTTTGTGGCTGTGGCTGTGATTTAGAACAAGTTGTAATATTGTTTAAATAAAATTGATATTCGAAAAGAGCTATTTAATAAATTTAAATTATAAACAATCACACAATAAGTTACATGAATAAGTAGGTACAAAAAAATGAAGATTTCAGTAAAAAAAATACTGTTAATATGATTCGCTGTTTTGGCTATATAGCCATATTAATTTTGTTTGGGTAACAACTAATTTTGACCAGAGTGGCACTGTGACGTCATCTATTACTATTACGTCACCTGTTACCATTGGGTAGAGAAGTTTACAACACTTTATTTTCACCCTCCAAATTTTATTAAAGTAAGTGTAGCCGCTCAAAAGATACGAGGGTGGGAGGGGACTTTTGAATTGCACTGTAAATAATCGCAAGGCTATGTACAAGTCATGAGAAGCCTGGAGAGCCTATTGTGAGGCAGTCGAAGACTTCCCACAAATTTCTAGGCTACAGAAGGCACTCTCAAACGACCACCATAAGAGTATCGGCATCCTGACAAGGGAAAATGGCGACAAGGCCGCCAACCTTCAAGAGAGCGCTGAGATTCTCATGGAAACTCACTTCCCAGGTTCTGTCTTTCCTGGAACGTCAAACTGGACGGAAGTACCAACAACACCCTCACAATACGACTGGCAATCTGCTAGTGCAGTAATTGATGAGGACAAGATAAGGTGGGCCATATCGGGCTTCTCCCCCTTCAAGTCACCAGGACCTGACGGAATAAGACCAGCCCTACTTCAATGGGGAATGGATATTCTTATGCCGCACCTGGTTGGAATTTTCAGAGCCTCTTTAGCTCTGAGGTATATTCCCAGTAAGTGGAGAGAAGTACGAGTGGTATTTATACCCAAACCAGGTAGGATGGACTACACCTTACCAAAAGCATTCCGACCAATTAGTCTCACATCGTTCTTTTTAAAAACAATGGAGAGGTTATGCGAGCGGTATATAAGAGATGAAGTGCTAGTTCACAACCCACTTCATCCAAATCAGCATGCATATACTCCGGGAAGGTCCACTGATTCGGCCCTTCACCAAGTGGTTGGCAGAATCGAAAGATCATTGGACAACAAAGAATCCACCCTGGGTATATTCATAGATATTGAGGGAGCGTTTGATAAAACAACCTTTCCAACAATTACCCAACAACTCAACTCCAGGAATGTACCTCTGGTAGTAGGAGAATGGATACTCAAGATGCTCTCTAGTAGAGCAATAAGTATCAATGTAGAAGACATCACAGTAAGAGGACTGGTCATGAGGGGATGTCCACAAGGAGGAGTCTTATCACCCCTTCTGTGGAACATAGTCCTAGACACCCTGATTAATCACCTCAACAACAATGGATTCTACACAATTGCATACGCAGATGACATAGTTATCTTGCAGACTGGCAAATTTGTGAACACACTGTGCGACAGAGCGCAGGATGGGCTTAAATTAATTGAAAAATGGTGTAAGGAACACTCACTGTCGATCAATCCCAGAAAGACTGAGATGGTCCTTTTCACCAGGAAAAGAAGTTTATCGGGTTTGAAACCTCCCGAAATCTTCAAAAGCAAACTAAACTTTTCGGAAGAGGTGAAATACCTTGGTATTACCCTCGACAGGAAACTAACATGGAACTCTCATCTACACAACAGAGCAAAAAGAGCATATGTGGCTTATGAGCAGTGTCGGAGGACAGTGGGACGCACATGGGGTCTGTCACCCCGTGTGGTCACCTGGATCTACACTGCAATAATAAGACCCATGTTAACGTATGGAGCAATTGCATGGGGACCGAAAGTTCTACAAGCAACGGCCATCCAAAAATTATATCAAATACAGCGAATGGCTTGTCTGAACATCACAGGAGCCATGAGAACAACACCAACCGCAGCAATGGAACTAATTACTGGTCTGACCCCTCTGGACCTTCACGTCAAGGAGGTTGCGTTAATGGCCATGGTACGATTGCGCACGGCTGGTGTAAACCCCGAAGTAGGAGTGGGCCAATTGAGGTTGAGCCTATGGCAGGAAGCGCTCACTGCGCTACCTCTGCTGCAGGCAGCCAACGATGCAATTGAACCCAAGTTTCTGTTTAACAAACCCTACAAAATTCAAATAAAACAGAACACAGAGCCAGATGCTGCAAATGCAATACGCATTTATACAGATGGTTCAAAAATGAAAGAAGGCTCAGGATGTGGAGTTTACTCGAGAGCACTGAGCCTCAAGATTAAGTGGGGAATGGGAAACAATACCAGCGTGGTTCAAACAGAACTGGCTGGTATCTCAATTGCCACAAAAGAACTAACCAGAAGAGGAATTTCTGGAAAAAACATAACAATCTGCACTGATAGTAGACAAGCCCTATTAGCCTTGAACAGACAACGTGTTATATCGAGGCTAGTACTAGAGTGCCACCAAGATTTAGCTGACGCCTCGGCAGATAACAATATTATCCTGAGGTGGGTTAAAGGGCACGACAGGAGTAAAGGAAATCGCACTGCTGATTCTTTAGCCAGGGACGCCGCTGGACTAAAAATTCTAGGACCCAGTGACACCTACGGCCTAACGACTTCGACAATTGCGGAACTAGCCAAACGTTACACCCATGCTCAATCCCTTAAGAGATGGGATGGAATCAAAGGATGCAGTTTTGCCAGGATCACCCTGGGCGACCCTGGAAAGCTGGCGCCGAAGAAATACTTGGCGATGACCAGGAGAAACCTACGTTTAACAGTAGGATTTCTGACTGGTCACTGTCAACTAAGGAAACACCTCCATACTATGGGGTTAGTGGACACACCTCTATGCAGGATGTGTGAACAGGAAGATGAAACTGTCAGGCATGTCTTATGCGAGTGTCCGGAGTTATCGTCAATAAGAGAGTGTGTGTTCGGTGAGTCTTGGCCTACACCTGCCGATATAAAGGAGATGTCTCCTAGTGATCTGTCCACCTTCCTGAGAAGGACAGGATGGACAATGACCTAGGAGGACAACTCCTCGGGAGGATGTACAATGGGTCACATGTGGCCTAAGTGCTGTGAGCCTACACACTCACCCTCCCCACTCTACAGATACAGATGTACAAGTCATCAAATAGCTAGCGATTTGAGCTTTGGGTTTACTCTCAGTAGCGTCAAAGAATACACCAGCTTAACAAGATGCGAAGCCCGACGCAATCTCTTTGATGTTTTGGTAACAAAAATGTATGACCTTGAGAGACCGACGTTGAAATATCGGCGATATAATTGGTTGACAAAATGAAGTATGACAAGTATCTTATTATAAAAATGGTTCCTTTCAGACATGCGCATATAAAAAAAGGATTAGAAGCTTCGCTTCTTGTTAAGCTGATGTATTCTTTGGTAGCGTAGTACGTATCGAGACATATTGCTTAAAAGAAAAGTAAACAATAAAGTGTTGAGTGGTCAGAGCAGTACAAGAATTCTTAATTTTGAAGAGGTCAGTGACCGTTCAACCAAGAAGCAACAACTACTTTCCGGGATCAGTACAAGGTATATGTTCTCCGTCCGAGAGCTATAAGAGCTTAATCCCGCAGGCCTATTCTGTAACTTGCGACTGCCGATAATTGCGCAATTGTCGCTGTCAAACGCGAGTTTCGTATTCTCTAAGAAGCAACTGCGACCGCGATCGCAATTTATTTGTTAACTGCCTCTAGTGAGCAATTGGTTAACTAAAAAAGTGCATTTTTCAGTTGTTCATGTGAAAAATACGTATTCTGTAAGCAATTTTTTAGCAATTACAACGCGATTGCAACTGTCGAATAGCAATCACAATTTTAGTAGTTGTAGTTGAGTTGCTTGATAATAAAATCAAGTTTTCTCAATAGAAATAGAAGGTAAGTAATAAATTATAACATTTTGTCAATGATAAACATGTTTTAATTGTACAAATAGTAATTTAATGGAGTTACTAACTACCCTCAGAAAACTTAGTTTTCATTTGTACTTAGTAATGAGAGAGATGATAGTTAATTTGTTTTTACGTATTTAGTAATTGTTATTAAATATTAGGGTAGGTGTGTCCACTTTTCTGAGGGCAGTTAGTAAGCCCATTAAATTACTATTTGTACAAATAAACCATGTTTATTATTGACAAAATGTTATAATTTATTACTTACCTTTTATTTCTATTAAGAAAACTTGATTTAATTATCAAACAATTCAACTACAACTCCTGTAATAATTGTGATTGCTATTCAATCAACTCTTCCAACTGGCTATTGAAAACTCTGTGTTCTCCTTAGACTATTAAACACTAATAGGTTAGGTATGTCAAAAACAATTAATAGTAGCAGTACCCATTCTCAAATTATTTCACTCACCTAATTAATAAAAGGAAAACTACAACCACAAAAGACACAATAATTCAAAACTGATGTATTCACTAGGTACCTAATGCACTATTTAAAAATAAGAGAAAATAAAAATTCTTTCTGAAGGCAGATGCCATAGATAGCTAGGTAGTTTACCTACACTCTTATCTTTATTATGTTAACATAAACAATCACTAAGAGTTAATTTTTGTTTAGGCTATGATGGTGTGATTTATATGCCCTTTAAGAATAAAATATCTATCAAATGATGTTTCTAACATGTGTGTTCTTGAAAAAGAAATATACCTACCCACATTCTTACATGAATGAAAAAATAAATTGACTTGAAATATTTTTTTCATTACTCAAGGATTTAAACTCTCCTATATATTTACCCACATTTCACCATTATGTGAGTTTTTTCATGTAAGTATTCAAGGATTGAACATTGACATTTTGCGCCTACCTATATCACCCATCTCAAAAAATACCTAGAAGTAGGTAGGTATATTGTTTTTTTAAGCAAATCATCTAAAAAAGTATTTGTAAACCCATTTTCAACTGCTTTTAGTTATGTAAGGCACTGTTTCGTAGACTTCCTTGGTTTTTCATGCATATTAAATATTTTTTCATTTGTTTTTGTTCATCAGCTGATTTTACAGACAATTTAAGTTACGTTGATTGCTACCCGATTGCAAGTGGCGCTAGTTTTATGACGTAAAAGTGCATCTTGACAGCAACCAGCAATTGCGACGCGACTACCTTACAGAATATCAAATTTTGCGACTGATTGCGCGACCGTTGTGCAACGGTTGCTAGTTGCAAAATAATTGTTGTTTTTACAGAATTGTTCCACCGGACTGAAGAAGACACCAAAATCACAATTCATACATGTCTGCCAGTAACGGAAGTGTAAAAGTCGTGACAATAGCGACAAAGATTCAATTTTTTATGAAACCAAGTCAATAACTTCCGAACGTAAATGATCACATTTTAACAGCTTGGAAACGTTATAACTCTTACTTAAAATCTGGGGATGCCCACAGATGGTTCGGGTCCATTCATCAGTGTTGACGATCCTGCTCTTGCACGTTCGTCAGCTTTTTCATTGCCAGCGATTCCTTTGTGACCTGGGACCCACTCCAGTGTTACACTGTTCCGAGTCACCAGTCTTCTAAGTTCTTCGCCGCATTCCCATACCAGCCGAGATGTTACCTGTATATTAATTTGGGAGCACCTATTTTAAAAAGTGATAGATGATTGAAAATTGAAGCTTTTATTAAAACAGGAAATCAATCTCACAAAAGTAAATTTAACCTCTTCAGCTAAATTATTCACAATTGTTGAGGAATCTATTTCTATTGCCACATCCCGATGAATACTCATATTGCGGCAGTATGCTAATAAAAAATTATTGTATTTTCTATGGGGAGGGTTTGAACCCCCAAACCCCCCCTTATATACGTCCCTGACACCCTGTATTACAGAAAATGGTAATAATACTTTATTAGAAACTTTTAGTTCCATTTAAAATAGTAATTGACAAACAATGTCTGTTCTCATTCTAATTTTATTCAAAACCATGGAAAATTGAATTATGAGAGTTAAAATTTAAAAAAATGTAAAATTATGCAAAATAAAAACATTTTGAATATTGTTGGCGAAGTTCATTGTCAAGGCACGAAGTGGAAATAGATTTAACATTTAACGGGTTTGTTGCTTGATAATTATTTCGGTATACATTTGTATGATTAGACAAGAATGGTTAATTTTTATGTTAAATTTCACGGACGACGTTTTTGTTTCGTAGTCTTTTAATGTGGTTTTCTTTTCATGTTGGTGCTGTTGATTAAACCTATATAAAATAAACGTTTGAAATATCTAAAGGTAATTGGCTGGCTTCTAAAACGTTCACGAGAATAATTATTTCGCTTTTATGAAAATCTTTCTTTGTATCAAGACATTTCTTTTCGTAAGAAAGTCTTTAGGAAAATGTCTTTGAATACACCAACAATACCAAAAGAATCTTCAAAAGCATTCGCTTTTGAAGTCAAATGCTATGGGAAGCTGCCGCTTAAGAGTTTCAACAGAGATCGTAACGGGACATTGTCGCCTGAAAAAGCTCAAGAAGAAATATGTAGATTCTGTAGCATGGAAGAAGAAAGCTCCATCCACATACTCGCGAATTGCACAGTTATGCAGGGCACAACACCTAGAAGAGTATTGGATAGAAGGGGGACCTAAGTTAGAGCCTGCAGATTTCCTAAAATTCCCCCGGGAAACGGGGGAAGTCTAATTGATAATACAATTGAAGCGGGAGAAGAAATGTTTTAAGCATTTATAGACTTGAAGGCAGCTTTTGATACAGTAGAAAGAGAAAAAATTTGGGAGGTATTGGAAGACTTAGAAGTACCAAAAGCTCTAATTAATATAATTAAAAGCACATACAAGACTGTCAAATTAAGAGTGCAGATAGGAGGTCGAAGATCGGAAGAGTTTTCAATGAAAAAAGGTATAAAACAAGGTGATAGCTTAAGCCCACTGTTGTTTGTTATTATTATGGACAAAATAGTGAAGGAAATAAAAAGACAAGGAGGACATCTGGACACGATAATAGGGTACAGGAACATGGTACCGGTCAGACTAAGTAACCTACTATACGCAGACGATATCGTACTCATATCAAAATCGAGAAATAAAATGCAGATACTAATTAACTTACTGGCAAGAGAAGTAGAAAAGATGAAAATGACAATAAATACTGAGAAAAACAAGGTATTGATAGTAAATGGAAAACAGGGGAATAATTACGAGGAATTGAAATGTAATCACAAAACATTAGAAAGAGTAACAACCTATAACTACCTAGGAAGTATTTTAACAGAAAATGGAAAAATAGACGCAGAACTTAATAACAGAGCAAATGAATCAACAAGATTATATTATTCCTTAAATCGAACATTACTAAGCCATAAATAAATTGATATGAATACAAAGATGGAAATATACAACAAAATTACATTACCAACTATAACTTATGCCAGTGAGAACTGAATACTGCAGAAAAAGCATGAAACAAAAATAAGTGCAATGGAAATTAAATATTTAAGGCGAATGGGAGAAAAACGAAATGGGACAAAGTAAGGAACGAAGAAATCAGAAGCATAACTAATCAAGACCCAATAATATCAAATATTAAAAAGAAACAATTGAACTGGTTTGGCCACCTAGTAAGAATGAAGCAAGATAGAATAGCGAGAAATGTAATGGAAATGGGAATATCAAGAAAAAGACAAAGAGGAAGACCCAGGAGGAAATGGATAGACCAGATTGAAGAAATTGGAAAGAACAAAGGAAAGTCATTGGGAGAGATGAAGGTATTAGCCAGGGACAGAAAAGAATGGAAAACATGGGTTCAGGAAGAACTCCAATCCGACGCCTGAGAAGGCATAAGGATAAGAGAAAGAAAGAAAGAAAGATGTAGAAATGATGGCATATTTTAATTGTTTTCCCATATTTTTCATATTCTGTAGTACAGTCTATAACTTCTTTTCGGAGAAACTTTTACTATCCATTTTTACCTTTTTATTATCAACCCTGTACCCTTTTCAATGAAGTTTTATACTATAGATCGGCTTAGTCCTAAAACTAATTATAATACATCAGAACGACGTCAAAAAGCTCTTCTCTACTTGCTCGATTCTTGCCGTGTTGCTAATAAGTAATGCCAAAGTTACATCCAAGAACGGCAAAACAAATTTACTGTTAAAATTTCCTTCCTGAAACATTCATTTTACATTTATAACTTTATTTTATTACGTGCTATTTTTCCAACATACCAGCGAACTCCATTTACTTTATTACTTTCATTTATTCCGTAAGCGTGAAGGCCGAGCGGTAATCTGTTTAAGAAAAAAAGGCTTTCGTATTTGTAAAAAAATCTTACATAGAAGGATCCTTTTTTTTTATCCATATCCTTGAATCAAACTAAGAGCTACTCCCTCTGGCGACATATCATTAAAGGTCACTCTACCGGATCCTATTCACCTATAGTGGGTTTAGAAAAAAAGGTGAAACGAATCAATAGGTAGACTTCAAAGTTTAATATTATTTAAAAGCTTACAAAGTATTTGAAAAATATTTTCCAAAGAAACGAGACCGCTCACTAACAATAAACAACTACTTCTCGGGCTATATGCCCAACAGACATTGACTAACAGTTCTAAGTTAGACGGGGTTGGCATACCTGCACGATATAACCAACCATACTAGTTTGCAATTAGAAGGGACGACATAGTTTGTAGACCGGTTTCAGCGTGTATGCACTTCATCAGTACCGTTTATTTAGGAAGAAGAAAAGTGGAAATCTGCCTCCAGTGCAGGTATAGTGTCCTATAATAAGCATAAATAAAATTTGCATTTGGTTGGGGCAGGATAGTGGTGCGTACTATTATTTGGATTACTTTCGAAAATGGGAAAAAGAAAGGAAGGAAAATAGTATATTATACGCCAAGGTGGTGAAGACTATTATTATTGACCCAGCACCAAGATTATTTCGCGAGGGGCTTTGCCACGGGCGGAATAAGGTGCGAGGTTTATACAGTAGAAAAAATTGACCTTTACCCTGACGTCACTAACACTGAACAGTAGTAAACACAAACTTTATATACCTCATCCTTTTCTACTGACAGTAAAAACACATCATACAATATACGTACACTTGTCTTTCAAGCAATGACATACGTTCTTATGTAACTCTAATTATTACTTCTAAATGTTGAAAAGAGATAGCACCAAAAACGATTAATCGGTTTTATTCATAAGAATTTATTTTGACCTCTTATGACAACTGTCATTATTTTGATACATCGAGTTTTGTTCAAATCGTTTCATCATTTACATTCAGATAAATTCTATAAAATCGGCTTTTTTCGAGACCTCCAAATTATTATTTTTATTCCACGATAAGTACAGAATTTTCTGTTTCGCATTTAATGAATATTTCCAACTTAACCTCACTTTTTGGACGGTGGCTGAACAAGCAGTCAACGTATTTACGCACACGACAAAGTAATTGTAGCCATTTTTGACTCATTGATTGATTTCGCGAGGTTAGTAGGTATGACGTCAGGGTAAAGATCAATTTTTTCTACTGTAAATGTCTTCAACACCATGGTGTATATACAATTTTTTCCACTACTAGCAAAATTTAAGACAAAAATTGAAAATAATTCACAAACGTACCTCTAGAAACGCTTATCCTGTCGTCTGACACTGTCAGTTTTCGATATATCACGAACGTACTCGTTATGTCATCAGTCATTTTTGGTTGAGCGCGAATTTTAAACTAATGGCATTATTATTCAAATAATTTTATCTTGATAGGTAATTTCAAGCAGCAAATATAAAGACAATCTGTTGGGTATACAAAATTATTGTTGAACTACTATGCCTGAATTCTTAAAATATTTGAATTTGTCCATTATCGACCCAGGTTAATAATAGAAAATAGAAGAAGCAATAATTGTCAACTTCACAGCTAGTACTTAGTGGAAAATAGTTATTTATATACCAAGGACGAAAAACTGTCTATTATAGTCGACACAGACAATAGACACTTATTCGCCGAGGTGCATATTACATTTTTTCTTCGATCTTTACAAAAATTACTAATTTTCGAATGAAAAAACGAGTAATAAATCAAGTTTCATTTCTCAATTCACACGTAAAATATAGCGGATTTAGTGAATAGCTAACTTGGCAACAGCAAATGACAGAAAATAATTTTCAGGGGGAGGTTTTTCTCTCCGAAAAGCCGCCATTGGTTAAAATTGAAAAAATATCGTATAATGCGAAATACTGTTTGTTCCAAAATATTGTTTCAAGAGCTCGATCGACATTTCATTCAATGCTGAAGTTTGTAGCGGTTTCAGGGAAGCGATACCCTGAAAAAATAACAATGAGTCCGTTTGAAATAAATGATATATCGAAATACGAGACCCGGTTGCTATTTTTCTTGTCGAAAGCGATGGAGTGCAAAAAATTGCGTCCCTTTTTGTTTTCTTTCCCCTTTTTCTGCGGTGTTCGCCGTATTTATTTTCCACGCCATAACATAACGTAATGTAGGTACCTTCCTTTTGCCACATTTCGCTCTTGTATGAGTTGTATGTGCCACATTCTCTTTTGCGGATTTGTGAACGAGGTGTTCATGTCCACGCTCTGCATTGTAAAATTTTGTTTCATGTTCCAACTAGATCAGGACTTAAAAATAATAATTATAGGTCGAGATCTCCGTGGTTTATTATTTGTTAAATTTGATAATAGTTATTTATGTACCAAGACAGTAAAGTGATTCTTCATCGGACGAATCTGAAGGCGAGTCCGATAAAGACACTTTACTGACGTGGTGCATACAAAATTTTATCGCCAACTGCTCAGAATTCAGAATATAAGAAACTGAGGTATATTTCATTGCCTTTTATTATGACAAAGTAAACAGCACATACAGAACAAATCTACTTAATATTTGTTATATTTAAATTGAAGGTACACCCTGAAGCATTATAGATTATAAAAGTTAATTCTTGAAGTCAAAGGAGTTCCAACAATAATTTGTTTTAAATAAATCGCAAGAAAACTATTATGGAGCCGTAATAGGGAGAAGCGTGACACTGACAGATGATGATTTTCGAGTAATGTCAGAATACTTTACCTGCCGCATATGTCACTTTTCCTGCCGCAAATGTCACTTTACCTGCCGCAAATGCGGCAGGTCGCATTGCCGATTCTTGAGCCAGGGAAGCGGCTGGACTAAAAATTTTAGAACCCAGTGACACCTACTGCCTGCCGATTTCGACAATTGCGGAGCTAGCCAAACGTTACACCCATGCTCACCCCAGTAGCACACTTCGTTATTATGACGTCTTTTTCAAGTCATTTTTAGGCATACTCTACATCATATTGACCATCCAAATGACGTCAAAATGATCTTAAAAAGACGGCACTTTGCCATGTCCAAAATGACGTCATTTTTAGACGTCATACTGACGTCGTTGATAGGAAAATAGTTCTTGTCATTGAAAGTAACCTTTAGTAGTACACAGGTTTAATAAAAAGTGTGTACCACTCTTTTATGACTAAATTTGCCTTAAAACAAAACCATAAATTTATAATTATCAAATATTTATTGCAATATTTTCATAACGAAATACATCTAAATATACTGGGAAGAAATCCAACTCTTTTATTCACTGCGATATTTCATCAAAAAGTATTTCTCTGGGAATGTGATTAAACAAAGTAATTTGCAATATTCACCAAAGACAAAATAATAAATATATCGATTGAAAAAACAAACTGCAGCTCTTACAATGTCAATCTATAAAAAAATACCATTTTCTCTCCAAGAAACTTGATAATGACTTAAAAAAGACGTCATAATGACGAAGTGTGCTACTAGGGCAATTCCTAAGGAGATGGAATGGAATCAAAGGATGGGCGACCCTGGGAAGCTGGCGCCAAAGAAATATTTGACGATGACCAGGAAAAACCTACGTTTAACAGTAGGATTTCTCACTGGCCACTTACAACTGAGGAAGCACCTCCATAGTATGGGGCTAGTAGCACACCTCTATGCAGGATGTGTGAACAGGAAGATGAAACTGTCAAGCATGTCTTATGCGAGTGTCCGGAGTTATCGTCGGTAAAAGAGTGTGTGTTCGGTGAGTCTTGGCCTATAAAGGAGATGTCTCCTAGTGAGCTGTCCACCTTCCTGAGAAGGACAGGATGGACGATGACCTAGGAGGACAACTCCTCGGGAGGATGTACAATAGGTCACATGTGGCCTAAGTGCTGTGAGGACTCACTCTCCCTACTATACAGATACATATCCTTTATGCGTTAACAACAATCTTGCAGGTAAACTTATTCAATAATTTTGTTGATATTAATATTAAGACACTTCCTGCACTCCATTTTCATGTAAACGTTTTCTAATACTTTTGTTAATATTAAGATTTTGTATAATAGTAATACTTGACGTTTGCTTACTTCTGGTATGTAATAAGTGAAGGTGAAATTCATGGTCACTCGACAAAATAAATATAGTCGAAGAGATTTATCTCTAATATCAAAGTTTACATTAAAAAAACATCTTTTGGAATGCATTCGAAACTTTAGAGTAAGTTATATCAAACATTTCGGGAACTCATATCAAAATTTGCAGGAATTTTCTAGGTGAATAATTATGTTTTACTAAATATACAGTACGAAGAATATTCTTTGGTTACAAAGTGAGTCCATAAGAGACAATGTGTTGAAAAGAAACAAGTATAAATTCAGTGTATTACTATTTTTTTGTAACAGCGAATATGAAATACAACATGGCCCATAATCTACAATGCATTTGAAAGAAAAAGTATAAATTAAACGTCCGAAACGAAGTAACGCTCTCGAGAGGCGCACGCGTGCCTATATTCTAAACTCGGTTCGATCTCACGAACGTATTCTGCGAGTCATCCAATACGCAGCGGACTTACAATAGATCACGCGTGGTTTTTGTTCACATGCGGTTTTTCTTGGGATTGATTACAGACAAAAAATGACCTTTTTTTCCATTATGTTAATGCTAAACTGTCAACTAGCTGACAAATAACCAATAGATGTCAAATCATAGTGTCAAATGATCCCGACACTTGACAGCTGTCATCCAAAATGGAAAACTCTGGCGAAAATTGATTAAGTATTGCTCTAGCTATACAATTTGTTTAATAATTGTTTACAAACACAACCAAACACGTTTTATCGAGCTATCAAATATTTTTTCACCTTAAATTGTTAATAGCAATTGCAATTTTATATGTGCTTTCGAATATATTTTTGTGGACGTCATTCCGAATCGATTAAGCCATCGATATGAGGTCAAATCTTTATCACAGATTTGGTTATTGTCTGGCACAGCAAGGCGGTTTATTTGAGCACTTGATTCATTAAAATTATGTTTATCTTTAGAATGGATTTTGGAACGAAGTTCCTTATCGCGCGTTGTGAAAGGAGGCTAGACGGATTAAATTCTTACCAAAAGTTGTCACGACACTTTTTGATATAGGAAGCTATTGTAAGCTGTGCGGCGTCGAATGTTTCTCTGTCTGTATCTTTCTCTCATATAGAAAGCAAGCTAGATATTTTCATTTCTATTTCGCATTGAACAGTGTGGTTTCGCGACGATTATTTTTGTTGAGTGTATACAGGTTTTTTGTAAATAATAAATAATAAAAAATAATAATAATAATGAATCCTGACAGTGTTTCTGCACAAGTTCCGGATATTGCTGATGGAGTTAGGTAAGTAGAGATTATATACAGATAATAATAATAAATGCTTTTGTATTTTTAGCAAGTGTACGCGTCATAATTTTAATAAATTCAAAAACAAATCATATTTTAATATTACAATTTCAGAACGTATGTATTTAGCAAGCCGTGCGTGTTCTAACCTATACGCTGTTGTGTTTACGAAGTCGAAAGAGTATATATATATACACTCTGTTGTGTTTACAAAGTCCTGCGCATCTATGACGTGTATGAAAGAATAGACAGACAGAGTACATATATATATATATATGTATATATATATAAATGTTTCGGTGTGTGTATGTATATGTACAATTCCTTCACTAATATTTTAATTTTTCCAAGAAATTTATGTTTTATGTTTAGAATAGGTGTAGGTACCTACTATTTTATTTTTTCAATTGAATTTATTAATGAAGGGATTTTTAGTTTATTAGTTATGGTTCTCTCAAATAATACTCTTTCATTTTCAAGTTACAATGGCTGAAATAGTATCCTATTGTAGCTAGAAATTCATTGTCAGCTTGGTCAGAAACGATCAAGTTGACAAAACTGAATTTTAAGATGTACAGGTTACCTAATAACGATTGTATTTTTTTATTTCTTCAACACCCTCACTCCTTCCATGTTGGGAACATACTGAATACCACCAACTAGAGAATTCTCTCTGTAAAGGTCAATGTTGCCGTATGAAAGTGTTTAGTTTTGAGTTAACTGTATAAACCCTCACTTCGTGGAATCTACTCATCATATGGTTTTAAATGAAACTAACTGTTTTTAAATGACTCCACAATATATTTGTAAAAATCTGTAAATTGCAAGTAAATTGACAATTGTTTCGATATAAATATCATCATCATTCTGAGTTAGTTTCATTTAAAACCATATGTGTTTAGTTTTACCTATTGTGCATGAATTTGAAAAAAAGTCAACGATAACGAGACAAAAATATCATTTGTACAAATTAATCTGCGCTTCTGGTAACAGCGGTTAAAATAGTGGGGCAATCAACATTCGGCCAGCCTCTGGAACTAAGTACACGCCTCGGTGCGCTCGCACTATTATTCTTTCTCTCTCTTTCAAGCTGTTTTTCTCATATTTTCCTTGTCGTAATTGTGTAATCACCTGGATTGATGAGCTTTTTCGCAATCAGTATTTTCTAGGAATAGCTTTATTAAAAATTAACAGACGTTTGAACTTGTTGATTAGACTATATAAACATGTATGCAGTTCACTTACGGTTGAAATTATAGTTGAACAGCCTTTTGTATATTCCACTTTTCACTCTTAAGAGTTTCCTTGGGTTTCCCATTCTATTTTCATACGAGTATTTCGTAGTTTGATTACCCCTCGAAATTATTTTCACGAATGAGACGGAAAGTGGAAAAGCTCATAGGAAATATATCACATTCCTCTGCTTCGTTGATCATTCAACAATGTAGAAAGTTAGACTGAAAGCGTCTTGGGATATCTCCGTCACTATACTCCATATATTTTCATCTAAAACTAATACTCATTCCGAACTTGGCAAAAATTTACATAAATATGGATGCACAAATGAAATTTGTCCTCTCTTCAGAATATGAATACGGAAAGGTTGAATTTATATCGCTCGTTTTAAAATCGCTAGTGTTGAAGTTCGAACAAAGGATGGCTGGAATAATTTTAAATGTTTCATTAGTGTAGGATTTTGGACTGTTTTATATAAATAAAATTCACTATAATATATTAAAACCGTCATTAAATATGTTGACATAAGGTCTACATTGAAATAGGAAATACATTTTAAAATCTACAAGGATTTTCTGAAAATTTTTACAATCTGGCAACGTTGTAACCTCGTCTGGCATTAATAATGCTGCTTACTTAATGCTAACTACACTAATAGATGGTTTTTTATCCATATTAGTGTCAATTCTATAAGAAGCGGTTAAACATTAACGACTCGCAATTATATTTGACATTTCAGCTATTAGATTAGATTAGGATTTAAATTTTAACAATTACCTATCATGCCAATTTAACAGTTTTCCGTTAATATTTTAAAGTTTATATCTGCGGAACTCAACCACACCGTTGAAATTTACCAGCTGCTTACAGAATTGCTTCTATTGCCTGCTTTTTTTAAGCTTTAGCAATATTGATATTATTATTTCTGTTATCACAATACGTAGAACTGAGTCATGCATAGATCCCAGTATGTTATTCCAGATGTCGGTAACCCTATCACTATATATAGATAAAGTTTTTATTGATATTTTTGATGTTAAGAAAGGTATCCATCCGCCTTGTTTGGTTTATTTAACGTTATTTTTGTTATCTAGGATTGTAAAATAGGGTCGGAAATAAAATTTTGTGTAAACATATAAAACGTTTTAATTATATTTACTGTCGAATAGTTTTTCGAGTTTTTTTTTTTGATAAACTTTGTGTACCTAAAAACGAACAGCTTACAAAATTGAATAATACAATTACCAAGTTTCTGACTAGCTCTAAATAACATGAATCTGCAAAGTGGGTCGACAGTGACGGCTCGTCAAGTACCTCAGAGTCGTATCAGATAAATATAATGAAAAGCTAATTTTTGTTGAGTTTTTACTATTCATTGTTTTTAAAACTCCAGTCTAATTACTAATTAGGAGCAATTATTTTTTTTCAGCAATTCCTCTCAATACAACAACTTTTCAATGCCTTATATCTCTAAACTACGGTCAAAGATTACAGAATAAAAATATAAGTTGTTTCACTCCAGAGCGGTTTGATTCAAGTTGCTGTCCCAAACAGACGCCGCTCACATAAATTATGTTTACGACTCGCTTTTGTTGTCAATAACGAGACCGGTGGATACCAGAGAAGTTTGAAAAGCTTATTTTCTTTTAAGCTATACAGGGATAATTAGAGGAATATATATTTAAATTAATTGGATTTTTTATAACAAAGGTTTATTTTCAAATGTTAATTATTTCAAAAAAATTCGGGATATGAATTTGAAGAGGTAAGTAAAAAATAAACTTGAATTTTTAAAATTAATCAATTCACAGTTTTTATCCAGTATCTTAATAATTTTTTAAAATACATACGGACTCTGGTATAGAGACTTGCATAATATTTGAAAGGAAATTGATTACATGGATGATGAAAAGAAAATTTAGTAAATTCGTTCAAAAGGAACTGACCAATTCCCCTTTGGTTAGCTATAGAATTGAATTTTTTTGTTTTCTTGCTTAATGTACTTGTTTATATAATATACCTATTATAAAAATAAATCCGTAATTTTGTATTGGCAAATATTACAATATATTTAGTGTTTAAGCTTTGTTATTAAAGAGAAAAATATTAATGTGACTTTTTGCTCATTTCAACAATTAATTAATAAATTTAAAAAATCTATACAATATAAATATAAAACACGAACAACCAATAAACACCGTTCTAAAATAACAGCGCTCGACGGGCGACGTCCCGTATAATATGCCAAATTAAATGCAAGTAAGGACGTAGCGACATACTGTACAATCCAAGTCACCAGACAGTCACCAGCGGCATCGGTGCTTTACGCGATAAATTCGAACGGGTGAAACATCTTCTATTTTTATTCTGTAATCTTTGCTACGGTAATTACTACTTTATTTGAGCCTTCATTTCTTTTCCGTTAATCACCTATTAAAGTCTGCAAAAAGCCACAGGAAAAGATCTGGAGAATATGGTCGAATTCCAACCATAATTCATTCCATTCCAGTATTGTTGGGGATAAAACTTTTGGGTTGGCGTCACCGACATGCTAATGTGACGAGTATCATGTGCGCGCTAGTGCCTTTGCACGAGTAACGAGGTGAATTACTTATGAAAATTTCCTTCTATTCAGACGTACGTAAAAATTTATTGAAATTCCAATGTACCATAGGTGTGCGATAAACATTTTAAAGAGGTTAGTAGTCTGGAAGATAGAAATTATTTTGAGGTTTAACCCAGTACGAGCAAGAGCTAAAATTATTGACAATTTCCTTTAAACTTTCCGCTATATGCAATTTTTGATTTTGTGTAGTCAGGAGCGAATAAATATCATAACAAATACCGATGTTGCCAGCCCTGTTGTTTTCCCCCGCATGTTGAGGTGTGCATGCGTTCATGCATCCTTTAAACTTCTATTCGATGTGACTGAATTTTTTTAATTTTTTATTTCTTATTTTCTGATATTTTTATACATAGTTACACTTTAATCAACCGGGTTTGGGCCTGCGTTTTCTTGTTTTTTTTTTAGTTTCCTATTTCTTATTTTCTAGTATTTTATACATAGTTACACTTTGATCAACCGGGCTGGACCTGGGTTTTCTTGTTTTTTTTAGTTTTCTATTTCTTATTTTCTGATATTTTTATACATAGTTACACTTCGATCAACCGGGTTTTGGCCTCGATTTCTTGTTTTTTTTAGTTTTCTATTTCTTATTTTCTGATATTTTTATACATAGTTACACTTCGATCAACCGGGTTTGGGTCTGGGTTTTCTTGTTTTTTTTAGTTTTCTATTTCTTATTTTCTGATATTTTATACATAGCTACACCTCGATCAACCGGGTTTTGGCCTGGATTCCTTTTTTTTTAGTTTTCTATTTCTTATTTTCTGATATTTTTATACATATTTACACTTTGATCTGTGTCAGTTGGCCGGGAAGCGATGAATCTCAATCATTTTCTCTTCTCCTTTCTCAAAAAAATATTTACATGTGCTTATAAATCAAATAAGTAACGAGAGAAAACTAGAGGCAGAGCATATATTGAAAAGAACAGAATTAACACACAATTCGAAAAATATAAACAATTTCCTTCATATCTGGTCTGTGTTTCCTTCCACATCGTGTAAGCTTGGTTGTCTACAATCACTTAACCTCATTTTATTTTCCACATTGGTTAAATGTCACTTTCTTGAAATTTGGCAACGTCGGTATTTGGTATGATATTTATCCGCTCCTGTCAGCCGCACCGAAATCGTATCAAAACTCGCGTGCATTTGTCTTCTCAATTTAATATAGGAAGGTCACGTGGGAGTTCTCAACAAAAACTTGTTTTTACCCCCAAAAATGCATACTGGATCAAATGACAAAACCATTTTCTGTCACTATCTCCCGGACTATAATTTATTAGTTATCATAGGCATACGATAATATTTTTATAAGGGATCAACTTATTTTGTATTTTTTCTAAATTGGGTTAACTTACTGATGAAAATGTCAATTTACGATGGACGTATGATATATTTTTTTAAAAAGGAGAGCATTTATTTGTGTTTTCACTTCTGGCTGCTTTTACTCCTTTTTTTTCTGTATTTTTAAATTTAGGTGATCCAAAAATGTCACGGAATATTCGCTATTAATAATTTTGTTGGCTCAAGATACTATGCGCGTTTCATTCGAGTCTTAATTAGAAATTCTTGTTGGTTACAATCAAATATTTTTTTTCCAGAGACAAATCCAATGAGAGAACATTAGAGAAAATCCTGTAAATATTGAACACATCACCTCAAACTAGGTAAGCATACTTGTTTTTTCTTTTTATTAATGGTGTATCAAGGAATGTTTCAATTAAAAAAAACCTATTGTGAGTGAGTGAGCGAGATGCGACATAGGGATTCCTTTACAAAACTGTCAAAGGCGAGCAAACTTTTTTTACCAAATAGCGTTCATAAAAAATAATAACAGATTTGGAAAGGTCGTTGAAAAATAAGCTTAAATGCACTTTTAATTTTCTTAAATTTGGTTTGGTTTAATAAAAAAATGGATAGTTATGTTTGATAAGGTTGAACTCCATTTTCATACCAATTTTCGAATATTTACAAGTGCTCAGGACATAGCCAACAGGCTAGGTATTTATAGTCGACATATTTCTTTTAATGCAGCTACCTAATCGTATATCCCCTTTAAGTTATGTTGCGGAGCTAAACTCTGAAAGAGGTATTAAAATTATTTTTGTGTACTTACCAAACATAATTCTATATTTTATTTCATGTAATTGATAAAAGGGCTTCCGGTGAACCGTGAACTGAGCCCTTTTTGCATCCCATTCGATTTTTTATGGAAAAATAATTACTAAAATTATCACTTTCATCACCATTATTTAAATTTTCGTCGTTGTTACACACAATATTTTGGACCGAACTCTATATTTCCTAAGGACGCCACATTGTAAATATTTAATTTTTAACTAAAAATATAATTGCTAATAAATATGTATACTTTCCCTCAGAAGAACACTAAGCACTTTCTTGATGTTACACTACCGACTAAAGTGTAAACATCGGCTGTAAAATAACCCTTCCCAAATATAGTTATAGTTCAGTCAAAGAAGAAAAAAATAATAAATTGTTTGAAATGAGACTAGATATAAGGTAGTGTTAATTTTCTGGTATTATGTTTAAGATGTTTTTGAATATTAAAAGGATAATATTGTTTAGAGTTTGTTCTATACATTACGTATCTCAAAAAGTATGATAGCGCTCCATAATTGCGGGTTAAAATTAATCGTTAGACAGTCAATACCTACATTTATTTGATAATTAAAAATTATTAAAAACATTTTAACCATTATTAGTTGAAATTATATTATTAAATGAATTTATCGTGAAATAAACAATATAAATTTGAAAAAAAAATCGTATCGTATCGTGCTACAGTCAAACAAAAAGCCGGCAACTTTAGGTTCGCACAATATCCCTTACGTCAAGTATACACGTGAAATTAAAAAGTTAAACCTGAAGTATGACGGTTCGATTCGCCGCTGCGGTAAATTTTTTTTTTGTTTTCAGTTCTTTTTTCACAATTTCTGTCTAAAAAACATTAAATTCAAAATAAAGCAAAGTTAAATTTTAAAGTTATTGTATTGTCATCTATATTTGATAAGTACACATTGATTTATCGCGTTCAAATTAATGAAAATTTTGTTCAAACACAGTCATACATGCATGTGAAACTAATAAAACACTTTATCACATTTTAAAATATGTTTCGTTTAGTAGGTCAATTTTTATTGGTCTGATAATTTCAACGATTGATGCAAACTTCCAAAGTATTATTGTTGTGTACATTATGTCATCTTTATCACCGTATTCAATCTCGTTTGAATTTTTATTTCTCCATAAACACATTACGTGACAATAATATAAATCATAGACGTACCGAGGTTTAAATAGGCATTAAACATGACAACTCTTCCCAGTTTACTTTATTCAAAGGACTATGCTTCCATCCTATGGAAAATAAAAGACCACTCAAATGCGTATATTTTGATACCAACTTATTGCGCCAATGTTGTGACTTTTATAATTAACTCAAAATTAATGATATTATTTTTAAAATCATTACGGAGATTGTATGAATAAGACAGAGAGAAAATAAGGAGATTAGAAATGAATAAATAAAACCAGACAGGGTTGAACCGACCTAATTTTGTGAGTTAATTCTTATATGTTGTTTTTTCTTTGTATTATTTTGTAGTGTAGTAGTTGGCATCGGTAACTCTTAAAAAAATAGGATAGGGATGCGGAAAAGATTTTTTTATATGCTAGATGTTAAATGTCTATTAACTGTTAATACAAAAATGCTTGTGAAATGTGTGTAGGTAAGAAACCCGACGTAAAGGGTGATACTAAAAGATAATGTATAATTCTTGGAGTATCCCCTCTTACGCGCTCCACCTTCCCCCCAAATGCATCGCCTGAGGACCTCATTACCTTCTATCCGCGAAGTGTAGCTGGAAAAAAAATTTCTATTGGCCTAAGCCGGTTTTTATATTTTTTTGGTAGCTAAAGTCGCCTTTTTGTTTTATTAAATTTTTTTAGATGGCCGAAGCCGGGTTTTGTTTAATTTTTATATTTTTTTGATAGCTATTTTCTTAGTTTTTAAATACTTGACTTTAAAAAATCTCCAAATTGAATACGCACACTTCTAGCACACAGAGCGATTATTTATTAAAACTGGTCATTTGTAGTTAAAACTTGTTAGTCTACAATTAGATGGATACGCCCTTTTCTTTCATACTCCTATTACCTGTCGGAGATCTGTCAGGTATAAATATTTGCAATCTATAATCTATCATATCTTTATACAACTGAAAAATATAATCCTATTATTTTGTTTCGACGAAACGGGTATTCATCGTATGTACAACTATATTCACAAGTCCGACTCTGTTTCACCGCAGCAGGTGGGGTCCTATTGAATGGTTAGATTATGTAATCGATTCGAAAATTTCTGACAAATAAACTGATTTTGTGGGTTTATTAATTAAATTACAATGTTATTGCAATGTTATCAAATGTTCTATTTTTCAAGACGATTAAGTTGGTATCAAAATATCCGCATTTGAGTGATCTTTTATTTTCTAAAAGCTGGAAGAATAGTCCTTTAAACTTGTGCAATGAATATGGTTTTGTCTGTAATAGAATCTTTAATTAAGTGATCCAGTGCTGTGTCTTGCGGGAGAGGAAAAGGGTGTTAAATACACGCGGCTAACTTTACAAAATAAAAAGTTTTCAGTGGCGTGCACAAAGTTTCAGTTGATGCGTCGAAAATAGTATTTAGTTTACGCCACTGTCAAATTTTAGGATCGATTTTAGTAATATTCAGTGTATTGAACTATAAATTCGGGTTAAATGTATCAAACATACCCGTTTCTAATCTTATTTCACACTTTGTTATTTCGAAAATTCATTTAACCGGAACTGAGAGGATAGAAATTTTAGTGATAGATGTTAGTAGTAGGATGCGGGCAGTAGAGATATATATATATGCAGAGCATTCTACGAATTGCGCAAAGATAATATAACTCCTATTTCACAGTCGACGGTAAGCAAATCGAGCAAGAGCTCAGATAATTTTGGAATGTGGAGCATTTATAAGTACGGGGTAATATTAGGTAGATAGAAAATTTAATACTCTCGAAGTCTGGATCAAAATGGGAATTTTAAACTACAAAGGTATTCGTAGGCGGATTATGTAGTTATAAGGATGTCTTTGATGGAATTGAATTATGTAATATCGTGAAGTGAAATATGTTTCAAAATTATAATAATGTGAGTTAACTTTAACAATAACTAGTTGTGTGATTCAGCTGCTTAAAGTATCAAGAACTAGACTGCTCTTGCTAAGCTAATTTCGTTATCCTATATAGCCAAGCCATAAACGAAAAAGTTAGTATGTTGGTTCGTTGTGCTGCAGGCAAATACAGGGTGTCCCAAACAAGAGTGACTGATTTTAAACATAAATGCCCAGCTTAATAATTGTTCCAAAGATATGGGGTCTTCACTAGTTTATCAAAGAGATTTTTTTAGGCTTGGCTGGCATTTTATCCCATCAGCACAGGGTGTTTTACTAATGTTGGTCAAATTTAAAGGAGAAAATATTTATTATTTTAAATGGAACACCCTATAATTTTTGATCTCATTCGAAAGAGCAATCATTCCCCTTTCCAAAAATGTATAGTTTTCTATCTTTTGTTTAATCAACAACAAAGATATTCGAGGTTTCATGTAGTAGTACATTTTGAATTACGTGAATAATTGCCAACAAATCTGATAAACAGTTTGTTTAGTAAGAAAACATGATAACATTATTCAATACATATGAAGGAGGAAGAACAAAAAAGTTACAATAAATGCTGCATATGCCTACCCCTTCGTTTATGCATAACTGTAAATGAAATTTTAAATTTTCAAATGGATTTTCTAACATTTCTTGCGGAATGTTTTCAATAATGTTCCTGATATTATTTTTTAGTTCTGCTAAATTGTTAGGCTTAGGATTGTAGCACCTATCCTTCACATATCTCCAGAGTAAAAAAAATCTGGGACAGTTAATTCAGAAGACCGCGGTGCCCATTCAATCGGTCCAGCTCGACCAATCCACTTATCATTAAAAAAACGTTTTTGATGAATCTCGTGCTATTAACGAATAATGTGGTGGTCAAAATTGCTGATTTTGTTGTTATGCGTTAAACGGCCACAGCATGAGTTGATTTAAGGCATCAAAGTACGTTCATATGAAATTACTAATTAAAAATGTACTACTACATGAAACCTCGAATATCTTTGTGGTTAATGGAACAAAAGATAGAAAACTATACATTTTTGGAAAGGAGAATGATTGCTCTTTCGAATGAGATCAAAAATTATAGGGTGTTCCATTTAAAATAATACATATTTTCCTTTTTGAATTTGACCAACATTAGTAAGACACCCTGTGTTGATGGGATGAAATGCCAGCCATGCCTAAAAAAATCTCTTCGATAAACTAGTGGAACTAGTGAAAACTATATCTCTTTGGAGCAATTAATAAGCTGGGCATTTATGTTTAAAATCAGTCACTCTTATTTGGGACACCCTGTATTGTAAAATCATTTATTCACAACCATATACAGGGTGGTCCTTAAGTAATTGTACATAGAAGTACAGTACAATCTTCACTTCAAAATATTGCGATTTGAACCAACTTGCCTCAATAAAATGTTGATATTAAGAGAGATACAGGGTGTTGAACATGAAATTTTAATTTTCGTTTTTTTCAATAACTTTAACGCTTTTTGACGTATATGCACAAAAATTTGTTGTTGGGGGGTTTTGGATATGAGAAATCATAATTTTGTACCTATTTCGATTGATATTTTGTAGAGGGCGCCACATAGGCCACGTATGCGGCATAGCAGTACGCAAAACTTTTTTGCCTTTAACATTAGCGATACTTTTGTAAAAAATAATTAAAGCCACATCATTACAACAAAAAAAGATATATGTGTTAGTATTCTCAAATCACTCAGTTATTTCTCACACTCGTGTGATTGTCGCACTCGGCTCATGCCTCGTGCTACAATATTTCCCACTCGTGTGGAAAATGTCACTTTCGCACGAGTAATGTACGGTATTTTTCCTACGATCACGTGATAATTTCACCAAATAATGTGTTCAACATCTGACATATTAATACACGAAATGTTTCAATTAAAGTCAACATAATTGATTTCAAAATTAACAATAACTATCAATAGTGACAAAAATTCAAGTAGTTTAACTATATAATATAGGTAGCTTATTACAATTAATAATTGGTTGGATTATTATAGAAATTGAAAGTGAAATTATTATTGTTCATCATACTTCATACATACTTATCATGAATACCTTCCAAGATGATTACATGTTTCTACTATTATAACAGGTGATTTGGATTAGTTGGTACAACATCGGACTTCCGACGAAGAGTACGCGGGTTCGATTCTCGACCGCGCCATAAATATTTTTTAATCAAGAAAATGAATAAAATTTCACTTTTTAAATAGATCGCTCCAAATTTAGATATTACATAGGTAAATCTAATTAAAAATTATATATTTGACAGCTTGCCAGTGGTCAATCTTAATAAAAATTCATTTGACAGTTTTTTTATCCGTACACGTACGGATAAGTTTTTTTTTCCGTACGCGTATGAATAAAGGCCACTTTCCATAGAACTAGACAGTGCGATATATGTCACTTTCCTATGTAATAATACTATAATTCTCCCTTCTCTTTACTAAAAATATCCAGTACTCTAAAACGTACAAGTTTTTTCAAGTAGAGAAAGGGAAAGTAATCCTGACATCAACCTTTTCGCAGTTTCAAAAATACCTAATACTTTGAAACGCACCTCAAGTTTTAAAAGAAGGGGAAGGGTAACTAATATTCTTGGCTTAATGATCAATTTAATTGTAAATATTTTTGTCATGGTCATACGATAAAATTTTGATCGGGGTTGATTAGTTTGTAAAAATTCACCATTTTCCATAGGTAAAATATGGTAAAATTTGTTGTGTTTGAGTTATCGCACCTTCGGAATGGTTTGCATTTTGGTGGTCTTGTAGATTGCACCTCTTTGAATCCATCTTCAATCAATGATGCTCCATTTCCAGGAATATTTTCTCGGCTTAATTCCATTTTTTCACTAACTCATCAACTTTAAAAATTCAGTTTAGGTACAGCTTTAAAAGAAGCCTTCCAATATATTTTTTCTTTCGTATCTACAACACGAACAACTGAAAACAATATGTACATCTTTTGTAATAGCCAAAGAATGATATTCGGTTTGTGAATTTGACATGGGTTAGGAGGGAAAGTATAATTTATATGAGGGAAATTAGCGTTTCCTTGTGAATCCCCATACAGAGGAGTGCAAAGCAACCGCGGAAATTGTATACCGCGAGCTACAAAACAATTTCTCAAGTATGTGTCGAGATATGAATG
>CAJUYG010000085.1:424146-452439 GCA_910591675.1 Galerucella calmariensis | reverse complement strand
TAGCACAACAAATGTAATACCTGTTTTTCTCAAAAAAGTGCTGGTTTTGGGAATGATCTATATACCACTGCCAAACATGTCGGAGGTACGGATTTTCTTCGTCCGTCTAGCCGGAAAACGCGCTTGTTTCAACACTGGCTATCGATTCTGTACTCGTCAAGCATTTCACATCTGACATCGGAAGGGATCCAGCTGCTTTTATTTTATTTATTTCTTACAATTTCAATTTTGATTGTGTAAAATCGTCACGTTGTTATTACAGTGAAATAGTGTTGAACTATTGGTGATAATAATGTCCTATAGAATTTTATTCCACAATTATATTGCTGGCTTTCGTCAAATAATATCTCCAATTTATCCTGAAGCTGAAAGCAACAACCCTTCCAAATTTATTGTTAATTTTATTACCACATTTTTTCTAGTAATGATATATTTTTTTTTGTTGATATAAATATCTGAACATTAGAATGCAATTGACCTATTAATATAAATTGAAAAATTCATTTGAATGAATACCTATGTATTTTCCAAATTACATCATATTATCCACAATCAATGATCGTAGAACAAAAAAAAGCATCCAAATAATAAATTCCACACATAAATAGGAATTTGTTAAAATTTAAATACTTAATAACCTTTGCGCCACATAATTTAGGGTACGCCGGAAATTTTTTCTTTAACTATACTGAAATAGATTGGGTCAACCGGGAGTCGATGTTCACGTCCGACACGATATGGAGGGTCCCCCGGGCTCTGCTGCCGTCCTCCACCTCCAATTCCTTGTCAACGAGGGAGCTCTTATTTCAGCCACAGCCGACGACACTCTGCATCTGTGGAATTTTAGACAAAGGATACCGCAGGTTGTACAAAGTCTTAAATTCCAAAAGGAAAGGTGAGTATTCACGGTGGATGAGAGTATTTGATCAATGTAGTTCAATTGGATGAAGCATTAGCACAAAAATATCTACATTTATTGAATATATTATTCTTATGAATCATAAATTTTCAATTATTATTCTAAGAGGAACATAATACAGTAATAATAATACAAAAGTATCTCAACTCGTTCCTGAAATCATTATTATAAATTTTTTGACATTCTCTCTTCTCGAATAGTATTTCAGAACGCATTCCACAGGACAACACTTCAAGGGCATGTTATACACTGTGTCCACTTAAGTTTGCACTGTATGGGTATTATACGAGATTTCTACAAAAATATGAACTTTTCTCAAGAATAAAGTACCTTTAAATTTGACAATATCGAAAAATGTTATAAATAAAAGTTGATCAGAATTTAAAACTACGTTCAAATATACGATTTTATCTATTTATATAAAAAAAATGAATTATTCTTTGAAATGTGTTTCTGGATACAATAACAATGCAAATTTTATTGTTTGACAGTAACTGTCCGAACGCGTTAGAATTTTTTCTCAAATATGGTACCTATGGTAGCGTTATTAAAAAAATAAAAACAATATTAAACAAGCACAAAACAATTTTTTCAATGTGAATGGATGCAATTGCATATTTGAACGTAGTTTTCAGTCCTGATCAACTACTTTTAATACTATTTTTCGATATTGTCAAATTTAAAGGTATTTTACCCTTAAGTAAAGTTCATATTTTTCGAGAAACTTTGTATAATATTGAAAAAAATTGATATCTGATAATTGTACTCTAGATTTCAGAGCATACGGAGCTTTTTATGAGGAATAAGTTTTTTTCCTAAAATTGGTTATAAAAAAGTTTCCCATATGGTGCGAACTTAAGTAGACACAGTGTTTATGGTTGTCGAACACACTTAGCATCATTGATCTGTTACATGTTTCGGAAGCTGTATATATCTGGTTTCTAATGGAAAGTTGATTGAAGAGGTAGCCCGCCAATAACTATATACCGTTGCTTGTTTCCTCACATCGGTACATCACATTCCTTATTCGTTCCCCTAGCTAGATTCAATATTTCGTTGAGCTGGTCGACGACTCCAAGGTATTCTTGACCAGGATCTTGCTCTGTTTCTGCTTAGACACGAAGTTCCGGTATGTCTGATGTTTTGTTTTCATTTTCTCGAACACGTCAAAATATCTTTACGGTCTAGAGTAACCATTTTGAGCATTTGCCCAGAAGTTAAATTTCATGGTTCACAACATATTTTAGAGGGGAAAGACTTTAGACGCTCACGGTATGTATTAGAACATAAAGTTAAAATAACTGAATAAATTCCCAACAATTTTACAACATCATCATAAACAAAAAGCTTGAGAGTCTTTCCCAGCAATGTGAAACTACTGCTGTATTAGGTGAGTACAGGCATTGTATTCACTATATTTTCTTGTGTTCGTTTTCTGCTGTTGGATTTGATCTTTGGTCACGAACTACCATCCATTCCTAAAATAGTTGCGGTCCAGCCAGACTGTCTATTTTAGATTCAGTGTTTATTGAACTGGCTTCGTGATCTCCAGCTTCATCCACCAATCTATCCAAAAGAAAATTATGTGCTAATATGCTATTAAAAGGCAATAACCGAATACCAATTATTATAAGGTGATAATTTATAACCGTTAGATATTTATTGAATTCATATAGATTATTAAAATTGTATTTTGACTCTGGCTTCTCGGGTATTTCCCAAAACAATGTCTTAGTTAAATTCTCAGTATATTTTGGTACAAAAATGACTTAATCAATTTTCCAGATATCCTGCTAACTACTATGTTTCTATAATCGATATTTATCGCACTCCACAACAACAAATAATAATATCCATATGTGAAAAAATTATTAATGAAAAATCATGTGTTACAGAATTACCTACATGCACCTTCCACTACAATCAAAATGGCTTTACGTGGGAACAGAAAGAGGAAACGTTCATGTAGTACAGATAGAAAACTTCAACCTATCTGGTTACGTAATTAACTGGAATAAGGCAATTGAAGTGTAAGTATTAAAACAAAGATAACAAAATCAGCCCTTGACTGAATTTAACATGACTAGAAGCTTAAGACTAAGTACAGCTCATTCCCTGAATAGTTTGTTTTCCGATTTTTGGATATTCATTTGGGCTTGTTACAATTTTAAACATTTTTCCGTGGTAATCTAATTTCATTTTAAATTGAATCCAGGCTTTTTTTTGAGCCGTCCCTTCGCAGGCAACTCTTCAGCCTCCTGGGCTTATCGTGGATACTCCTATTGTTCTGATTACAGCCTATTCGGCCAATCCATTTCCTGCCCAAGTAACAATTTCTGACTCATTTTGGGCGAAGTGTCGACGCCGTGTCGACACTGTAATTTGGACACGACACGTTTTCGAGAGACATTGTCGACTTTTGGACCATGGGAAATGTGACCAAAATGGAGATTGAAATGTGTACTGAATATGGCCTGAAATTCATCTACTTGTGAGTCTGAAATATAACAATTTTGTTTCGAAAATGTGTCTTGATTGTGTCTTTCGTTTCCAATATACATATACCTGAAATTGAACCTTGATGAGTCCACAATCTGTCTATTTTGGTTCTAACTTGGGCAAAATGTGTGTTCATTATGTGTACAAAATGTACTTTGCATGTGTCTGGTAGGTAGACACGATGTTTCCAGAATGTGTTTGATATTGTTCTCTAATGAGAGCCACAAAATCAACACATGGTGTCCTGAATTTTACCGAAATTATTAACTCCTGTTTATTTTGCACCAAAATCAATCCAAATAGATAAAAATTATATTTCTTCTCGATCCATTCTGGATAATCATCAGAAAACTGAATGTATTTACTATTGAGTATTCATTAACCTAATTAGAAATCATAAGAGGGTTTTATTTTATCTTGAGTATTTTTGTATTTCCCGCGTAGGTTCACTTGCGAACTAAAGTTCACTGATGATTCTAGTTCTAAAAACTGAACGAGCCTTAATAATACCAAGTAATTATAATTTTGTTAATATTTTTAAACTATTTTCAATGATCTTAATTTTTTTTATTTCTCCACAAAATCAAAACACGATGGTATTTTATCATGCAGGATATCATATTCAGTAGAGTTTTGCCATAAATATTACCAGAATCCTTAGTTTAAAATATATTTGCGAAATCCGCCATTTTTCTCGAGTGCATATAACGACGAAGTACGTGTTGAAATATGGCGTACTTATGGATGGTGTCCAAACGGAATCATGTTTCGGTAATGTGAATAAAATTTAGCTACAAATTGCCAATCTCGAAACATTTGCGGATAGAGGAAACAATTCAGAGTAAAGTTTTTGAATAGAGACCAAAAATTCACTGAATAATGACTAAAAGGTCAGACATACACATTTTAGCCACCAATTAGTCACCGAAGCTCATTATGGCCAAAATGCGTCGTCTTTATCTAGCAGTGGGCACAGTTCGGATAGTTTGTGTCTGAAATGCGGCCGACATTCTAACAGACTCGTACCTCATAACCTTACTCCTTAGTGCTTTATTTACATGGACGTTATTTTCACTTCCAAATATTCATAATGTCATTTAAAATCGTTAAAACAATAGAAAATGATACAGTGCAATTGTGCATTGAGCCAACAGCGTGGGAGAAAGATGGTGTTCTATACTGGCCAACAAAATCTTGAAAAGACAGCGAGTACCTACCTACACTAACACTTTGACTAGACATATTGAAGTAACAAAATAGAAATTATGTGAGTAAGATATTTTTATATGTTCAGGTATGTGTCCGGACGACGCATTGTAGAAACAATGAAAAAAATATATGTTTTAAACGTACCCATATGGAAATTATTGTGTCTACTCAACTCATTTCAGTAATAAAATACTAACATCTTGTTAAGAAACAAATTGGACAAACTTGAGTCTATTCAGTGTCGACTCGCCTGTGTCTAAATATATTTGAAAAGTCTGACACAAAGTAGAGACATTTGAAACACATGTGATTGAAATGTTGCTTTTTAGACTCACTCATCCTTTTGACGAAATAAGTTCGGAATGTGTCGACACGAACTTGAACATTTTAGATGGAATTCACATTGTGGCAGAAGTGCTCCGAAAAGAGTCGACCAATCCAGGCACAAGTATATTGTGTCCGAGATTTGCCACAAATTGCTACTTGGCTGTATTAGCTCATACAGGTTCTTTGCTGGTTGGTTGTAGAAGTCTTCTGGAGTCATTTGGGGTTTACCATACAGTTTTTGCCTCCTGTGGTCCAGCGTCTCACAGTTGCATAGTTTATGCAGAGCTGTTTCGGTATCCTTTTTGCATCTTCTGCATGTAAGGTGTACGTTATACGGCCCTATTTTGTTTGGGTGCTCCTTTATGGGAAAGTGTCCCGTAAGTAGCCCCCTTTTTGGTGCGTAGTTTGTTCCTGCTCATTGAGAGCAGTTTTTTCGCTACCTTTTCTAATGGTTCTTTTATGAATTTCTTCCCATGTATTTGCCTGGCTATACACCAAGGAGTAAGTTAATGTCGAATATTGAATTTATTATATTTCGTTAGGTGCCCAGAACTCGATGACAAGGTGGTCGATTGAGAGGAAAATCTAGGTTCCTAAGAAAACCTATTATCCATTTTCTTGCTAGGTCTGTAACCTGATGAGGCTCTAAGTAGACCTGCTTCAGGTATTTGAAGCAATGTCTGACAGTTATCCTGCAAATGCAGATAATGTGTTTCATCTTACTGAGATAGTATCTAGTTTGGTTCCGATAGAAGTTTAATCGACTTAAAGAACTCTAATTGAAATACTAAATACAAATTTGTTCGCTGACTGGAAATGCAGGATATTATGAAATATAGATATTGAAGAAAACACGCTTTCAAAGAAGATCGAACTGAGAAGTATGGAAGAATTCCTCATGTTTCCCAAAAAGTATATTTCTAATGCTTGAGTTTCAAAAGTATACAGTGAGCGTATACAGAGTTCGGCAAAAGTCTGGGACCGGACAAAATATCGAAGAAAACATAGATTTTTTGGAAAAACAAGGAGTTTATTTCTTCAAGCTGTTTGTTGTTAGTTTTGTTTCCAGTCATGAGAGAATTGCAGATGTTTTAAAATCAATCTAGCATAAAATTTAAGAAAATTGTAAATTCAACAAAAAGTATAATACCTAGGTATAGGACACCTTCATACCATTCGAAAGAGGACATTTTTTTGAATATGAGGAATTATTAAAATACAGGGTGGTCCATTCAAAATAATCCTGATACTGCACATAGAATGATCTAATAATGAAACTGAAAATTCTGAGCACCCTGTAAAGAGATATTTAGTACTCAATCGTAGAACACATTCAACGAATGTCCAACTATTTAAATGTAAGGGGAAATTTGCTAGAATTTGTTATATCAATGAGTTGTTAATTTTTTTTCGAAACGTTCACATTTTAAAAAAAGTCAGCATAACTCGGAACCCTCTGTATTTAGGTATAGGGAACCATGATGAAAGAGTATTATATTCCTTAGGAGCAATCAGGAAATGCAATGGAATATTGGGTGTTCCATGGGAAAAAATATAACTTTGATACGCCACACTTTATTGGAACACCCTGTATATTTTGAAATATTTCCAAATCATAGTTTAAGTTGGAGTAAAATTTGTGGTATAAAAAGATTTTTCACAGAAGTTATATTTTCTTCGATATTTGTCCGGTCTCGGACATTTGCCGAACTCTGTAGTATAAATTCATTCATTTTTGTGAAAAATATCGAAACAGATGGAGTGGCTTGACGGTAATATTGTAACGTTTGGTCTTATACATTTATCGATTCAAATAATTGTCTATTCATGTATTTTCACCGGTATATTAATACACACTGTGTTCAATAGCTACTCATTCACTTTTACCTGGTGTAATCATCTCTAATTTATTTTTACGCACATAAATATCACACTTTTCACCTTAACTAATTCACTTTTAAAAAACTTCTACAACTTACAAATTCTCATTTCATATACTTACAGTATTTTTGAAATTTCTCAGGTTTCCTGAATCTTTTGTGTTCCTCGTGTACTCTGAACCGCTCGTAACCATTCTAGAAAACCTGATTCAATCGGTTCTAGAAAACAGAGTCAGAATTTAGAGTATCAATGTCGACATCCATCGTAAGATCCCCACTGGTGAGCTTAGAATAATCCATCGAAACCGACTGGCAGCATTCCAGGGAGACTTTGACGGAGAGTTGAAGTGAGGAAGTGGCGATAAGACCCCGACCCTGCTTTTGAAGAGTTTATGGGTGCGAATGAAGGAACTGGAGAATGAAAATGTGGTGTAACTACCTAACAACCACAAGAATTGTTCACACTTCTGGCATATGACCAGGCCCAAAGCATCCTTGACGGTATCAAAAATACGCATTTGGTTCCGGAATGACGTTTGAAGAACTTGAGAACCCCTGGTCAAACATTAAAGCTCCAAGATAATATACGACAAGACTTTAACCTGTTAACGAAAAACACCTGTCATAATTAGGTACTTCACTCACCGGGATGTAGGTGACGTGTAGGAAATAACGTGCTGGAATTCAATTTGAAGGAACTAGCTATACCTAAGATAGTCTTCAGTTAGATTTTCAAGACATCAAAAACATGGTGGAGGTGATCTTCCCAGATATCGATGTTGGAATACTGGCCTGCAGCTCATTCATTAATTTATACGTTTGGGTTGTGCTCAACAGCCCAGGCACTTAAACATAATCTTTGCGCCATTACCCAAGCTATCTACTTCCATTCCAGGAGCTTCGTGTCTTCTGTATAGGCCACCAGTTCAAATGGAGGGATTTTCAGTAATTGTGATGGTTGAATTATTTCCTCTCCAAAGTGCTTGTTAGTTGTCACAGAAGCCGAGTATGTGAGCAGGTGTTTCACCGTAGAGTTCACATTTTCTGTACATAGGTTCACTAACTTTGCCCATCTTGTGCAAGTTCTTCTTTAGGGTGCAGTGTCCAGTCACCGGGTCGGTAACTGCCTCCAAATATCTCTCACCCAGTTTCAACAGCATGGACAAGAGCTCCTCATCTACCTCATTCAGTAAACTCTTTGTATGGAGGTGTCCTTGTGTCATCCTCCATTTGAGTTGGTATTCCTTAACTAGCCAGTTCCCGATTTCCATTATTATGTAGTCCTTTGTGATTCTACAGAAAGGTTCCTGACCTATGAACTCTCGTTTAGATCCTTTATTAGTTAACTGGACTACCATTTCTTCAAAGGCACTTTGTTGTCTCTTGCCAGCATGTTAAGGGATTTCTGTCCTCCTGTTCAAGACTATCGTTCCATAGGTGATTTTTGGTCTTATCACAGCTGTGTGAAGCCAGTGAACCATCTCAGGTATCCCCATGTTTTGCCCATTACTCTTCTGCATTGCCTGGTCGCCCTGGTAGTAATTTTTTCCAGACGTGTCTTCCAATTTAGTTTGGAATCAAGGGTCACTCCTAGGTATTCAACTGCTTCGGATATTTCTAGTTCTTCTCCGAACATCAGTACTCCACCCTAAGGTGGAAATCTTCTATTCGTAAAAGCAACTAGCTCGTTTTTTTATTATGTGAAAGGGTCATTGTGTTTTTATTGCATGACATTCATGATTACCTCTGGGAAGCACTCATTGGTAAAGTTTGTTCAACCATCCTTGCCGTTACGTCATAATAGGTGACGTATTTCGCTGTTTCACGTATATCTTATATAAGTTGAATCTTATTTTACACTTAACCTCAAAATTTTAATCAATGACATATGCTAAGAACTGTTTTCAAAATATGACAACTGAACTTTCAAAAGTAACAGATACATTTATGTCGACCTTAGATAACAAATATGTTAATGTCGTCATAATTCCGTCTCATCCATTCCATGAATGAGAAAGCAAGCTGGACAATGTATGACGTAACGGTGAAGGATGGTTGAACAAACTCTAACAATCACTATGTCGTTCACAATGCTGTGCTTCTATATGGGCCGATCATTCAACTTGCAGATCAGGTCAATTAGGTTCCATAAAAGTAGTCTACCTTGAGGAGATCCCTCAGTTGTCTCAACGGTATACGTTATATAGTTGAAATAATACCCTTCTTGGTGTGCGTCATCGATTGGTAATGTCTTTTTAACACATTACGTAGGAAGAAATGGAAAAAAGGTAGGTCTGTGATTAATCCTAATCAAAATATCTCAATAATGAACCGTTTAAATGTATTACAAACGTTAACCCTAATCTTTGACAAAAAGTTGATTGGTTGATGCTTAGATTACGCCCAAGCTCAACCTATCAATCAAGAGTTTAAATTACTATGAAGGCGCTACTTTCGTAGCGGCAATAAGTCTTACGTCTTTTTCTACTGTCACACTGACAGGTCTGTACTTTGTTGTTTACGGTCAATTATTATTTATGAAAAGTGAATATTAATCTTATTGTTTTATTTACAAAAATATGCATCAAAACACGGAAAAACATCAGTATTTTGAAAGTTCTCAAGTATTTTCAGTTAGAAAAAGTAGCTGGTACTTATTAATTGCATAGCCTTTTCGAATTTGGCTAAATACAATCCTGTTGATCTTATTCATCAAATTTAAGGTTAGCTATATGTCAAAATAGCAAATAAAATAAACGACATGCCGAAAACTCGTATATACGTCACAATTGATGGCGCACACCAAGAAGGGTATTATTTTAACTATACCATGGATGTTTGCTTTTATTTTGCTATGCTCGAGCATGAATCCTATTACTTGCATGTTGTCAAAAGCATCTCCGATGCTTGGCAAGCTTGATGAGTTCATTGTAGTCTATGTAAAGGGGTGCTCTTGAGCAGACTGGGATTTATTCTGGGTGTACGTTACACCTTTGACTCTCTCCATTGTTTATGTCGGCTTTTTATTTCACCAAATAGCTTGTCTGGAAGAGCGACTCTCCTTTATCGAATAGTTAACAGGATAAGAGTCCAGTATGGTTTGTTGCAGCCATGCAGCTGCTTCTTCTTTAAATCCTCACCATTTTTGGGTCTGCCTAGGTGTATGCGATATCAGGTCCTCTTTATAAGACACCCAGTCAGCGCTCTTTGGATCCCTGTATACTCCAATAGCTGACTTCTTTACACTCATTTCGTAGTATATTTAGGCATGATCGAATAAAGACGGTTTATCCAATACATGCCACTTGCGTATCATCATCCTGACACGTGAGATACACAAAGTAACATATATTAATGATTCTTCTCTCCATGTTCTAAACATAATATCACCCACGTTTTGCAAAATCAAGTTCAATAGTACATAAATAGTCAAATAGTTTCCCACTCCTGGTATTGACTTTGATGTGCGTTGGTATCAGTCCCTAGAATGACATCCAGATTGTCTCTCCTTGAGTGTTACATCAGGTTCTCCATACTAGTCTCCTATAGTGGTTGTTCTAAATGATGGGAAGATATAGACAATATTATTGTCTCTATTACTACCCCATCTTTTTCGAGTTCAATCTTAGCTGCCACCATCTCACCCATGCATGGTTCCATAGTCGTCGGCGTCAAGTTGTATACGCATCAAGTGGCATACGGTTAGCAGATAAAAGTTCTTATTTTAGTACTATAGGCTCCCACTATCAGTCCTATTACCTCAATAATACGCCCCAGTACCTTACCATTATTTGTCCAAGGCTCTTGAATTGGAACGATGTCTATATTGTCAGCCACTACTTTAATGTAGGACAGCAGTGGTTGTCTTTTTGTGCTGCAAGTTAACTTCTCCTCCTCTTCGATTGAATTTTGCAGGGTTTTGAAACTGACCCGCTGGTATAGGCAGTACGATCTCCATTGAGCCCGCGCCAGATCTTTCATGGCCTCCTCGTCAATCCGGAGACTTACGTGCAGTCCCATTTTCCTGGAAAACACTTCAGTCATGCTTGACTCGCAGTGAGTGACTGCATAATTTTCCGATACATTCGATACATATTTTTAAATGTTGTATTAGATATAAAATTGTATAAGTTATAAGTGTTCAGAAACTAGCTACCATTGTTACATACAATGTCAGCTACTTTTAGTTACTTCTCTTGAGCTGAACACCCTATTTGGAGATTACAAAAATGTTTCCAAATTACTAAGAATATGTTTGACCAGGTTGGGGAAAGCCATCATTACGTAAGAATTAAGAGAAGTGACAGACACTTTGATAGACAATCGGAAATTCTTCCACATGGGATATCGTAGGCCACTCCTTCACATTTAGAAGAACTGAGCCACTCCTATGAGAGAATCCACGTCAGGTTGAAAAGTGTTAAATTGAATTGAAAGCTATAGGTTGGTAACCTATTGGTTGAACCTATTCCACAGCGACCTTTTCAGAACTTTTGTTGTCATTTCATCCAGTCACTTTCCCCAGACCGATTTTTTTTTGGAAGAATATTTTGTTTTATAGGCAATAAACCTTTCTGTTGCTATTTTTGTTGTCGTTTTTACATTTCATCAACTCTGATCCAACGAGTTGCATTGACAAGCCTAGTCTTGCCATTTAGGGGTCTATTCTGTGAGTATGTATGATGCCGTTGATGAACGAATATCGTTTAAGAACGATAAATGTTATTCCGTATCCACTAACGAATGCCGTTCATGAACGACAGCCAGAAACGTCAATTTGGGTATAAAAATATGTCTATTTTTGTGATAAGATCAATTATTTTGATGAAAATTATGGAAATTGGTCGAAGGTATGGTGTAGTTACTTAATATTCAAAAAGAACTATTTATTTTTTCTCAATTATTGATGGAATATTTTCTAGTGAAAAATTCGTAACCTCAGCTCCATTAATATATTAACTGTCAATGTCTTTGCTAGGCTACCTTTATCCAACCCTAACCATAACAAAGAGCCATAACCTCAAATTGCCGTTGAAGGTTGAACAACGTTGTCACATTGCAAACTATTTCAAAGTGGTAGAAATATTGACATGAAAAACGTTAAAGAAACTATCACAGTCCTTTATTATTTACATTTATAGGTTGTTGCAGTATATTAAATAACATAGTAGTGTATATTTTGAAAACATTTTAACGGATATGTATTTATATAGAATAGATATTTAGTTATGAAATCAAACAATTTTATTTTGTAAAATCTACATTGTAATTACAATGTAGATTTTGCAAAATAAAATTGTTTGATTTCATAACTTACTATGGATCTACATCAAGTAAAAGCCTCATCTATTCAATTCAAGAATAGATATTAGCTACGATCTTCACCACTTAATTATAATGTTATTCAAAAATCTGACAACGCTGTGATATTTTGCTCTACTACCCATTTGAAAACGTCTCGCTTTCATTAACATCAGAAAGTGGTCAACGGAAGAGATACAGAGAATATGGTTTCCCAATCCCAATCGTTTGTAAACGGAACCTTTGCTGAACGAAATATTACAGAATAGACACCTTAATCTGATTTTTATTTGCCCCTATGAATCTTATGTCATGGAACCGAAACGACAGTAGCCTTGATACCTACACTAGCTTGGAATTAACCCTCATGGAATCAAGTGCATATGTCTGGCTATCTGTGAAGATGGCATTTAAGCGGTATGATCTTTCCTGTCTATTAATTTATTTAGCACAGTGCTGGATTGCCGTCATTTTCCTTTGGAAAATTGTGACAATCTCCGCTGGGATTACTAAGAATGCTTTTCCTTTTTCATACCTACCTCCCTGGCCCCTACGCACTCAAACGTGTATGAGCCGTCCGTGTACTAGGTTGCCATTTCCGTTGCCGTTGCATCGATGTACACACCAGACATGCCTCCTTTGTACTTAACAGCTTCTGTCAAAAACATCTCCATCATAAAAACAAAAATTCACCTGTTGTTGCAATTTCGTTGGATATTTATAATACCAAAAATGAATGTATTCGTTACTTACGTCTGTCACTAACTATATAACAAACCTCCTCCCGATTTTTTTTATGATTTTTCACTTAATAGTTTGATCTGCTATACAAGCGTGTTTTTAAGCTTCTCTCACTATTATTAAGTTTTTGATTGATGAACTGTTTGGTTCAGCTTGGAATTTTTTTTCAGGTCTCGAAAAACCCATCCAGGAGCGATAGTACATTTAAGTGATAACCCTTTAGATGCTAGTAAAGTATGTTTTGTGTTACATTATATGTTCAAGTATTTCAAATGACATGTTTCAGTTGTTAATAGGATATGAATCAGGTCAGATAGTTTTATGGGACCTTAGGAATAAAATGGCAGATATGCGGTGGTTAACAAATGAATTAAGGTCTGTGGCATGGCATTACGAGGGAAAACAGTTTATGTGTTCGCATACAGATGGTACTCTAACAACGTGGAGCTTGAAATCACCTTCAAAATATATTCATATATCTCAACCTCATGGTAAATATAAGGTTCCCTAGAAATTGTATGAATTCATATTCATTTTCAAAATTTTCAGCAAAATTTACTAAGGATGGAAAACCTGAACAGTGTAGACCTATTTCCAAAGTGGACTGGAAGACGTCTAGAACGGGGTGAGTAGGTATAAATATTTCAAATTCTCACAAGTCCACAATTATTTTTTCCATGCTATCCCAAGTATTTTCAAGTTATCTACTAGTCCAAGGAAGTAAGGATATACAATGGAAAAGATTTCCACCGGAAATTTTACTTTTTCAAACGAAAGTATATGTAGTTAGGACTACTTTCCTAGATTTGTGAAAAGATTCCGCTCAAGCTTACGATGCAGCTTGCAAGCATAGCTTGGAGCACGTGAAATGCAACAGTTTTTCAAAAGTTTTTCATCCATAACTTTTTTAGATGTGATTGTTTAAAAAAATTGTGGGCTTTAAAATTTTAGATAATTTTATACCCTATAAGATGACGTAATGCAATAAAAAATATTTACTGCAATCGATAGTGATAATAAGTTGTAGTTTTATGTACAAAACTGAAAAAAATTTCCAAACTTCTCTACATTATTTTTTACGAGTTTTACTCCGTCCGTTTTTCTCAAATTTGACGTTGAAGAACATGATTCATGGATTCAATAATATTTTGAGTGTTTGTTTCCGAAAACCACGTATTTTGAAAATAAAAATTTCAGATTCGATCATTAGAAGCGGAGGAAACAGTGCTCAAAGTTCAATAGCCACTGAGACAAAAATATTAAAAATTTTATGTTTCTGATCGAATCGTTAAGTTGTTCAATAAAAAACTTCGAATTCTCTCACTCTTTCATTTACGTACTGTCAATAAATGAATAAAAATTCAACAGTTGACTAAAAGTGTGAACCAAAGAAGGCAGTTGCGGCAGGGAGTGTATTAAATGACGTGCGCGGTTTAAATTTCAATGCTGAAATATCACTTACCTAATTATTTTCAACGAAAAACGGTGCATATGAACTTCTGTTACTATTACAATTCAAACACACAAAAAAAAACATTATTTTCATAGTTTATAACTAACAATATTGAGTGCAACGAACCAACGGAACCAATTATACGACCACATATGCAAGTTTCACAAAACGTGGGTTATATTTTACTTTAAACACATGCGCAATTGAAGGAAAAACAAAAATACCTTATGTTATGTACCACAGCGTTCACAAACGCACCACGAGAAGCGTTTACCCCGTCGTTAGACAAACTGTCTGTTTTCGCTCCATAGATTATCACAGCTCTACAAAAAGAAACTTTTTTTCTCTTTTTTTTCTGGATATCATCGCGAATTTTAACGTTTTCAAGAGCCCAGATTACGAATATATTCATGAAAGTTCTCAATGTGCTATCAGGGTCGATGGGAGTGTCACATGATAGCAGATTATTGCTGGTTTTTGAAAAGAGATTGTTCCCCGAAAAATTATAAAAGAAAAGCTCATAACAGGCGTTTTATGAAAATATTAAATATATTTTCGACACCCTCTTCTTCGATGTATCCTAATTTCTTAAAACATAACTGTCATTATAAATATATGGCATGTGAACCAACCTAATAGTGCGTCTTCTACCCCAACCACTACGAAGTCCTCATCCGAATCGCAGAAACTTCCTACTACTCCACGGATTCCTGCACAAAAGAAACCAGTAACTGTTGCGGAAGCATTACCAGAGAAGCCGAGAACTCGATCGGTTAACAAGAATTAGCTGAGCAGAAGTGCGATTCTACTATTGTAAGACTTTATTATAACTCTACAACTAAGTAAGAACAAAAACAAACAAAAAAACAAAACAAAAAGTTTAGATAAGTAAGGTTAGGTAATTAATTAGTTAGGTATATGCTTAAGTGTCGTTGTTTATATTATTCTTCATTAAAAAATGGACCCATATGTACGAGATTTTGATATACCCACAGTCCCAACATTTACAGTTGATAATTTTTTAGAATGTGATAAAATTTACAACATCAATGAACATAATCAAAATTTTACAATCTTTCATAATAATATAAGTGGTATAAATAAAAACTTAGACGAATTTAAAATAGCTATAGACGAATTAAAAAAAAAAAAACCTGATTGTATCATTTTAACTGAAACGTTACAAATTCCAGATTTGAGTGTACATAAACTAGAAGGCTATAATATTTTTTACAACAATGGCGATTTGAATAGAACTGACGGAGTCGTAATATATCTTAACAATAAATATTCCTTTAATTATGAAATAGTTCAGTTAGGGGTTACTAATATAATCAAATTAAAGGTTTGCGTTAGTCGCGACCACAACATTGTAATTTTTGGCTGTTACAGATCTCCATCTAAGAAAGATTGGAACCCTAAAATGCCTGAGTTTATTCAAAATCTTCAATTGTTTCTTGATCAACATGTTGATAAAAATTATACCTATGTTTTCTCGGGTGATATAAACATTGACATCTTGGACGAAAACAATAACACTTTGGAGTACTTAAATCTTCTGCAGGAATTCGGTTTCATATCTACGATAAATAATCAAACACGATTAAAAGCTTGTTTAGATCATTTATTTATTACAACCAACTCGTTCACTAAAACAGATAATTTAATACCCATTGTAATTGAGTCAGATATTACTGACCATTATACCATTGCCTTGCAAATCATATTTGAAAGTCATCAAAAAAATCCTAAAAGCGAACCAAAATATATCAATCACATTGACTATCTTAAACTTGTACATCTGATCAAAAATGAAAGGTGGCATACGGTTTTCCATGATTCCAGTCCTAATTCTGCAACAGAGAAATTTGTTCAAATACTTTCTAATTATATAACTATTTCCACACAGACTAAAAAATATTTCAGGAAAAATACTAAAATCTCACCATGGGTTACAAATGGATTACTTACATCAATTAATAAAAAAAATGACTTGTATAAAAAGTTTAAACAAAACCCAAATGACATGGATCTAAAAAAGACATACAAAAATTATAGAAATAAAATAAAATCTCTTATTGAAAAGGCAAAACAAAACTATTATAAAAAGGAAATTAATAAGAATCAAAATAATAATAGGGAATTGTGGAAGATAATTCAGAATATTTCTACTAACAAAAAATCGAATATTAGTATTAATTCAATAAAAAATCAAACCGGGGAAATCCTAACTGATCCAAAGTTAATTTCAAATGAATTTAATACGCAATTTGCAGAAACGGGTAAACTATTGGCTCAAAAAATTAACAACCACACTAAAAAAGAGTTTCCCAAAAAAACTGTACTTAACTCCATGGCACTGTTTCCGGCAACTTATAATGAAATTCTAGAAATAATAAAATCACTAAAACCTAGAAAAGCCGCAGGTATAGATAACATTAATAGTGAATGTTTAAAAGCCGTGGCTAAATATATTATCAACCCGCTTACTTACATAATAAACAAATGTTTTGATGATAGTGTCTGGTCATCTTGCTTCAAAACATCTCTTGTTATACCGATATATAAGAAAGGTGACAAAACTAACGTGTCTAACTACAGACCAATTTCTCTGATCCCGCACATCTCTAAAATATTCGAAACTTTATTAAAAAATAGACTTAACTCCTTTATTAAAAAATTTAACGTAATTTCAGAATATCAGTTTGGATTTAAAGAAGGTCAGTCAACACAAGATGCAGTTTTGGAATTAACAACTAAAATTTATAACTCATTAAACCAGAGCAAACCATGTCTGTGCGTTTTCCTAGACCTGTCCAAAGCCTTCGACACGGTAAATCACGACATGCTACTGGAATCTTTGGAAGAAATTGGCATCCGAAATAAATGTCTTAAATTATTCAAAAACTATTTATCTAACCGGAACCAATTAGTTAAAGTATCTGGGGTAATGAGTGATTTAAAATCTACTGAATATGCTGTTCCGCAAGGGACAATCTTAGGACCGACATTGTTTAACATTTATATTAACAACCTATTTTCATTACAAGGGGCTGGAGACATTGTAGGATTTGCCGACGATACCGCCATATTTTACAGCGATGACACTTGGCTTAAGCTTAAAAATAAAGTTGAAAATGACCTTGCCAGGATAAAAAGTTGGTTCGACAACAAAATTCTAACTCTAAATTTAGACAAAACCCAATACTTACCATTTTCTTGTACCAATGTTAATACTCCTAATTTCGAACCCTTAAAGACTACCGTTAAAAATTCAACATTTGCCATAAATCCTGTAACAAAAATTAAATATTTAGGTATTATATTTGATAGTAATATGAAATGGAATGACCACATCACATACGTTGTTAAAAAACTACAAACTATTTTATACAAAGTTAGATTTTTGAAGAAGTGCATACCTTCAAATTACCTGAAGACTTTATATTTTTGTTTGGTTGAAAGCCATCTAAGATACGGAATAATTGGTTGGGGGTGTGCTCTCAAATCATATATTTATCCACTAGAAGTAATACAGCGTAGATTCCTTAAAATAATTTTTAATAAATCTTCTCGATACCCATCAGATGATCTATATAACGAAAGTGGAGTGCTAGATGTAAAACAACTATATTACTTAACAATTGCTCTAAAATATCAAGATGTTAAAAATTTAATTCAACTGCCTCAACATGAACATAATACAAGACAAAAAAACCAGTATACATTGCCAAAAATGCAAAAATCGTTATGTCAACGTTCTTTCTGGTACATTGCCCCTAAAGTGTTTAATGGAATCCCTGAAAACATTAAAAACTTAAATGGTAAACAAATATACAAAAATTATATAAAAAAATTCATGCATAGTAAGTCAAGACATTATTTTAGAGATATAATTGAATTCTATTTCTAGTCTACCGTACTTACCAATTTTCCCCTCTTAACACAAAAAAATCTCGTACATATCGCATCACTATCCAACATAATATATTTATTGTAATATTTTATTTGTGATATTAAGGTGTATTTATTCTTTTAATTTCTATTTATTTTAATTAGCAAAGGTGTATTTTAAAAAGTAAGGTTATTCTAAAGTTAGGCATTATTTATTAATTTGATGGAGATGCATTTGTGTTTGTATTCTTAATTTTAAATTATTTCAATTAATAAGTGTGCTTTAAAATTTAATGTAATTCTAGGCTTATGCATTATTTATTGACATTCCCGAAACAGGTGTTTTCACCTATCGGTAGCTTCTTTTTTTTTGTTCACATTTATTCTTGTAAATACTTTTCTTTCTTTCTGTGAATAAAAATTATTATTATATTATTATTATTATTATTAAATATATATGATATGTTGTTTCTCGTTTTTTTGATTTTTGTAATGCTAAATGAAAATGAAGATTAAAAAAATAAGAGCAAATCTTACAAAATCATTGATAGTTTCATGAATTGTGGGCATAAATAGACCCATAATCATTTTCATATCTGGGGCAACAAAACCACTGTAGAGCAGTGTTATGAACGTATATTCAATATTTTGTTTGTAATGGAACACCCACAACAAAAACTAATCACATTATTAGCTACATGTTCCAGATTGTAATTGTCCATTAATTAAAACTTCTTAATAAAATTAGAATGATGCACTCTAAACGTGAAAATAACGGAAATATAATTGAAATTTTAAGAAACCTTTCAATTGGATTAAAATCACATTTGAAATATGTATGAGCTCTTGGAGTTTCTCAACAAACACGGTTTTTGTAAGGTTCTCAAAAATTATGTAAGTTTAGTTGTTAATGCTGTTATTATTATTCTTCGTATTAAAAATGATTTATTCTCTATACCTATAATTTCTTCTGTTCATCAATTATGACGGGTAGGTAATAATAATAATAATTATTATTATACAAACCTTGGTTATCAGAAATTTATCGAAAGTTTTCATCCAAGTAATCTCATGGTTTATTGTTGGAATTGTTAATAGTCAATATACCGGGTGTCCCAAGTTATCGTATACAGGCAATATTTCGCTTATTTGACAAGATAATTAATTGATAAAAATACTGTATTGAATGGCATTAAGAAGTGACTTAGAAGAAAATGTTTTACATTTGACAGCCCTGTGAGCTACCCCTCACTTTTTATTTTCAAATGGCACCCCCTGTATATTGTCATTGGAAATTGCGTGTCGTTCCATTTGGAATATATCGATAGCACATACATATTATTTTTTTAAATTAATAAAAACAAAAGCATCAATATTCCATGAAGTATCAATTTCAACTAAAATACCTATGATGCAATTCAAAAACCGAACAAAAAATTACAGCAAGTGTTCAAAATTAGTTCTTGCAGAATCCTTGCAAGCTACAAAACGTGTAAAAAGTGTTGTTGTGCAGGCCCCGTCCGAATCATAGCTGGTGTAACGCTACGACATGCTTCACGTTCTTTGAGATCATAAAATACTTCAACCCAGAATTGTAACTCTCACTTTGTCACCAGAGACTACTGTTTTAAACGCTATCTGAAGTTTGGTTGCAGGAACTTTGAATTTCAGCGGGAATTTTAAATATCAAATTGGGGGAGAATTTTACCTTTTTTAAAAATAAATTGACATTACCAAAATAACACAACATGCAGCTGTTTATTAAAAAAATATAAATCGTGACTGAAAGTATTTCGCTTGCCTCTTATGTTCAGCTCTGATGCAAGATTACAATTCTAGGCTGGAATATTTTATGATTAAGAGGATCTTGAAGAACGCATTCGTGAAGCATGTCGTAGCGTTACACCAGCTATGATTCAGACGGACTGCACAAGAAAGCTTTTAGCACGTTTTGCAGCTTGCATGGATTCTGCAGGAAATAATTTTGAACAGCTACTGTAATTTTTCGTACGTTTTTTGAATTGCATCAGAAGTATTTTAGTTGAAATTGATACTTCATGAAATATTGATGCTTTTGTTATTATTAATTGGAAAAATACCAAATATGTGCTATGGTTGTATTCCAAATAGAACGACACGCAATTCTCAATAAAAATATACAGGGGGTGCCATTTGGAAATAAAAAGTGAGGGGTAGCTACCACAGGGCTGACAAATGTAAAACATTTCCTTCCATTGAATGCCGTTTTTTTATTTATTAATTAAAATAAGCGAGATATTGCCTGAATACGATAACTTGAGACACCCGGTACATCTAAGTTTACAAAACCTCAAATTTGGTAAACACATTATTTCAATATTTGGTAAACACATTATTTCAATACAAAAATAATGTATCCCTCCAAAAATTAACCGCAAACGCGTGTTCTTAACTACAAAACTACATTTATAAAGAAATGCAAAAACGTTATACAGTGTGGAAACCACTTATGGAATAAAATTATTTATGTCATTATTTTAGAAAGTTCTTGAAAATGCCGAGACACGTCAACTTTTAAATTGTGTTGTGCGTTATGTAAACATTAATGTTAATGTACAGGGTGATTCACGCAAGTATGCCATAGCCGGTGTTGTTTTTTTATGATATATTTGCATATTTTTGAAATCCTCTCAATGAACAGTTATTGAATACATACATAAAATACCTGATGTATTTGATTTTGATACATTAAAATAAATGCTCAAAATGCTCTCCACCTAGTTGTTGGCAATAGCACAGTCTCCTATAGAACTCCTCCTTAACTCTGTTTAAAGTTTGATGTGAAATATTCCGTATTTCTGTAGTTATCCTTTCTTTGAGGTCTACAATGCTAGTTGGTTGTGTTGCATATACTTTGTTCTTGAGATAACCCCACAGAAAAAATCTAACGGCGTAAGGTCTGGTGATCTAGCTGGCCACTCAATAGTACCTCTTCGTCCAATCCATTTATTGGGGAAGATTTCATCTAAATAAATTCTTACCATTAAAGCATAATGGGGTGTTGCCCCGTCTTGCTGGAACCAAACATTTTCATTCGGTAGGCTAGGATCTATTGCGTTGGGATATAAGTTTGCCAACGCAGGAATAACTTCATTTCTAAGCATATTTAAATATTTTTCAGTTGTCAAATTTCCATCTATAAATATAGGACCAATAATATGGTCGCCTATGATACCGGCCCAAACGTTCACCTTTTGAGGGTACTGAGTATGTGTCTCACGTATCCAATTAGGATTCTCTGCTGACCAATATCTACAGTTCTGTCATGTTACCTCTCAATTCAATGTGAATGTTGATTCGTCAGAACAAAGAATGGTACCAAGAGCTTTCTCATTTCTGTTCAGCTTATTCATCAATCTTCCGCAGAAATCCATTCTACGATCTGGATCGTCTTCTGTTAACTCCTGCACAAAAGTTGATTTGTAGGGATAAAGTTTTTCTTAATGCAGACATCTTAGAAAAGTTGTATGACCAACATTATTTTCACGGGCAATTTGATTTGTACTTGATGTTGGATTCTCTTCGACACTTAACAAAATATCCACTTTCACATCATCTTCAACGAAGTGTGGTTTTATTTTCGATGGTTTGACATGTCCAAGTTCTCTGAATTGTGCATGAGTTTTAGATACAGTACTTTGTGAAATATTAGGCAATTGTAACGTTATATTTGACCACTATCAATGGAATATTTAAATATCTACCGGACGGCGAGTAGCCAGTCCTTTTTCCTTACCAACATGGGATTCTCGTCGAGAACCTGTAGCACCGATCACCGCTGAAAGGCAAAATTTTTATATTTAATGTGCGACGGATAATCTCCGTTGGTGAGGATCAGTATACAATGATATTTTTGACAGTCACTCTTTCAATTTTTGTCTCTCTTCTCTCAAACTTGTCGAAATTTTGTAATTTTTTAAATCTTTGGATTATATTTCATCACTATGTTTGACTTTGCTATTCACTAGTTTATTTTTTGTCTTAGGTACGTTTTTTCTTGTGAAATATGATGAAAAATTTCATATGAAGGGTTCAGTGTTGGTGTCTCGAATATTTTTTTTTATCTTTCTTATCGTAGAGATTTTCCTTTTCTCTGACTATAAATTTGATAATGACTTGACTTTCTTTCCCTACTCATTAGCAAAATAGAATTCGTGTTGTAGGATAAAAAAGTAAAGTAATAAATATCTTCCTGGCCGGATGGAATTCTAATCTGAGAATTATAATAGAAAATCCGTTGGGAAATTTTAGAGAATTTTCAAATATTCAATAAATATTATAATTTTTAAAATTTAAAATGCATAGTCAAATTAAATTAAGTTTAATAAACCTGTTGGTGCACAAACATAAAGGTTATTAAATATTGGGTCTTCTTGATTTGAAGAAATTGTCGGATATACCCTTAAGTATTCTTAAGGATGATATTTAATCTTTATTATCTTATCTAAATTATCTTATCTTAATTATCGTAGTTTACCTCAATTTACCTTAATTGTCGTATCTTATTGTATCTAAGTGGACAAGGGATGAAAATTTGTCTACTGTACTATAATATATTTTATAGTACTTATCTTTATCTTATCTTTGCAGAAAAATAATGTCTTGTCTGTTTTTATATCGAAAGGGTATATAAAATTTGTTTTTTGGAAAACCATTGGCAATTTGACTTTGAAATTAGTTTAAATATTTGCTGATATATCATGGGATATCGAAAGTTATTATCTTAATTCATTATCTTAGTTATCACATTTTTTTTATTATCTTAACTATCTTGAAATTTTATTATCTTGAAAGTTTAAAATTTCAATTATCTAAATTTTCATTACCTCTACGTTGAAAACTTTTAGTATTTTAATTGTTCTGAACATTTTTATCTACATGCTCGAGATATCAACTTACATTACAAAAATTCTTTTTGCTTATCTACATTCAATACCTTCCCTAATATCTTGTCTACTTCATTTTTTTTGTATCTACTTGTTCATTACCTATCTCTATCTATAATCATTCCGAAAGATTGATTTAGATATTTCACTTATAGACATGGATTCAATTTGTCTATATTTTATTGCATCCCTTTTCCCTTTTTGATATTTTTTTTGTTGGATTTCTCAGCAGTGGGTGTTGAAGGGCACAGAGCGGTCTGGAATGTGTTCCAGGGTTCAGCGTCGGGGGGTTAATCAGTCTGGGAGGCAGAGGTGGCTGAGGTCTGCTGTCATTAGTTGATTCTACTTGGGGGGTTAGCTACTGCGTTTGTGCCAACATGGCTCACATATCGCTCTGGGGATTTTCCAACAGTACTGTTGTGGGATGCCGTTGTAAGTTTATTTTCCCTAAAATTTTAGCTTGACAGGAGCTATATTCTGTTAGGGGGTTAGATCGAGCCTCCTTGGACTTGTATCAGCTTGTTCCAGAATTTTTTTTCTTTTTTCGTTGTTGTTATTCTTTCATTTAGTTTATCGATCCTAGAAGCTTCTCTATTTGAGGAACGTTGTGTTGTATTGTCATGATGTTTCAGGTTTGGATTTCGGCTGAAGCTGAGATTGAAGATCACGACACGACTTAACATCTCTCGCGAGGTCCTTCTCATTAGGCGGATGTCGTTTTCTTGATCAGTGATGCTGAGTCGTTTTAGCTTGTTTTTTTTTGTAGTTCATATGATATTATATTATGGTATAATATATTTGAAATTTTAGCTTGACAGGAGCTATATTCTGTTAGGAAGTAGGAAGAACTTCCTTGGCTTTGTTCCAAAACTTATATTAGTAGTTTCTTTATTTAGTAATTTTTTTTATGGGGTTAAGTTTATTGGATAAATTTTTTTTTGTAATATTGAGAAAGGACGGATGTATATTGAATATAATAACACCTATGATAATCATATAATTTTTATGGATGATAATCAATGTATCTGGTGGGAAGTATCATTTTTTTTTTCGTATCTTATCTCGTTACCTTACCTTTGAGAACTCACAGATACAGTGATCTATCATCAAATCAAAAGTCGTATCAATTACCTCAAATATTTATCTAAATTTTCTTATTGATCTGTATGTGGGTACCTGGTACTTATTCCTTTCTTCTCAAAACTTACCATTCAAAGTTTTGTGTATCTTTCTCTTTCCTATTAATTAATTATTCGGTAAAATTCTCTTGAAATTGTTCCTTTTCCCTTCTTCAATTTGAAAATGTTTTTTTTAATCAGTATGTGTGTCACTCTCTTCTGATAACACATGGTAATAGTTATGTGTTATATAATTTTCTTTTCATTCAGCATCATGAAATTTTTATGTTTTGCATTTATAAAAAATTTTTTTTTCCTGGTAGTAGGGGTGTGTAACGTTATATTTGACCACTATCAATGGAATATTTAAATATCTACCGGACGGCGAGTAGCCAGTCCTTTTTCCTCAAAAAAATGGGATTCTCGTCGAGAACCTGTAGCACCGATCACCGCTGAAAGGCAAAAGTTTTACATTTAATGTGCGACGGATAATCTCCGTTGGTGAGGATCAGTATACACTGATATTGGTTAAATATTTCAATTCTTCTCTCCTATAGATAAAAATTAAGAACACACTATTAATATGTAAATTCTTTCTCGAAGCGGAGCATGTGAACAGGAAAGGAATATACAACGTATGTCGATTGCTCATCGCATAGTTCAATAATTTAATAGCGAGTAGTTGGTATAAGCTTTTTTTCCTGTGAACCATGAACCGATAAGGTCAATTTTTAATTATATTAAGAGGTTTACCTCAAACGTTTTTTTTAAAGTGCATTCAATGTGAATGCACTTACTTAGTACCTGAGACAGTGAAACTTAGTACCTGATACAGTGAAACTTAGTACCTGATACAGTGAAACTTTTCGTTTTCAGGCAATTTTTAGGTATTTATGATAAAATTCATGGACGTAGCAGGTTTTGTTTAATATACAAATACGTCTAATAATGAGTTGGTTTAGATTTTTGATAAATCCATATTTAGCTAATTTAAAAAAGTACCAATATTTCAAGTGTAATAAATTATTAATTTTAAAATTTCACCCTGTATAATTCATAATTGACCATACATTATTTAGTTTGTTGGAATCGGTTCATTGAGAGGATTTCGAAAATATGGTTTGACATGTCCAAGTTCTCTGAATTGTGCATGAGTTTTAGACACAGTACATTGTGAAATATTGGGCAATTCGGGATACCTACCTGTGATTAAATAAGTTTGCCACTTCAACTTGACTTCTGCAGTTATCCCCATACCCGATCATCATTAAAATCTCAATTCGGTGAGTCTCAGTTAAATATTACATTGTTATGTCGACAAGGAAAGAGTGTTTGACAAAGATTTTACTTTTTCAGTATAAACTGTCAACACATCAACAACTGACAGAATAGAAAATAATTCACATTATTCACCGATTTAAAACAATCCACATTATTTACCGATTTTGTCTAATTATTGTCGTTTTCAGGCAATTTTAAGGTATTTATGATAAAATTCATGGACGTAGCAGGTTTTGTTTAATATACAAATACGTCTAATAATGAGTTGGTTTAGATTTTTGATAAATCTATATTTATCTAATTTAAAAAAAAACCAATATTTCAATTGTAATAAATTATTAATTTTAAAATTTCACCCTGTATAATTCATAATTGACCATACATGATTTAGTTTGTTGGAATCGGTTCATTGAGAGGATTTCTAAAATATGCAAATATACAGGGTGTTTCATTAAAAACAACAACAACACCGACTATGGTATACTTGCGTGAATCACCCTGTACATTTAAATTTATGTTCACATAACGAACAACTCAATTCAAAAGTTGACGTGTCTCAGCATTTTTCATAATTTTCTAAAATAATGACATAAACAATTTTATTCCATAAGTGGTTTCCACACTGTATTCAATAAAACATCTGCGGAATCGTTCATACTATTTCCAGTAGACAATAAATAATAATATCAGGAGTTCATAACTAATAACATTCTTTTGCAGTCGTCCCGAAAATAGAACTTTCGGTATGATTTATTAAATCGAAAATGAAACTTTACACAAATCGGTCCGATAGTAGCTATTTTCGGCATGTTTTTTTACTTTTGGGACGATTTTTTTACTTTCGGAATAGTTTTCAATATCTATGTAGGCGGCCTTAGCAATTAAATTTACGGAATTTTCATTATGACATCTCTTGTCAAAATAAATTTGTTGATAGTTCAACAACTGTATTTTCAATTTTCCGATCCAGAAATGGAAATCGACAACGAAAGTGACGAGGAAATGATTATTGCACATGAAATCAGTGAAGCTGCTAACTGTTATAATTGTATAATTATTTATGGTATCTATCCCTATTATATTTTAATATTTTATCTACTAACGGCTGCAGAAAAAATATTGTACGTAACGCTAACCGAAAGTGATTTTACGGGAGTCGCAGGCTTCCAGGACTCGCCCTGGAAACTGCCTACTAATCCCGTAAAATATCACTTTCGGGACTTGTTACGTGAATAACTATTTTTCATTCACAATTACTTCAATCAGTTTATTAGCCTTACAATTTTTTGAATTTCAAAATAATCATTCTTTTTGGTTGTCTATGATAATTATTGAATATAAAGCAGCTGGTAATATATAAAAGATGCTGTTAATCTACACTTAATTTCAGGGAATCATATGTGATATTTTCTGGTGGAATGCCTCATGACCAAGCTAGTAGAACACCATGTATAACAGTTGTATATAGTAAAACAACAACAGTTTTAGAAATGGAACATAGTGTTATAGATTTCATCACGCTATGTGAATCTCCCTATGCCAGTGGTAAGTTCTTTTTTTTTAGTCAATATTACTTGTGAAGTGAGAAATGAAAAAAAAAATATTTGTGTTGGATTTTGTTGACCCTGGAAAATAATTTGACGATCTAATAGATTCCTGGGTTGCGTTGGAAAATTATTGGAATATTTATTTTCTCCATATCATTTGAAAAAACAAAATTCCATATAAAAAAATTACCGTCCCGAAAGTAACCAAAAAATAGTGGTTGCTGAAAATCTGGTTATTTTTGGAACACGGTTTCCTGAAATATGGTTAATGAACTGTCATACCAGTAACCAGTTTCATAAGCCCGGTTACTTCTGGTTACGACTGTCATCGCTGTCACGCGACATGCATTATTATTGTTTATTATTTTTGTTAGCTGATTATTCCAGATTATTCCACCATCGAAGAGAATAATAAAACATATAAACGAATCATAATACGAATAAGAGTAAAACACGAAAGCAGCCTCAAATATTCAAAAAACTATTTTTTAAGTGTCACTCAAATCCACTAAGTGTCACTTAGTCGTTCGCACCGTATTTAAAGGCACCCTTAACGCGACGCTAAGGATACCTTAACTAAGCTCGGAATATCCACGGCTTAAAGTTCCACTTAACCTCGAAATACTAATTTTGAAGTTGATTTATGACAGTTTAGATTTGAGTAAAATGTGCTTTGATAGATGGTAGATCTTTGTATTTGTAATTTGTCTTATCGGAATGGAAATGTTAGAAGATGATGACGACTTAGAAATAATTGATAGGTATAATTGAATACGGCAGTTAAATATAATGAAAGATTCTTTTAATACATTCGATCCTTAGACGTTTTTTCTTAGATTTAGAATAACGAAGGAAACTGCTCTCAATTCTCTGGGATCATTAATTTGACAATTCTTTTTGTTTGTTTATTTTGTAGTTATGACAATAACTACTAAATAAATGCTCAAGTCCGAATACAATCTTTCTAGTGCTACTTACTTCATAATGACAAAATATGTGTTTTTAATAACAAATAAAACGCCTGTCTAATTGGATACGATTTATTCGATTTATGCAATGTTATTAATGTTATTATAAATAATATAAAAAGGTGTTATCAATTATGCATTAACAATAATGGTGGAAATCTCGAATATCTTTTTATAAATTATTATTTATAAGTTCTCTTGAATAAATCTTTGTTTTCTGTTTTGTATAGG
>CAJUYG010000085.1:405375-424136 GCA_910591675.1 Galerucella calmariensis | reverse complement strand
GCACGCTACTGGACTTTTGATAGAATATTGAGAAAACTCAGCTGTAACCAAACAACTTTCAACTTTTTTGTTTCTAAAAGTAATAATAACGATGATAGGAGGTGGGTAATTTATAATGAATAACCCTGTACATCATGAAAATTCGAATATTCCATGATTAAAGATTGGAATATGAGTGCATTGGCAATGGACCGGAGCAAGTGAAAGCAAGCGAGCTCTATTGAATGTGGAGAGTAAGAGCTCAGGAGGACAATGCGAATATTTCCGAAAATATTGTTGATGACTAGGCGAATATCTGATCCAATGCCTTTCACTTGAATGAGTTATTTCTAACTGAATATTTTCTCATGAACCCAAAAATATTTAAATAATAATACAAGTTAGCGGGCGAAAACGTTGTGACAAATATTATAATTATTTTTTTTCCTACTGCCAAATTTTCATTCATCTTCTGATTTCGCGACAATACTTGTCAAAATGAACACATTGCTTCGTTTTCGGAAGTATGGAAATTTCTTCCCTGTCTTTTCGAGCATGTAGCTTTTTTCCAAACCAACCTATTGCAATCATCACATTTAATAAAGTCAATACAGAATCATCAAATTTCTTCACAGAACTTCAAGAGCCATATGGAATAATCGCTCTCCTCCAAAATGACTTAGTGATAATGGACCTTCAAACACCCGGTTTCCCATGTCTAGAAAATCCTTATCCAATGGACATTCATGAGTCTCCAGTAACCTGTTGTAGCTATTTAGCAGACTGTCCAGCTGATCTTATACCAGCTTTTTATTCAGTTGGAAGGGCGGGAGCTATGAAAAGATCGGGTTTTTCTGAAATGGATTGGCCAGTGAATGGGGGCACATGGCCGGCGCATGCCTGCACCTATGCCGAAGTAATAATGACTGGGTACGTACCTAATATAAATATAGTAATTTCTAATACTATGCTACATACAGTAGTATTTTACTGTTGATTTGAGCCTTCATTTTAGCCAGCTTCTTTCTGGATGGATATTGCATATCTCTGAATCTTTATTGGTGGCAAAGTAATGCATCTTCAGATGTGCGATAGACATTGTGGAAGAAGAATGGTAAATAAGTGGTTTTTGGTTCCCATGTTTATATAAGTAACAAACCTATAGATGTAGATACTGAATATTGCAGGCTTTGTCGTTAGGAATTTCAAAAAACTGAAACAAATGACTTTGACTCAACAATAATTCCATTGACCCTTGTAAATGATGTTTAGAGTTCAATACGAATAATAATTTCAGTTTACCGATACAATATCAATAGTATGCATGTCACTAAATAAAAGAAATATATCACTTTCACACATATACAAGAACTTAAATTTGGTCTCCATGTTCGTTTTTATTGGGATATCAATCCAATTTTCCAAATGTTATCTATCAACTACCCCCTTCGATAGAAAACGTATTCATACGTTTGAAAGTTGCTTCACCCAATTCGTTAAATTTGTTCAAATTTATTTTGCACAAAAGTTTGAATTCATTATAATGATAATATAATATATTATTTTGAATTGTTTAGATTCATTAACAACCATATCCAAATAATTTCAAACATGTCCAACACTTTTCTTGATAAAGTAATACTTACCTATTTTTTCTCTATCTAATGTGGTTGAGAACTGTTCAATCAGCATTTTATGGAAAAATGGATAAGGGGATTGAACTTTTCACAGAGATTTTCGTACTGTTGAATGTGTAAATGCCAAACAAATGATATCTCAAATAGTAGTTTACCTAACTAGTGCGGAAAAGTCACTTTACGCACGTGTTAGGTATACTATTTTTTCTACTAGCATGCGGAAAAAAATTCAGAAGTTAACAGAAAGTAACATTTATTATTAAATACATAGGTATCCACAAATTAATTATAATTATTCGACTTCCATCTGATGAGGCTTATACCAGGGCCATTAAGAAATAATTGAAACATACGTTTCCTCTCATTCAACATTATGGGAGAGTTTTAATGAATTTCTTAATTTTTCAGTAATTTGGTAAACGACAACTATACAAATATATATACAGGTATATATATATACAGGCTGTTTTCAAATGACACTTACAACGTTTGCATGTAGATTCCTCTCGTAAAATTGGACAAAATGATATAAGGATTGAGGGGTCCAGCTCACTTACTTTTTGATATACAGGGTGTCAAGGTATAAAAAAATCAAATATTTAATTCGATATCTTTAAAATGGATGAATAAATTGATTCGACATTCAGCAGTTTGTTTTTAAATGTAAAATGATGATGGGAAAATATTTTTAATGTTTTGATCCAGTGGTGTAGATTTAGAATAAAATGTTACCTTTCCCTTCCCATTTTCTACGCCACTGATATTTGAAGCAATTTTTATTCAATTTCATATTTCTCAATGGTTTTCACGTGAAAAACGAATAAACTTTACATATCAAAAAATTTGTAGTTTTCGAGATATTTAATGATATCATGGAGTCTGCAAGATCACTTTTTAATAATCAATTAAAAAAATAACATATTGAACCATAAGTACCTACTTGGTAGTTATTGAAAAAAATGCAAGAATTATGATTTTTTTAAATTGATTATTAAAAAGTGATCTTGCAGACTTAATGAAATCATTAAATATCTCAAAAACTACAAATTTTTTGAAATGTTAAGTTTTTCCACGTGAAAACCATTGAGAGATATAAAATTGAATAAAAATAGCCTCAAATATCAGTGGCGTAGAAAATGGGAGGGGGAAGGTAACATATTCTTCAAAATCTACACCACTGGATCAAAAAATGAGAAATATTTTCGCATCAACAAATGACCTTTCACATTTAAAAACAACCTGCCAAATCTCAAATCAATGTATTCATCCATTTTAAAGTTATCGAATTGAAACATTTAATTTTGTGAAACTTTAACACCCTGTATTTCGAAAAGTAAATGTGCTGGACCTCTTAATCCACAAATCATTTTGTCCATTCTCACGAGAGGTATCTACATGCAAACGCTGTAAGTGTCATTTGAAAACAGCCTATATATTTTAGATATTCAAATGTCAGTATACTCCCCAAAAACTTGACAAATCTACTTTTCCGCACTAGTGCAGAAAAGTGACTCCTTCCGCACTAAAAAGAGTGTACTTTTCCGCACGCTAGCTGAAAAACAAGTATTTTGGGCATTTCGTTATAAGTGTAATTTAGTGTAATTTGTTTGAAAATTCGACTTTCTTTTTTTTTAATTATAAACTCATTCCAGGCATTCCGATGGCAGTGTAAAATTTTGGGACGCGAGTGCTGGTACGTTGCAAGTCCTTTATAAATTAAAAACCGCCAAAGTTTTCGAAAAACCGAAAGCCAGATCATTAGATTCCGAAGAAGAACCTTTTGCCATCGAAATCATTTCCTTGTGTCCAGAATCGCGAAAATTGTGTGTTGCTGGTGCATCGAGTCATGTGATCCTTTTTACATATAAGAAAACTGAGAGTTTTGAAGAAGTGACAGTTTTAGAAATCCCCATAACCTATGAAGTTCCCGATGAAGGAGAAATATCGCCAGATTGTCAATTTTCTGGACCTGGAAGTGCTGGGTCTGGTAGTAAATTCGATATGTTGGATCTAGACAATAAAAGGGTAATTGTTACAAACGTATTGATTGGCTCTTTCTGTGAAATTAGCTGATATAAATCACCTTGTTCATTATTACTACTCCACTTAAGTATTTTGGAAAAATACTCAAAATTAAGAATCGCCTTAGAAACTGAAAATAAGGCCTCGTAGGTTTTTGAGAATACAATGTGTCCATAAAGTAACTTATACATCAATTCTCAACTGAAGTAATTGTATTATGAGGAGATTTCGTGATAGGTAGTTTTTTCGTTTCAGTTCACTATTTTTCAAATGGATCATCTATCGAACAGAGGGAATAACCCTCCAGTGTTTCCAACAGCACCAGTATCATTGAATCAAGCAAGATTTTGTATATCTTTCGCTATTGATAGAAATTTTGATTTGTCTAATTATCTCATATTTTCTGGGTGAAGCTGTTTAAGCGAAAATGCTTTCTTGTGCGTTGAAGAAAATCGAATTGTTATTGAAAGAATACTAGAATCTAAGTAAGTATGGGAAGAATAAATATTTTCTGAAAAATTCTCATAAGTACAGTTTCAGATAGGGGATTCGATTTGTAGGTTAGGTTTGTCACTACTCGAGGACGCTTGAATTCAACATTATGTTTCTCGCAAATATAATGAGCTTTGTTGAAAATGTCCTTGAACTCTAGAGAGAACCCAAACAGTGTTTAACTCATCCCCAAGGGGATGCGTACGGTTTGCTTCCTCACTCTATCTGCCCCACTCCATCTCCACTCCCTCACCCCCACTCTCAGTCCTGTCTCTCCTGTATCGTCCATAATTAATCCTTGCTTCTCTATATATCTAGCATCTACCTCAGTTCCACACACAATTTCCACTTCTACTTCCAGGGGCCCATCCCATTTTTCCCTTCCCTGCTCCATCGTCTTCCTTTCTTCCCCCACTACATTCTACTACCCATGACTTGTGTCACCTTACATAGCCAGCATTCACTCTTCCCCTTACCTAACTCCCTTCATCTCACATCTATGGGAAAGAACGAATCGGTTAAAGCATTATTTCGTTGACTTCAAGTCTTATTTCTATTTGAGTTTTACATTGCATTTATCCACATACTATACATGTGAAGTTCTGTATTTTATTTTAGTTGATATTATGTGTAGATGCAGATGCACCTCCCTGAAAATAATCCCGGCGGCGGATCTGGTGAAAGAAAAGTGAACCCTATTATCCCATCAAAACATTGTGAAAAAATTGCTATATTGAAATACTCGAGCGCATCAAATTATCAGAAAGACTATTCAAATTGATGTTCCAGTCGTGGTAGCCAAAAATCTGAGGATTATTTTGATAGGAAGATTGACATCTGTTGGTTGGAAATAGTAGTTTACCTAACAAGTAATACTTCTCCGCACGTGTTAGGTTAACTTTTTTTTCTAGTGGGTTGAAAAATACATATAGGCTTAATTGAATCCCGTTGAGATTACTATTCAAATGTTTGTTTTTGTACGATTGATGCAATGGGAGACATGGCCATTCAAAAAAGGCACTTCACTGGAATGATTGTGAAAGTGAACTGTAGCATCCTGAATATCTGGAAAATAGTAGGTGACAAAAAATGATAATGAGGAACATTAAGTTGATACAAATTACTAACAATTAGAAATTATCGGAAAACTAATCATATGAGCACTAAAAATAAGTCGGAAAGTATTGTACAGTAGCCCAAAGGCGGAGTAGTATACCTCTTGCATTACTAGTGCGGAATATGACATTTTTCACACGATTGTGAAACATTTTTGCACAAGGCATAAGCCAAGTGCGACAATCACACGAGTGTGAAAAATCACTTCTGCACGGATAATGTACAGTAATTTTCCTACAACCTCGCGTGGTAATTTTACCGAATAGTGTGTAATCAACATCTGACATATTATTAGTACCTACACAAAATGTTACCATCAAATTTGACATAGTTTATTCTAAAAAGTAACTATAAATCTGATTAGAAATTATGAATTTGTCGCAGATTATCCGGTGGCGTGTGGAAAGTTACTTTCCGCTCATGTGTGGAAAGTTTTTCGCACGCTTGTTAATATAAGCCACTTTTCTTTATCCAATATAGATAACTAGATAAATTTTGCAAGCTTTGAATCAAATCAAATTCAATTGTGTAACCCTTCTAATAATTAAATGTATTGTATTTTTACACATTTTGTAAGATATCGTCAAAAGTAGAATATCTGTCTAGGGAGGTTATAAGCTATCCTAGATTGAAAACAATATAGAAAAGAATGGGTTTTGTTAGGAAATTGGTTTTTGAAGGCAAAAAAGGAAGATTACCATAAAAAGAGTATCTGACACGTATTTTAAAACTGAAAGTGAGAGTTTAGGGAAAATTATAGAATATTTCTAGGAATTAACTTCTTGATTTCCTTTTTATTGCATTCAGTTATTTGCTAATTGAAAACAGCCATATTTAAGTGATATTTATGTTCTAATCTTTCGGTTTGAATTAAAAATTTCAAATACGAAACAGGGAAAAGTTTTACATGTATCAATATATACTCGTCTGTTTAATGCTTAGGTATAAACATTAAACATCTAAATAATACTTATGACTATGCGTGGCTGATTTCTTCATCAATCAAGGCATATTCAATAAATTCGGAACACAAAACACGACTGTTGACTACTTTTTCGGAACACACCCTTTAGTAACTAATCTGGTAACTTTTAGTGGTGTGGGTAAGGATTTTCAAATGACTCCTCCTGTTATTAAATGGACTATCTGTAGCAATTCACAAAAGTGGAAAAGTGACATTTTTGTGACGTAGTGTCACTCATAGATAAAAAAAATACTTATAGATGGGAAACTGACTCGTGGTGCCCCCTATTTGTACGGGTGGCGCCACCTTGAGAGTACCGTCAGTGCCTATAACTAACACAAATCAGATGGTTGTGAACTTCGCTAACAGCCGAAAAAGAAGATTCCTGTAATTTTACAGTTTTAGGCGGCATATTCAAAATTACTGTAATTTCACTTTTATTGCAAAATGACATTTATGGTTCATTTTTTGATATTTTATTTAAAGTTACTAAACATTAGATTGATATTACAATAATAACGATCAAATAGTCAAGTAAAATCAAATGAAATGTCAAAAAATGAACCATATAATGCCTGAAGTGAAGGCGGATTCATGCAACGTTCATTATCATTACATTTTCATTATATTATAACTACATTTACATTAGAAAAAGTTTATTACTATAGTTTCCTATATGATGTTCATGCAATCACATTATTGAATTTCAATAACATTATTGCATTAAGAAGTTGGTCTACTTTCAACTATAAATTATAATTACATTATAGTTTTATTGAAAACCATAGAAAAATATAATATAATGTCTATGTCTATGGTAAAAACCATGAAATCGCATGTCCCATAATGTTACAGCTGTCATTCCGAGGTCTCCTCTTCCATTTTGAGCAGCCACCAATACTTTCAAAAGTAGTGAAACTGATATAGTCCAACACGTTTTTGCTGAGAGAACCTTATAACTTCCGAATAATTGCAAATAACCGACCTTCTAGCACAACCACAAACGATTCAAATAATATGACGTTTATCAATTGCCAGTCTTGTCACTCTTGTCAGTTCATAATTAATTCGTTCCAAGAACTGGTTTGATTAGGCAGTGATAATTTAATTTAAGTGTAGTTATAATGTTAAAATAAAGCAATAATCAACCAGTTCATAAATTTCATTGAATAAAAAAAGTATACTTACAATAAATGGAACGTTTTTTCACATATTCCAATGACAAACAGAAAGAAAAATAAATGTTAGGAATTCAACAACAACGCTGGGAAGTTCAAAGCTGCATTGAAGAATAACTACTTCCTTCACTTTTTATTAAATGAAACATGTTTTTTTATAAAGATAAAGCTTACCGCGCGGGCGGTGCACATCAAATTACAGTCTTCCACAATACATATTCTTGACATTGTCTCTTGAAGTAAAAGTCCCACTAAAAACATGAAAAACCAACTACGAATACTCAACACACACACAAACAAGCAAAATAGTTTTTAAAAACAAAAACTGGACAAACTCACGACACTCGTCGCAAAACGTTGGTCTGTTGTCAGGCAGTGGTCATTGTGACGTTAAGATGTCAGCGCTGATATTATGTGGAAGAATCTGCAACTACCACTAACGGCGTTAAAAATTAGAAATTTCAGTACTGACAGGACCCTCGCGTTTTCAGAGATCCCCTACCCTGCTTCAGAGATACCCTGGTGCCACTCCGAATATGAACATAATTCAATCAAATTTACAAATTAGCAGACCTGAGAATATCTTTGATTAAAGTTGAATATTCTGTCGAGTGCAACTCTTTCCTTGAATAACGTGATTTATATCATCTATATTCTCTAATCATCCCACATAAATATTAATATTAACAAAAAATTCGGATACTCAACATGAAAAATCATTTTAGGATGGTTGTATTTTAAAGGCTAAAACAGGTAACCAAAAAAAACTTCCCGGGTTTCAAGCTCAGTTGGTTTGTCTGACTCCATGGAACAATGGGGAACCTCCTAGCCATATTTCTGCTTTGACTGTCAATAGTTCGTATGGACTGTAAGTATTTCCAAAGTTCAGGTTAGTGATATATTTATATTGTTTTTCTCGATGTATAGAATGGCGTACGGTAATGAAGCCGGTATTGTGATAATAGATATAGAGCAAAAAGTGTGTCTTCTTAATGTTGGTAGTCCTGATATGTACGGCGCCCAAGATCCCTATTCTCGGGTTCCCAGGAGTCCCAAAAAAGGTCAAGTGGGAGCAGAAACCGTACCCATATATTCCGAAAGGGACGATAGACAACCTCGAAGTCCCAGTATAGACCAGGTTAGTCATGTGTGTATTTTCTTTTAGTTGAAGTCACCATTTATAAATATATGATCACGTTGAATTGTTAATAATTTGTAATAATTTTATTCTTTTAACTTTAATTTTTGTTTTTCATGATCAGCACCAAGACGATCATTTAGGGCGTTAGGCTTACAAAAGGATTAATAATATTTATGGTCCTGCTGTGGGAAGATTTTTTTCAATTCTACCTTCTTGGTTAATTTTTAGATTGCTAGGTGCCAACAATAAGCAAGCTTCAATGAGATGAGCATATCCACGAGAATCGTGTTTTTTGTTTTGTAAATTTTCATGGAACAGAAATAATTTCACTAAAATCTTAGTTATTCACGGCCTTTATGTTTGCGATCACCTTTGAAATAATTTTTGTAATTCAACCTTGAACTTCATTGTGAATTTGTATATACTTCTAGCAGTATGTAGAGAATAAAACTAACTGAATTCATGCACTCAAACGATTCTTGAACGAATAACTTCGAACAGGATTTGCTACTGTCAAAATATTATTAAAACATCATACAGTGTCACTTTCAAAACTCACAATGAACTCTATGCCGTGAACTAGAAGTGATGTCAAAAAAATCTTAAAACCGTATCTAGGGTAAAGGGAGGGAGCTAAAAGAACAAGATTTAACGCACTTTCATCAACTCTCTATGCTCCACAGCGATCACTATGGTTTACAGTATACCTGAATATAAAGAGAAAATTTCAATATTTGACTCCCAGATTTACATACATCTACCGTATTTATTGGAAGACATCCTGAAATACATGTAAGTTACCCAGCTGCAAAATTAAGTGAAACAAGTTATAGTTATAGTGATTATTTTTTTCGTATCATTTTCAACCAATTAGAACGATCATAAGTTAAGTTACCTAGTATAATTTTGATAATACCTGATTTTACATAGGGTAGCTCTACCAATCAAAAATTTCACAGGTGATTATACATAGAGTAGCTCTACCAATCAAAAAATTTACAATACTTAAATTTCCATAGTAACCGCATCGACATCAATATTCTGACGTTTATCAAAAATGAGTCGATTTGGATTATAAATTCCATTGTACCAATTTGTATCTGAATTAATAAATTGTTTATATTTACTCAACAAATAATCGTATCAAATACAATACGTACTTCATGATAAATACGGTTATACACCACAAACTTCCTGCATAATTACAAATCGTGTCAGTTTGACAAAATAATCCTCCCGCTTCGCGGTCGGATTATTTAAACTGTCAAGCTGACACTCTTTGTAATTATGCAACAAGTTATCGATCTATAACCTGATTATTTTGAAGTGCCTTTTTATAGTATTACTACTAATAATAAAATAGCACCTCAAATGGATTCTACTGTATTCACTGTATCAACTATACAAATATCAGACTATCACATAAGTCAGTGCGGGAAGGGTTGAAGCTCCATAAGCTTCATACCACCTATGGAATGCAGATTCTTCATGAATTGGGAGATAATAGTTATTAACCTGACGTGTTTGGGAAGTGGAATTTTTTGCTCCAGTACTTTGAGTGCTGCATTTAGTGCGAATGCGAAAAACTCCTTCCCAAAAAAGATACAGGTACAATGTTTTTCCTAACTAATAATTTAAAATAAATGGAAAAAGTGGAGCAAGCAATTTTTAGCTTGCTTCTCAAAAAAGCCGTGAGCGTTATGAAAAAATTTATTAAAAATATAACCTTTATAAAATATCTATACTTTGAATTGCTGGAGAATACTATTAAGCCAAATTGTTCATGAATTAAATAACCAATAGGATGACGATGGCAGCCTGGCTATGGATGAAAATATGTTGCACTTTCAGAAAGACGGGGCTCCTTTTGAATATGCAGTAGTATGTAGAGACTGGTTGTAAATAATTATCCAAATAAATAGATTGGAAGCAAAGGTTCCCCTGATTGTCCACCCCGGTCTCCCGACTCACGGCCTGATTTTTGTTCTGTGAGGTTACTTCAAGTCGGTTGCTCATGGAACTTTACTGACCTCAATTGACGATTTACGACAAACGCAGCCTATCGTGATATTACTGAAGCAACATTTGTCAACGTTCGTATGGAGTTCGAAAAAAGGTTTTATTATTGTTTTCACAGTAATGGTAGGTATTTCATTCTGATTTCAAAAATTGCTTTTCACATTTTGTTCCACCCTGTATAATTGTTACTTATAGCGTTGTAGATCATTCTTATGGGCCAACCATAACGACGTATGACAAGTAGGAAATTATTGAAGATAACTTCTTATTTGACATTTGAACCTATTAAAACTGTGTATTTTTAGTCACGTGTTCAAAAATAGCCAATTAGCGATTGAGAACCCCATGGGTAATTATCAGCTATAATATACCAAGGACGAAAACTGTGCGATTTACTCAAACCGACCCAAGCGAATGTGGGTTGGGTTCAATGTGCAGGCCTAACTATTGGTCAAAATCATGAAAACGTCATATTTCGACGTATAAAAAATAGTCATGCGGATTTTTTGAGTAGGAACGGAAATTGATGAGAGTTATAGCATAGAAATGGTTTTAAGAATTTTCTGCATTCCTTTCAGTTCGAGCGAGATATAGCCCTATGAGATTTTCACATTTGACACACAAATTCTTTCTAAGCTACAAGTTGGAAGACGATTATTGCCAATAAAATAAATAGTCTGCCCAAAAACTAGCTGTCATCTCACAATTATTTGTATTTTTTTTATGAAATTTTAGCGATTCAAATTGAAGGTGGGCAAAACAAATATGTAACGTTCAATTTAGAGCAATTAGCTTCAAAGTTGACATCACATTATCAAATTTGAGATGCAATTGAAATGTAGGTATTGAAAAAAAATTTAATTTAGCTATTTGTTCCAAATTACATACTCTCTTAATAAAGCGCTGTTGTAATGACAAATATGCAAATTAATTCATATCTTAGCAGCTGACAGTGTTTCTTATCGTGCTATCATTGCTTAATTCAAAAAAAAATTGTAACGGTAACAAGACTGTTGGAAGTATTTTTGAACCAAATTGGAACACCCCGATGTTTTACTATCTTGGAAGTCATAACTATAATTTATTTCTCAAGACAATTGTATCATCAGGGAAAGTTGAGTTTTTGCAAAGGTTCCAATTAGTGGAATGTATGCCTGGTTCTTACATATTATATTGACTTTTTTTGTGTATTTTTGATGGCCAAAGCTGGTTGGTGTCCAGCGAATGAGATTAATGATAACAAATAGTACTGGAAAATGATATTCGAACAAATTAGAATCATATAAGAGTAAGTTAGATTCTAGGAGTACCCCTAGTCAAATGTATCATACCAAAGGTATTTATATACTTAACTTAAAAGTGGGAAGAAAATGTCAGAAGGGGGTTTGATGTGATAAAACCTTTTTTTGATAGCCAAATCTGGTTGGTCTGGTCAACCGAATGAGATTAATGATAACAAAAGTACTGGAAAATGATATTCAAACAAATAAGAATTATGTGAGAGTAAGTTAGATTGAAGGAATACCCAGTCAAATATATCATACCAAAGGTATTTATATAATTTGAATATTTTATAGCTGAGTACACATGACTAGAAAGTCAAGAAAACATATTTGTATTCTGTGTAAATATTAATTTATTAAATCGCAGAGCGCTTTCGGCTATTAAGCCATCTTCAGTGCTTACCTGCAAGTAAGTAAAAAAGTTGGAAAGTATAAAAGAAGTAGATAAAGAATTTTATACTTTCCAACTTTTTTACTTACTTGCAGGTAAGCACTGAAGATGGCTTAATAGCCGAAAGCGCTCTGCGATTTAATAAATTAATATTTACACAGAATGCAAATATGTTTTCTCGAATTTATATAATTAACTTGAAAGTGAAAAGAAAATATCAGAAGAGGGTTGATGTGATTAAACCTAGGTACCTACCTATACATTATGAAGAGGTATGAAGTTATTTATATCAGCCATTCGTTTATTATTGTCATCAAGTGAAATTTACTTTTTGTCTTAACAATGTCCACCTAATTCAGAAGTTCGATATATTGACAGTAGCATTTACTTGTATTATTTCGTTCGTTCGGATGCACATAATTGCAAAAGGCTTCTAGTAGGTATTTATTATATTGAAATTCTCCAGCTTAGTCACTTTGATGTGCAGTTGATATATAAATAATTAGATATTGTATTAAATTTTGTACATGCTTTTGAGCTAGTCGAATTCATAAACTGCTCACGAAGTGACATATATATATTAATATATTTTCTTGACTTAAAATAATTATCAGAAACATTTGCCTCATATTTCCTTCCCACAGCATTATTAACTATTCAAGTCATTCCTGTATAAGTATTTCTCCAAAATTTGCTATAAACGATTTGAGGCGAAATAAGCAGCGTAGCACCTAAATTTATTCTTTTTTGCTGTAATTTTGCAAATAAATAGCTGAGCTCAGCTTCCGTATACACCCAATTTTATGCATGATTTAGATGGGAAGATCCCCAGAAAGTCCATTTTCCTTTGCCCCTTGCCCCACACCTGTAGAGCAAGCTTTTGAAGCCGTTGAAGAAGAAAAAGCTGTACCAATACCTCAAAATAGACGAAAATCTTCCACATGGAAAGGGTTTAATTTGAAGCGACAGTTATCTAGGGTCGATATCAAAATCAAAAATCCTCTCAAAGAAAAAAGAGGAAGTATATTTTACAATGATGTTAACTTATGTCAAGATGGTTTTGACAATTTCGAAGAGACTGAAACTTCTCCGGAATCCGATGAAAATACAATAATAGACAATCAAAGTGTCATAGATCTTACAGTAACACAAGAGGTCCAAAACACAAATATATTAAACATGAAACACACTGAAGAAAGTGACATTTTGGACTTTTCTCCTGAGGAAGAGCCAGCCGTTCCATTTTTAGTAGGATCATTAGGTAGTTATACAGAACATCATAGAAATAAGGCTTCTGTTTCAAGGCCAGATAATTTAGAGTTAACGGGAGAAGATGGTTCTCCCGTAAGACCACCAAGACACAAAAAGAAACAACAAATGGATAAAAGGGACCAACGATTACTTTCTGTGCCTAATATCCAATTCCAAAAGGCAGATGCTCAGAATTACAAAGACTTAAGGGACAAGGAAGAAGTGAATGCTGTTAGTCCTCAAGCTACATTCACTGGAAACCTTATGAGACGTTTCAGTAAGTTTTAAATTTGACCATGACAACCATTTAGGTCCTGTTTCCTTAGTCCAGGTTTCCTTACGTGACAGGAGAACAGTCAAATGATTACCACAATAATTCTAATTCTAATATTAATATAATGTTGATGAATTGTCAAGTTTTCATGCACATGTATCCAAATAACATTTCGAAAGTATGATAAAATTAGTGATTTGTTACGTTGTACTGAACGGCCATAGAAATTACTGGAGTTATTTGACAATAATAATTACTAGTTTATGCGCATGCGTAGGTATTGTATTCTATGTAACTATTTTACTTTATAGTTTGCATTGCAGATTGGAAAATTGGAAATGTTTCATGAACTGACACGTATTTTTGTGTCTTATGATGGATTTGAATACAAAAATAAGCAACCCAATAGTTGCATTTTATGACTAAATGTCTTCGGATTTGTTTTTCAGATGATGGAACTCTCAAACTGCAAATAGTATGTATCTTTATCCGATCTACTATAAACTAAAAATGAAAAATATTGAAAACCCAATTTTCGTTTGAAAACTCCTGATTAAGTCAATATTTTAAAATACAATTTTCACAAACATCATCAAATTGTCATCTGATACGTTGAATATTGTTTGTTAAAATACTTGTGAATACAATTAGCAATCTTTAAGGATCATTTGAACACTAGTGCGGTGAAGTAAAATTAATTGGACTGAACGTGTCAAAGTTGACAGTTTGCAGAATGCACCAGTCCTCGTATGGCTTATACTTATTCTTTTTCGTATATCTATTGCGGGATTAAGCGGGTACTAGGGTTTGTATTGCGTTATTTGAAGCAAGTTCTATATCAGAATTCACACTTTCATAGTCGATACAATTATACCAAACTAAAGTGAACGAGTCAAAATTGACAGTTCGCAAAATAAATCAACAATGAGCGCAACGCTTGCTTGTTACATTACTCTAATATCATCAATTTCAGGAATATAAACTAATTTTGAGTGAATAAATAACAATATTGGTAGTAGGTAAAATATTCGTATCGTAAATTCATATTACGATATTCAATGGGTTATCAAATTTCCCATCTCATTTCGTAATATAAATCTTTACGACACTTATACCGTAAATATCTATTACCTACTACCAATAATGTTAATTATTTACTTGAAATTAGTCAATATTCCAGTAAATATTATGGCTTGAGCTGTAGAGGAAAAGTTTGAAAATATCGAAATTACAGTAATTAACCATATTATATTCCAATTCAAGAATATAATTTATGAACAAAAATTACGATATTTGACTAGACTTGACGAAAAGCTTGCGCAAATGAAAAAATTAGGACTCATCGGTGATTACTGCTTCTAAGAAATTTCAACACACAGTATGTCAGCAGAGTAGTAGATATTGAATTTTTCAACGGGTGTTTCGAATACCTATTCTGATTTGCTCATATTAAAAAAAAGTCGTTATAATTCATAGTACCGAACAAGAGGTACCGAAGATTTTAATTAACCAAATATATCGAAATATATCAGTACCTGCAACAGCAGTATGAAAAAGGCTGAACATTATTCTTGGTCGAGCACAAGGTTAAGGAGATGAATGGATATATTTGATAGAGTGGCTATTACATAGCGACCTTTCAGATTTATTGCGCTCCTCTGATTCTAGATTACCTTTTCCAGCCCGACTCTATTCAAGTAGCCAATATATCCCATTATATCTGCCTGTCTGTTGGGCTTACTGTGCCTGGTTAACTGTCCTTAGTACTACGGCTTTGATATTTTTCCTATCTCCGCTAAGTAGGTCTGCCGTATATGAGTTGGCGATTGTCCTCTAACGAACTGTTTCGTCTGTATTTGTATTGGAGCTATTAATATACCAGGTTGCCTCAGCCTGTATGGGTTCACTTTTCTTCCAGTCCACTCTACCACGTTAGGTAGGGCGCTTCCAGCTTCTTGCTAATATTTCGATAGTCAGCACCATGCGTTTTGCTTAATTGTTGACTTTACAGTAGTTGGTAGTTTGTAAATCGCCAGTTTTTGAAGGTCAGTGTTCCATGAAAGCCTTCAATCGAAATGAACCAACGTCTAAGTATTTTGCTTCGTAGACAAATGGAATCACCTCTCCTCATAGCATTGGCTTTAGGCCCTGTAGTGCTGTCTTTTCCGTGCAATTGATAATTTGTGTTTTCTGAGAATTGACTTTAAGCTTTTGCTATTATCATCAATTATCAACTATATATAAGTCTATTTGCATTATTTCCTATATCACCCCCCACAAACTTGTCCCTCACTGCAATAGCATAACGTCGTCTGCGTGTCCAAGGCAGTAGATGTCAGCTGTGGACAGTTCTGTAAATAGGTCGTCTACTAAGGTTGCCTGTAGTAGCGATAACACTCCTCTTTGTGTACATCCTCCACCCGTCTTTGCCTTGAATGTGACTCTCCCCAGAGTGCAGTTTATTAGCCTATCCTCCAGAGTTGTGGATGTCCCCCATGTATTCATTGAATTAATCAAAGAATTTGTGATAGCATTATCAAACGCCTCTGGATATAGTCATCGCTATCTACCTCTCTTCGATTGACTTTGAGATAAGCTTTTTCCGATTGTGCTCTCATGAAACATAGAGCCTAAACTTGATTGTTACGTTTGACACTTAAATAGCGGAAGATTTCAAATTCAAGGTGTAGCATCTAGGTTATAGAAGATAGAGAGCGGATGTGAATCACTTGTGATTTGCACACCGCTCGTAAATGCCTCGAGTTACGAGATAAACATGCCATGGCACCTACAGAAAGCTGATACATTTACTAAGAATTTTAATGTTATCTATTATGAACCTTTTATTATAGATAAGTACCTAATTATTATACTGATTTTCGGCAAAAGTCCGAGACCGGACAAATATCGAGGAAAATATAAATTTTGTGACAAATTTTTTATGCCACAAATTTTACTTCAATTTAAACTATAATTTGAGAATATTTTGGAATATAAGTGTGGCGTTTCAAAGTTATATTTTTTCTCACAAGGGACACCCTATATTTCATTGCATTTTCTGATTGCCCCAAAAAAATATAACACTCCTTTATATTGGTTCCCTACACCTAAATACAGAAGGTTCCGAGTTATGCTGACTTTTTTAAAAATCTGAACACTTCGAAAAAAAATTAACAACTCATTGATACAACAAATTCTAGCAACTTTTTTCTCACATCTGAATAGTTGGACATTCGTTGGATGTATTTCACGATTGAGTACTGAATATCTCTTTACAGGGTGTTCAGGATTTTCAGTTTCATTATTAGATTATTCAATGTGCAGTATCAGGCTTATTCCCAACGGAGCATCCTGTATTTTAATGATTTATCATATTCCATAAAATGTCGTCGTTGGAATGGTATGGGGGTGTCCAGTACCTAGGTATTATACTTTTCGTGCAATTTACATTTTTCTTAAATTGTATGCTAAATCGATTTTGAAACATCTTCAATTCTCTCTGAATTTCATACTAATGATCTTGGCATAGTTGTTATAAGGATCTAAATAGATCACGTTTCAAGTCTTCAGAAAATATAGGGTTCTGCTATCCTTTACCAAGTGGTTGAAAAGATATAGCCACTCTCACAGAAAAATCACTGTCCACTTAGACATTTTCATGAAATAACAAAAAACCAAAAGTTAATTACCTACTTTCAGTTGTTTGTTGTTAGTTCCGTTTTTATTCATGTTGTATTTTAATGTTCTTCAATGATAATCAAACTAATCATAGTACTCGTATTGTGTGAAATTTTTTTGTTTTTTGTTAAGTATTACATAAAATGTCTAAGTGGATAGTGATTTTTCTGTGAGAGAATCTTTTGAACCACTCGGTATAGGATAGCAATACCCTATATTTTCTGGAGGTTTGAAACGTGATCTATTTTGTTTCTCACAACAGCTATGCCAAGATCATTAGTTTGAAATTTAGAGAGAACTGCAGATGTTTTAAAATCGATTTAGCATAAAATTTAAGAGAATTGTAAATTGCACGAAAAGTATAGTACCTAGGTATAGGACACCCTTATACCATTTGAAAGAGGACATCTTTTTAAATATAAAGAATTATTAAAATACAGGGTGAACAGAACATTCTGAACACCCTGTGAAGAGATATTTAGTACTCAATCGTGGAATACATTCAGCGAATGTCCAACTATTTAGATGTAAGAGAAAATTTGCTAGAATTTGTTATAGGTATCAATGAGTTGTAAATTTTTTCCCATTTTAAAAAAAGTCAGCATAACTCGGAACCCTCTGTATTAAGGTATAGGAAATCATTTTAAAGGAGTAGGTATTATATCCTGCATATTTCAAAATATTTTCAAATTATAGTTTAAGAAGGAGTAAAATTTGTGGTCTAAAAGATTTTTCACAAAGCTTATATTCTCTTCGATATTTGTCCGGTCCCGGACTTTTGCCGAGCTCTGTATATTTTGAGTTTCTGTCTAGCCTTTTGGAAGAGATTTTCCAGTTTCGAAACACTTATCTATCACATTCATTGAGAACATTTAAATCATATTGTTTACGTTGATGAAAAAAAGAAAAAATTAGCGATCGCGATTAATTGGTGTTTTATTGGGAAAGGGCCTAACTTTAACTGTAGATGGGGATAACTTTGGTGGTTCCAAAAACCTATATTTAATGTGTCTTCTGCACTTTATAACCGAGATACAGGGTGTTTTATAAATTCATCCTATTTCTTTCGAACCTCATAACTTCCGAGTTACCCTGTATATTACTTTGAGATTTGGTACACTTAATGAACATTACCTAGAAACTCTATCAAAAGCATCTCCAAAAAGATAATGCAGGTCCGGCTTAACAAAAAATTTCAAAACTCGTCTTTCCTAAAAACAACACCCTGTATATAGATTTTTTGAGAATTGATCTTTATAATTGGAAAGGGTATGAAAAATCGAATCTACTTATTTCTTTTTTATTTTTCCGCAGACAATTTTACTACCAAAAATTC